>VZTN01002729.1:1401-31642 GCA_013400515.1 Erpornis zantholeuca | reverse complement strand
GGCGCGGAGGGGCGGGCGGGGGCGCGCATATGCCGGCGGGCGAGGGCACGCCGGGGGCGATAGCCGCGCTCGCAGGGCACTCAGTCGTGCCGTAGCGGTGATCCCTCCCTCCATTCGCGTACCCGCGGCTGGACTATTTTCTACATGTGACCGGTTACTTATCGTATCAGGCTGTCTTTCAGAGGGCTCCTAGGAGTGGAAGTGGTGTGCGCATTATTTCTTACTCTCTGATCAGTCATTTAAATGTTGGCATGTGAACGCGTGTCTGGAGTGGTGAATTTCACTCAGGAAGAATATAAGGGACAGCTTTCTCCTGAGACTCGTGTGGTTTCTTTACAGTGGTGTTTTGGCCATATGAGGTATAAAACACTAAAAAACAAATACTATTTTTTTTTTTCTTAGCTACGTTGGGAATGAGCTGTAATTGTTAGAATTGCTTCCATGTAACACCACTTCCTAATGGTTTAGCTCATTAATTGCCAAGTCTGATTTTATTTGTAGTGATTGCAATTGGAAGACATTTGTATCTTAAACCCAAAAAGTTATGAAAAAGAGGCATATATTACAGTAGAAAAAGTAAAATAGAAGTGTGATCAGAAATGCTAGGGCCTAAATGCAGGTTTCTGTTGCTTCAGAACATGCTTTGCATTCTGCAGTCAGTATTGCTTCCTGTGCAGCAAGTGGAGAGCTTGTTTTGGTAAAATCTTCTTTCCCCTCACTTACTCCAAGTGTTAATGCTTGTTTGAAACCTAATGTTTGTTATAGGTAGTTAAGCCCTATTCCACCTTTTTAGCCATACTAGGAAACCTGAAAATTGCTTGAAATTGTGAAAATTGTCTTTATTTCAGTCACTTAGTTTTTTGTAAAAGGTTGTATCATATATACAGATATGTACTAAGTTTAGTGGCTTTCTAAAAGCAGTTATAACCCCATTCAGAGAGCTTTGAGTTCTTCTATGGGTAAAGATTGTAGTTAAAGATAAACATGAGCTTTGTAATGGCTGGCAGAACTGACTTTCCAAGACTCCCTAGTTACAAAGTTTCAAACTGCTGGTTTCAAGATAAACCTTAGTTCCTCTGATCGGAAATCAGGAACTCGCATGGTGTTAGTTGTAGGAATGGTTTGCTGCTTTCATTTATGTTTCCTAACTTTTGAAAACTCTGCCCATGAAAACAAACAAAACAATCTAAAAATAGCTTTGGAATGTTTTAATTTTGCTGCTTACAAATTATTCTTCTTAGGGATCTTAATGGAAATAACATCACAAGAATCACGAAGACTGACTTTGCTGGTCTAAGGCACCTTCGAGTTCTGTAAGTTTTCTCTTTCTCTCACTGATAACTTTTAGGGCTGATGCTACAGGTTGTAGCTACATTTCAGTTCGTTAGCTGGATGGGCTACTACTTTTATGTATCACCATATCTGAATTTAAAACTGCTCTGCCAAGTGTTGTACACGGTTATGCACGAGTTAGCAATTCCCTTAAATATATTTTGTTTAAATATTTTTAATCTCCCCTTAAGATTATGGGTATTTGAGGACTTAATTTAGCACATAGCTTACAAGTAAGAGTTGCTAAAATTGGTTGAATAGCCGTTGGAGTTACTCCAGTTTAAGGCTCTGAAATTTATAGTTCACACTGAAAATGGGTACTCTCAATCAGAACTATAAGGGAATAAATTAAGAAAAAAGTTATTCCTTTACTGAATGTAAAAGGAAGTCCCAGGTGATTATTATTGCTGTTCTGTATTTTCTGGACAAAAAGGAAACACTTTAGCAGTGAAACTGAGGAAGGAATTGTTTGGTTGGTTTGTTTGGGTGGGTTCTTTTTCATTTGTTTGAAACAATTTTTTTTTCCGCGCATAATCGTGGTTTTAAAATTTGGACATAGTTTTTTTGAGGTGTTTTTTTTGGGTGTTTTGGTTTTTGGTTGGCTGTTTTTTGGGTTTTTTTTGGATTTTTTTTGTTTTTTTTTCTTTTTCTGAAGGAAATATCTAACTACTTAGCTTATTTTTTAAGGCCAGTTTAATTTGAGCAAGTAGTCTTGTAAAATCCTTTTCCTTTTTCTCATTGTAGTAAATATAACATTGTAGCAACTTTTAATTCTGTGCAAAACACGACTACTGTTACAGTTACAGTCTCTGTGCAGTCTTTCACTGATGTTTCTCCCAACACCACGATTCAGAGTTTTAGTTTTGTTATTCTCCTGTGAGGTTAGTATCGCCTTCATACTGTTTGACTGGAGTCTTGCCGAAGGGCAGTGATGTGTGTGCATGTGTGCACACAGCGTGTGGCACACGTATAGCTTTTTAACTTGGGACTCCTTAAGTCAATGACCAAATGTACTATCAATTCCTGTTCCTATCTCTAAGGCTTATTTTCCTTCTTTTGAGTATGTGAGTCCATGTAAGTTGTTGGTGACGGGGATACAGAAGGTTTAAGTAGATGTCACTCTAGAATAGCTGTTGTATTGTTTTAAATAATATGTAGCTGCCTTTAAATGATCATTGTCAATGCAACAAGTTATCTCAGAGATATTAAAACTTACATATAAAAATTTCTATATTTCAGTCAGCTCATGGAAAACAAGATTAGTACTATTGAGAGAGGAGCATTCCAGGATTTAAAAGAACTGGAGAGGCTGTAAGTATTTTTAATTCTAAAAGTATCAACTTCTGGGGGGTCGAACAACTTGTGTATTAAGGTACTCAGGCTTCAGATTTTTAAAATTATTTTTCTTAAACTTGGGACTTCTAGTCTTACTGAGACACAAGAGAAGTAAGAAATTCTCGAGCAGTATGTAAGGGACTTGGCTGGGGGGGAGCATTCAAGAGCAGTCTGGATTCAAAGTGCAAACTGCAATTGTCCTGTTGGAAATAGTTTGAATACTATCAAATATTTTCACTTTAATCTCTCAATACACAAGGATTTTTGAAAGCACAAATACACCAAAAAGATGCCTGTTCCTGACCTATAGTGTTAAGGGTTACTGTTAGATGTTGGATGTTTTATTCAATGTCTTGTTGGAAGTAACTACTGGCTATAAAGTGTTGTCTTGTTACATAGCAGTAATTGAATTCTACTGCAGTTTTTATAGGATGAAAGCTTTTACAAAGGCTTAGAAAAAATATGAACTGATAGTTTTCAAAAATAATTTGAATTGGGATTAAAAAAAGAAGATTGAGTAGTGTTGGGAGAGAAGGTGGAAGAGAGATGAGAGGACCTTATCTGGTGAAGTACAAACACCTGCTTAGTTGCAGGGAGACCTAGGAAATGAGTAATTCCCAAACTAGTTTTCAGTATGTGCCTTCTTGTTTTTTTACACTTCAAATGAAAATATTTTTTTAAATGTATTGTGTAGCTTGGGACATCTGAGTTGTTAAAGGCAAAATGCTGATTGTTGGATGTAGTTTCAGTGTGGAGCCTGGAAAGTATTAATATATATGTTCCTGTAGTACTTGAATAATGTCTTCATTATTAGATATCTTAGCTGTTGCATTTTCATTATATCACCTTTTCTTTAGCATGCCTCTTGAGGTCTTGTTTAGTGTTTCATTTGCTGCTGCTTTAACTTTATAAAAGTATTTCTGCTTTACTCAATTGAAAAGCAGTGCTGGCCTGAATGTAGCTTGTCTTATTATACTTACTTTGTATCCACAGCTGCTGAGTGTTTAAAGCAAAAACCTCCACAAACCATTATGGTTTGGTTGGTCATTTAGACAAAACTGTTCAGTAGTAACTACCACTGCAATTATGATATTTCTAAAACAGTTGAAATATTATGTACTTGAGATAATTACCTCATTTTTTCAAATAATCCAAAGTAATTTTTGACCTAAAAATGAGTGTTATTATATAGTACAACTTTTTTTTCATGAATTTTAATGAGATTGATTGCTCTTTGGAAAAAAAATGCGTGCATTTCTAAGTTGTATTAAAACACTTAATTCAATGCCTTTTTACAATGTGTTTTCAACTTTGTACAAAGTATAAGGATTTAAAACAGCTTTTGCTGCTGAGGGATATATTGGAATAATATTGACACATTCCTAAATTTGGTTTATGGTGTCTAGATAAAAAATTAAACAGCAGTGTAATTCATATTGCAAAAGTAAATACACATATATGAAACATGAACAAACATTAAAAGATCTACACTTTCACTGTGAATGTGGTTTGACACTGAGATCATTACAAATGCTTACGAAGTTTTAAAACAGTTTATCAGCAGCCTTATTTCTTAATTATATCAAAGTAAGATCCTGCTATGTGGCTTATTAACAAATTTAAAACAACTTTTAACTTGTGTTATACTATCGAGGCATTTACTGTTTATATTTCTGAAATATAGAATTGTCGTACCAGAGAAAAATGAACTTCAGTGGTTAAAACTTACTTGTCTGATGTGTTTGTATTTTGCCATTACATTGTTTCCTTTTTTATTTGGTTTTCCCTTGAAAATTGGAAAACAATAGATATTTTCCATTTACATAAGATACTAGTTCTGAAGAGAAATTGTGATACTTTTGGATACTTGTGGGTTATGTTTGTTTACCCTTCAGCAGGCAAACTATGCTATTTGAAAGTTCAGTTATTTGGACCTACAAAGTTAGATTATGTTTTGTCTTCAGAGTTGTGTTACATCTGTTCCAACACTTGTCAGTTTTTTTAATTTGCTGGAATTCAGAGTTAGGTGTGTGGGTGACTTGTAATTTGAATATATATGCAGGATGTCTTTAAACTGCCTCAGCTGTTGGCTAAGAGCAAATATTTCATATTTGTGGGGAAAAGCTGAGAAAATTCTTCTTGTTTACAACTGCCAAGTCCATCTGATGAAGGCACATTGTTATCTGACAGCCAATTCATCTCCTTGGGATTTCGAAATCCAAAATGATTTCTCAGGAAACCTGTGGGTACTTCATTGAAGTATTTTTTTCATACATTAAATAGCAAGCACTTTAAAGCTTTTTAATTTTTTTTCAATATGTAAGTGTAGGGTGTTACATTTTCACTCTAAGTGTAATGTGCCAAGCTGCTCTCAAAGAATACGTGACACAGACCTTTCAGCATGCAAGCAGAAGATATAAGAGAACTTCACTGCAGCTTAAATGAATTCAATTTGATTTATAAGATTGCTTACATGTAATACTGCTTATGTTGAAAATCTTACTAGTGTATACAGGCTGAATTTTAAAATATATTTCCCGTTCTTCAGTACTCTTTAATGTGAACTACAGACTTTCACAGTAGTTTCCCCTTGGGAAAAAAGAAATTCCCATCTCTCTTAGTGAAGTGGTGGGGTTTTTTTTGTTGTTTGTTTGGGTGGGTTTTTGTTGTGTTTTTTTTGGTTGGTTGGTTTTTTGTTGGTTTTTTTTGTTTTGTTTGTTTAGTTTTTTGTTTTTGTTGTTGGTTTTGGGGGGGATTTTGTTTGTTTTTAACTGGAATTTCAGTTGCTTTTTTTTTTTTTTTTTAGACCACTAACTGATTTACAAAGAACTGTTTGGTTGTTAATGAGTTACTTGTGAATACTCATTTATAGGTCTGAATATTTAAAATGCTGGGTATCCTCAGCTCCCTGTAACAGAAGACCTGAAACACTTCGCTAAATTAATCTCAGAGAAAAGAAAATTTTGACCTCTTCAGAAGAGATCTACTTAAGGTTGATTTTATTAAATCCATAAAAATCTGTCAGGTGGTTTCTTCTATAGCTTAATAAAACAACAATGTATCTCTAGTACACTAGGTATGTAGATTAGTATGTACAAAAAACTATTTAGACCTAATATGCTCCACAATGGGAATTTGTATCACACCAGTGTAATTGCAGAAGTGCAATGGATCCCAAGGCTACAGTAAATCCTGCTGTAACAAGTGATTATTACTACTGCAGCCTTTATTAAAGTAAAAGTGTTCCGTTTGCAATAAATAATTGTGTGGCTATGCCTGCTACTTTAAAAATAGGAGGAGAATACAAGGTGGAAATTAGCAACTTCCTAAGTTTTAGGTTTGTGGAAACTTCAGTAGCTGGAGAAGCACTGATGAAGTTGATACTGCTGTAAGGTTTTTACCGCTGTAAGCTTATCAGTCAAATAAATGGCTATACACTGCAGTGTTCACTTAGTTCCAATCCCTGACAGTCTTGAAAGCTTTTAAGGGCTGAGATCTTAAGTCTAAGCCAGTTTGGTACAACACTGCCTGAGCTGGCAAGTCTGCCCCAAATCTGGTTTTCTTCACAGGCTGTATACTGAACAGAAGAATCACATGTCTGTTGTGTCATGTAGATGCTCTGCATTCTGAAACAACCCTCTTTGAATGAAAAATGGGACGTATGCAATGGAGTTCAGTGGGGATGGCTTGTACCTTTGAGTGCATCCTGAAGCAGTGCTAAAAACTCTTGGATGAATTACAGTCTTGACTTTCCTGTATTTAACATCTGCAAGACTTTCTGTATTAACTAGTAACTTGTGTGAGCCCATGCTCTCGAGCAGGGCCTCTAAAGAGTATATGGCTGCTCAGTACATGGCAGGTCTCACAGAGAAAGGATTGCATGTGGCCTGCAATTACGTTTTGTGAACCTCTCTTACAGACACTACAGTCATGTGTCAGCAGTGGTTTTCAATATGCTTCATGGCAGGAAGACAAACATGGTCAAGACGTGGAGGATTTTCACAACGCTTATGGATTTCCAGAGATCACTGCTTATTTTGGGGAACAAAACCTTTTGAAACAATTTCTTATGAGAATGTGAAATTAAACACTTGTTCTTCCTTCTTCATAAAGCTGTCATCTTGGGTGCAATGTTTATAATAGTTTGAAATAGTATCTTAAGAAAGCAAGATGAGCTGAAAGTTTCTACTTTATGAAAACTAACACAGCTTTAAAAATTATTTTTAGTAAGTGTAGGCCATTTTTATCCCCAAGTTCACCTCATTCTCTGGTGTTGCAAATACTGCTCAAAATATCCCAGTGTTTTTACAGTTATTGTCATCTGGAGGGAAGTATAAAATTTTGTTGAAGACAGCTGCCATAGACTGTTGAACCAGTTCTATTAGAAGCAACTCTAATCTAAAATTTCTTTACAGTTCTATGTACTCCAGAAATATAGGGTTGTCAGGTTTTTAGGGCTAAATATACTCTTCACTTGTTTATAGAGAAGAGCAGCTACCCTTTCCATTTATTAAAAAAAAAATATGGCTGTTAGGAAAATTTTCAATCATAATTTTTCCTAATATATTTTTTAAGTCTAGTAGTTGGGACTCCAGCTGTTACTATGCTAAGGCTATGACATGGAAAAGACATCAGAATTGGAAGAGTTTACAGCAATAGTTTCAAAACTACTCACTTTTTTTCTTCCTGTATTTATGAATAATCCATTGAGGGAGCAGTATGTCCCTAAAATGCTAATTTGGAGTCCGATTCTGCAGACATTTACCACGTGAATAACTTGGTTTGCATGAGTAGTCTCACTGATTACTCTTCTGAGAAAGGTTACTTGTGTGGCCTAGAGGGTTTCCAGGCCAAGCCCTTATACTTTTGATACTCAAATGAATAGATTTTATTTTTAAAATGCCCATTTATTATGTTAACGGTTCTAAAGTGTTACCTATGTAGACTTAGGCCAAACTACAAAAACAAAAAACCCAAGCCAGAAACTCACAAAAACAAAGGAAAAGAAGCCACCAACCCCCATCGTTCCTGCTGAAAATCAGTGTGTAGACAAAACGTTACTCTCAAAGGAATAACAGCAAATTATGACTTGGTGTCTGAGCTAACTACCCCACCATACCTCCCCAAAAAACAGGCCCCCTGAGCTACATGATGTGAGTAAGCAGAAAATCATGAATTCAAGAAAAGAATGCTGTAAGGGTTGAACATCAAGTTAGCACATGAAGTAGCTTTTAAACTGAATGCTAGCTGTTGTATTTTCATGTTTCTTACAATGCATTACTGAATGATGTAGAAAGAAATATTTCAAGAATTAAATGTTTTGTTATGGTTCATTGATTTTTCTAAATTTTTGCAACACTATTCTAAAATGACAAACTGAGGAATTGTCTCTACTTGCTATTTATTTGGGTTCCATCGCCATAAATACCTTAAATCAAATTACTCAAAGTTAACATGGAGAAAGCACTTAGGTGTGCACTTATGAGTGTTTGAGTAGTACTGAAAGTCAGTTTTGTTTTGTGCATGCTGTGGATGAACAATTTGAAACTGACCAATGTGCCATCATACAGTAGGTGAAGTGTATTTCAACTACATAGTTTCAAGGAAAAGTTCTTTCTACTGAGTAAACAAACTCTGGTGCTGGGCAGATTTCTTTCCAGGGTACAAATCTGTATGTGACATTACTGTGTTTGCAGCTTCAGCCACAGCAAGGGCTTAATTATCATCTTCTCAAAAAATATTAAATGGGCTTCAGTAAAATAAAGTGGGGTTTAGCTGTATTTCATGTATTAGAGGGTTAGAGTTATCTGTTTGAACTCTAACCTAGTTGGATAAATGTGGTAAACTATTACACTGCATTAGTAGGTTTTGAAATTATTAAATCAAAACTGACCTAGGAGTTACCATGATCTCTGAATAAATGGTGTTTTACAGACCATTCCTGCATCGCAGGGTAGACTAAGAAATAAAATGTTCCATCTAGGGTAAAAACAAATACAGTTTGTCTTGGGCATACCTGCCCAGCAGGCCTGGGCATTGATCAAGGGCATTAACAGTTGCTTCAAAATAAACTAGATGAACAAGTACTGTTCTTTCTGTGTAGTCTAGTAAAGGGCCACACTGCATCATGTGTATGCTCTTTCTTAGGGTGCGGACTTACTGAATCATTGATGGGGAAAAAACATGCTTTCCAGGGATTAAAATAAACCTATGTGCTATTTTTTCATTATGTATTGATGTGAGGCATGAGATTGCAGTTTTATTCCAATTAATTGACTAGCTCTATCAATAAAATGTGAATTCCAAGTAGGAAAACACTTCTAAAAGAGGAATAGCAATATTTTCTGTGATTCTTTATATGTGACCTGAGTCAATAAATTAATCCCAGAATAAGCAGGTTGGGCTGAACTTTTTCTTTCTGGGTTTGGAATCTGATAATATATAGTCATTTCAGTTACAGAAGTGATAGAAACCTTAGATTTCATTTCTATGAAGCTATATGATCAACATTTAGGAGCAGCGAATTCTGGAAAAAATGTTAAATATCTTCTGTCTTTATGATGCAGTTTTGTGTTTTTAGCTGAAAAAATATGATATTTTTCCCCCAATTTACAGACACTTTGGTGTAAAGTATAAAGGATAATGTGGAGTTTTAGGATCCCTGGCAAAAATTCTGTGTTAGCTGTGGAACTACTATTCCAGAAGTCATTTATATCACTATCATTCCTAAAATCACAGCCGATAAATGAATATTTCCTCTCGTGCTTGACTATAAACTGTGTCAATTAAATCAGTTCTTTGGTGATAAGATCTTGTATTACATGATATAGAAGTTGTACTGAACTCTCAGATTGAGTTCTTAGCTCTTTAGCTGGAAGTTGGTCTCCAGCTCCTTTTCTCCCTGAATGCTGGTCTTCATTTTGGTGTGCAAGTTCGTTAGTGAAGTCTGGAAAACAATTTTTTCATTTGGGGTACATTCTGAACAGTTCTGACTACTGTTGCTGGGAAAGTTTAGGTTAAACTGATTAAAATCTGTGGGCATATGCTTGTTTTTTAAGGCTGCTTAAAGTGTGCTTGTTTCTTAAGGCTGCTTGATGTTACAGTTGTCTCCTCCCTGTAGCATTGGTTCCTAATCACCCATGTAGCTTCAGTCTGAATATTTGAGCTTTCCAAGGGTTAATGCTTTCACACAGGTATGTGAAAGGTAATGAAAGAATAATGACTAGAGGATACCTGGTTTTGAACAGCCCTGAAGGCGGTGAACAGTTATTCCTTGTTAATCGTAGATGTGAAAAATCCTTCTTTTAGCTAGTCTTACATAGTTTAAGGGCAATGCACCACACATTCCTCCTCTTAGAACAAGGAGGAGGCCACAAAGCCTGAGGTATTAATCACTTACCAAGGGAATTTGGGATTATCTTACATTAATTATACTGGCCACCTGTATTTTATTTTATTTTTTAAGAAAAAAAAAAGTTATTCTGTATTAACAGTTTTTTATCAAAGCAACTTCAAATATCGTCTTTAAAAATGTCTGTTGAATCAGAGATAGACAAAGGCTGGCTTTGAAGACGGTATTTAAAAAGATGCAGTGTTCTTATGGAATTCTAAAAAAATCAAATTATAGCTATGTTTTGGTTATAGAACACTACAAAATATTTGATGAAACTCTAAATCTGAGAGCTTTTTCTTCTAAAAGCTTTGTCAATGCCCACTATTTTTTAAATTATATTTTATTCATCTGAGTGTCTTTTCTCATGGGACTCCTTTTATAGGTCTAGAAGTCAAATTGCAGTGAGAAGTCCTGTTTGCTCTTTGCAGACCTTTTTACGAATTCCAGGGCAGGAAGGCTGTTTATTTTTCCCACATCTGTTTTGCGCTCATCCTTTGTGGCATTGTTTGCTGGATGCTCTTCTTTCTTGCTTCCTCTGAAATGGGTAATTTGCACTGTTGCAAAATGGTGAAACTAAATCTGATTCTGCAGAGCTCTTGTGCCAATGTTTTTGTTTCAGATGGTGCTTTGTGTTCAGAAGCTACTTTAAATAGATTCTACAGAGCACTGATATTAAACTTAAAGCTATACATTTTAGTTTTACTCTGTAAAAATCATATTTATCTGTGGCAGATCCAGTTCATTTTTTTTTTAACATACTAATTTAATATTAGGTGGTCACAGGTGAAAATTGACTTTTCATTGCATTTTAATATAGCATATTTGAAGGATTGTCTAAGATGATCCTTATTTTGATTGCAGAAACCACACTATCTGGAATTTTACAGTTAAACTCCAAAATGTGTGAGGCATGACTCATATTGTTATATTACCTCATTTACTATGAAGAGCCTGGTTGAAACTTCATCAGAAGAAATGTTTTGTTTTCCTATTTTCCTTCATAGTATGTAGTTCGTTGTCCTGGCTTGTCTTTAATAATAGCCTAGGCTGATAATCAAATACAATACAGCAAAGTCTCCCTTAATTTTTTTAAGGCACACCAGCCTTTCTGACTAGTTTGTCAGGATGTCTGTACAGGTGCTATAGAAAAATACTTGAGTGAAAACTTACCGTGGGAACTCCATGCCAGAGAGACAGTTACAAACCTATCAGGACTCTCTGCAGGCAAGTATTTCCAGGTATTGTCAAAAACATCCTTGTTTCATCTGATAATTGAAGCTCTGCTACTCCGTGGAGGTTTTATAACTTGTTTCCTTCTTTATGGTATCCTTTATAGAATTAAATGTAATCAGTGAGCTTCACAAGATTGTGGAGGCTTGAAGAAATCTTTGTAGATTGTCTAATCCCATGCCGCAGATTAACTCAAGGGCCATCATAGCAGATGTCTGTGGGCTGTTTCCAGTGGGGTTTTGAATGTCTCTAGCAAGGGAGAGTGTGCAGCCTCTCTGGGCAACCTGTTCCAGTGTGACCACTCTCACAGTCAAACTGTTCTTAAACTGAGATACAGTTGTCCTGTACTTTGATTGAGGCCCATTGCCTCTTGTCCTTTCACTCTGCACCCCTGAGAAGAGTCTGGCTCAGTCTTCCTTACTTGGGATGGAAGTGCATCACTTATTTACACAAATTGAGATATCTCTGAGAGTTTTCCTCCTCTGGCTAAACAGTCCCAGCTCTGTCAGCTTATTCCAATGTGACAGGTGCTTCAATCTGCCTCCTTAGTAATCTTAACAGTTCTTCCCTGGACTTGGTCCAGTATGTCCCTGTCTCGTGTACTGGGGAGTCCAGCACTGGGCACAGCTCCCCATCTCTCACTGGTGTTGATTGTAGGGGAAGGACCACCTGCCTTGACCTGCTGGTAGCACTCATGATTACAGCCCAGGATGCTGGTGGCCTTTTGTGCGAGGACACGTTGCTGGCTTCAGTTTAATTTCTTGTATTCACCAGCACCCTAGGTCTCTTTCTGTGGTGGTTCTTCCAATTGATGGTTCTCCAGTGTGTGCTGGTGCATGGGGTTATTCTTCTCCAGGTTGAGGCCTTTCCATTTCCCTTTCATTGCCCTTCCCAAGTTTCCTTTTCAAGCAATTTTCCAGCCTGTCTGGCTTCCTCTGACAGGCAGTGCACACACCTAGTGCATCAGTCATTCTTTCCTGTTTTACATCACCTGCCAATACGCTAGGAGTGGATTGTGTCCCGTCTTCCAGGTTGTGAATGAAGTTTTGAACAGTACTGGTTCCATTACTGACCCCTGGGGTACATCACTAGTGATTGTTCTCCAAATGGACTTTGTGCCCCTGACCACAGCTCTTTGAACTTGGCACTTTAGGTTGTTTTCAATCCACCTCGCTATCTGCTTTTGTGCAGTCTGTACTCCATCAGTTTGTCTATTTGTCATTGTGAATAGCAGTGCCAGAAGCTTTACTAAAGTCAAGGTAAACATCTATTGCCCTCCCCTCATCTACCAAGTTCCTTATTCATTGTAGGAAGCTACCAGCCTGGTCAGGCTTCATTTTCCCACTGTTAAATCCATGCTGACTACTCCCAGTCATCATCTTGTCCTTACTGTGTCTGGAATAGAAGTAGCTTCTGTTTTGCCCTGTCCCCTTCCCAGGCATTGAGATGAGGCTTCCCAGCTTGCAGTATCATGGCTTTTACTGTATCTTTCATGCTTTTTAGTGCTGTAGGCAGAATTAATAATAATGACCAACTATTTATAGAAATATCCTTTCTGTTGAAACAGTAAGGAATACAGAAAACAGCAGCCTTAGTTTCTGTCTTTCCTTCTTAGTGAAAAAAAATGCTTTAAAAAGGCAAAATGAGTATAGACTCTTGACTGCACAAAACACTGTTCTGCATAATGTAGGGAGAATTGACTGGGGTAGGAGAGGAGTGTGGTAATTTTGGACTTGACATCAAAATCATGGGAGAAGAAAATGAAGTACAGAAAATACCATAGGTTTCAAGTAGCATAAACAATTTCAATGTAGTATTATAGTTGAGAAATACCTTCCACTTCTTCCTACACAAATAAGAGACTAAGTTTGCAGTAGTGTCCTGCTTCTGTTCAGAATTTATCTTTTACTTACTGAAACAAATATGTAATTATATTTGAAATTAAATGGAGAGTAACTTGGATATCTTTTCTGGCTAGCCACTATTTAGCCTGAAAAATGGAGTCCTGCTTAAGTGGTTCTTGACCTGGGGAAAAACGTCTTGAACACCCAAATGCTATAAGAACAGCCTTGAACTTCTCAGATTCCAATTTTCAGTCATGCGATTGGTAAACTTGATATTGTTAGGCTTAATGAGATTATGAGTAGTTTGACTAGAGAAATTCTCTTTGCAGAGAATTCTTAATGGAAAAACTGGCACAATCTTTTGCTTAGCTCTTAGTTCTTGGGCTTTCCTCTCACTTGATGACATGCAAGTCGCATTCAGAGACAGCAGTTGCCAGATGTCTTGAAGTTCACCAGATTGTGGCTTTGGACATGGGTACACAAATATTTTCTGCCTCTGGCAGATTACAGCACAATGTTCTTTGTAGAAAAGTGCCTTTGCCTTCCTTTCAGATGTAAGTCTTAAGTTAAGGTCTCTATAATTTCTCTGTTGAGGCAATAGGAGTCACTTATTCTGATGTCTGTTATTCTGACCCTATATATTAGGGTCATATTTTTAGCACTTCAAGCTTAAACCAGCCCACTGAGATTATTTGGGTGTTGTGCACTAGCTTTCTGTTTTGAGGTACTTGGCTAATTTTGCAAGTGGATTCTATATTTCCTGATCTCATAAAGCCTGAACTGTTCTTAGACCTTCCCAAACGATGCATATCCCTGTAACATCTTGGAACTACTTAAGGAGCCTGATGGGCTCAGTTGTGAGTACAAAGTGCTCCTGTGTGAACACAAAGAGGTTTGAATACTGGCATGTTCTTCCATTTTAAATTGAAGTGTAATGAAAACAGGCTTTTGTGCTTTTAAAGTTTATGTATATTTTGCAAATGAGTTTCAGTGAGCTGTTACATGCTGTTTTTTGATGGGTGTAATAGTAATTTCCTCTGCTGACAAACAGAAGGTGTGGATATGCTCCTTTGAAGAATAAAATTTCTAAGCTGTACAGTGCTGTGTGCTACTATGTTCAGATAGTGTATTTACTTCTCTTGGCTAACTTTGAAGGAGGAATGAAAAATAACGAATTCTGCTATCAATAATCTTGTGTGAATTGGAAGCCTTTGATTCTTTTTTCCTGAAGCAATGGTGGTGGAATAAAATGCATCTGTGCCATGTATTTAGAGTTTTGGAAGTCTCTCATTCTCTATGCACCCAATGGGATAGGCTGTTTCTAATTAAAGAGTACAGCTGATTTATAACTTGCTCAGAACAGCTTTTAACTTCTATCAGTTCTCAAGTTGTCTTTGAGGGCTTCTTTTGTCCTATGGGGTCTATGGGTAGCATTGCATCTACTTGAACTAAAACCCATTGGAAAATTACTTAGGTGGGACAAACTAGCAGCCTTCCAGTATTTGTGAGGTGGTTATGGAAAAGCTCAGGCCAGGCTTATTGCTGTGGTGAGCCAACAAGCATAAATCAAAATGAGAAGTGTAACTGCATATGGGCAAAACTTCTTCACTGCGAGGGCAGTCAGGCTCGGGAACAACTCGTTTGCCCAGAAAGGCTCTACAGTCTCACACACCTTCTCTGGCTGGATGTAGTCGATATAGTGGGGTCAGAAACAAGTTAACAGTGAAGGCTGCAACAAGTCTGAAACAAATGGGTGTGAATTATAGCAATTGTAAATTATTACATTGTACCCAGTGCAATCTAGGTTTTTTTCCTCCCTTCCTCCTCCATGCATGATTGCTATTGGATCATAGTTATTGTGGTGTGAAAACTTGAGAGGCATCAGGATGGATTTGTGGCATGGCCACATTTCAGTGGGTTAGGATATGTTGCTACTGGGAACATAATGTGCTTTCCCTGCAGTGTACCTCTATCTGTCATTATCTACATATCCTCTGGCTGCATGCAGAAGACAAGTGCAACTCAGATATATACCAATTTCAACTAAAATAGCCTGTTGTTTAGAACAACTAGCTCAAATCAAGTCACATTTTTTTGCTTACTTTAATGTTGTCTGTTTCAAAGTGTTACTTATTCTTTGTCTATTCTTACTTTTTACCTGCCTGTTGAGGTTCCTTAAATGAGTATTTTCACCTGCTCATTTGTCAAAGATTTTTTCCTTTGTCCCTAAATCCTTTTTTATACTTTATACCATAATTTTATTTTAAAGATGCTTTTCTAGTCTTTACTGTGCCCAGAAGACTGAGCTCTGGGAGATTTAAACTCAAGTATTTGAAATACTTTGTATTCATTAGGTAGTATGCGGATTTGGCTTGAATTCATCATAAAGAGCTCAAACATTTACCCAAGTTTTCCCAATCTCTTCCTAAAGATGCATTCAGCAACAGAAGAAAAAAAAATTATGTATATTTTCTGTTGCTCACATCACTAATGCTTTATCTTTTCTGAGCTCTCTGCTTGAGGAACACAAATATTTGTAGCTCATTTGGAAAATGGAATATTAGCAGTATGGACTATCTCATCACTGTTTCTCAGTGCTTCACTTTGATCTTCATGTCAGTTCTGGGAGAGCAGTTCAGTTGGTGAAACTGAAATTTCTCGCATTGCCCCAGAGGAAACATGGTCTGCTAGGTAGCTGTGCTGAAGAGTCTACCAACACATGTTGAAAGAAGATGTGGTGGAGTGTTTCTGGTTGTTTTTACTCAAAGTAGCTGTAGTTCTTTAAAACCTACAGTCTTGGACTCTGTGATCCACTGTGCTTACCTTGGGTTTCAGCTCCAGAGAGAAAGGGATCATCATATCTTTCTCACTCAGTCTTGTTGCAGTATGTTTGTGTGTTCTGGATAGGTGTCATTTCAGACAAAATTAAGCATCAGGTCACCTGAAAATGTGGAACTGCTGGGGAGCTATGTGAAATAGTGAGCCATTTAAAAATAGTAATGCATTTTCTGGACTCCTTGTGTGGCTCTTTCCAAAGATTAGAAACTCTTCATGGTGACTGTTGAACGGGAAACTGTTCTGTACTGTGATATTAGGCTGTTGATTCAGACTTCTCTGCATACTTTTTCCCATTCCCTTATGTTTTCATGGCTTTTTTTTAGACAGAACTACCTACTGTTGTATTGAAAAATGTGTTTCAGTGAAGTCTAGTTCACAAAATCTCCATGTAGAACACTCAGCAAATTGACTCTTTTAAAAGCATCTGCTATAACTTGTTAGATGTAAAGAGTAGCTGAAGCCTCTTTCTGAAGTATAGTAAAAGACATATTTCCCATTATTGCCTTCATGAAAATTAATAATGTTTTATGTTCTTGGTCGCAGCCAATAAGGAATGGTCAAATTTTTGGTAGAGAAATCTTAGTTCTAAAAGAAAATTTGGTGACTGGGATGAAGTTATACAAAATAAAAGAGACAAAGTGCAGGATTCATAAGAGATTAGTACTTTAACTTGTGTACTCCCTCAATCTGCGTAGTGTTCAAAGAACAAATATTTTAGGTTTGTGAAAGGCAAAGTAAAATCATGTGTTGAAACACTAATTTGAAGTGCCAAGCTCTCTTGGTAGAAACTGTTGAGACATGAGGGTAGTGCTATTTATTGTTAGTTTAATGAAATTGATTTATTGTCCATAACTTAGATTTGAAAGTCTGTACAGCAGCAGATGCATCAGGATGTTAAAGGTATACTCAGCTGTGTGGGCCATGTGAACTGCAGGTAATAAAAGATACTCCTGATCTAAGGTATTAGCTCTTTGTATAAGAAGTTAAATAGCAGAGCAAGTATTTTGCCTGTGAAGTATCCTTCTGAGGGATCCTGTGTGTCCTTGTAAGACTCTTGTTACATTTAGTGAAAGGTAGCCTGCCTGACAAACTTGATCATCAATTAATATTATGTCAATGAACTACAGACCCTTTTTTATATTCTATGAAACTTACACAAGAATACAGATGCTGAGTAATTTCATTGCCCTTTCAGTAACAGCTCATCATTATTATCTAGTGTCTAAACTTAGTAGAGTTATTAAGAAATATCAACAGAGATTGTCCTGAACAGCTGATTAGAAACTAAATTTTTAAAGTCTTTACCCTGCATGTAATTTTGGATCTGTAATCACAGATTTAGAGGTTTAAGTCTCTATTTAGCTAGGAGAAGCTGTGAATGAATTTTGTTTCTTTTTTTACTTAATAATTTGTTCATTCATTTCATTTTCAAAATCTCTTTGGATTGCAAGTATAACTTAGTTTGAAACAATTCTTCTACTTCAGTTTCGTGGTCTTGGCATATACTTTTATCCATAAATTTACTAAAGGTCAGAAAAATGTTTATTTTTAAATGATCTTATTTTGAAAATACAGTAGATGCTGAAACAGTAAAATTTATCACTTTCTTGTATTTATGTAAGGATGGTGTTCTTGTGAAGTAATGCTCAAATCAGAAGTCTTCCACTAGTCCTTAACTTACAGCTCTGTCTTTCTTTCATATGGAAAGTTTTCCTTCTACTAATTTGGAAATGTGATTTACAAGATCACAATCCAGATTTTTTTGTTGTTGTTGAATTAGGAATTTTTTCCGAATTATTAAAATGCATTGTCACTCATCTCTCTTATCCCAGCAGTGTAGTCTTTCCTTTTCTGGTTCTTTCACTCTAACTTTTTTTGACCTCCAGATCCATCATTTAGTTTTCTTCTGCTTAGTGAAATCAGGATTTCTGATGCTCAACTAACAGAAGGGAACCTGACATTAAGACTTGAGAACTATAGGTACCTAGAACTCAAAAAGCTGACTGCTTGCTTGTGACTTGAAGAGTGGTAGCAAACCTCTGTGTGCATAAAAATATTTCTCAGATGATCTCACTCTCATCAGTAGTCACATTGAGCTTTAAGGGAGCAATAACTAAGTGAACTAAACCATGCTGCTATATAAAATTGGATTTTTAAAGTCTGTGTGTATCTACATGAGAATTTCTGGAAAACCCTTTAAACTGGAAAGACCTTTATATGGAATAATGTTTATGAAAAATTAGCCCAGAGAGGCTGAACACACTCAGTTATTTAAGTTCAGCACTAATACTAACAAACAGGATAATCTGAGCCATTATGAAATTCTGAAACTTAATTTTGCAAGACTGATGCCCAGTATATTTCTCACCTTGTGGAATGTCTTGGTAGCAGTTCATTGACATATGTAGTGTAATCACTGTAGTGATTATATATTTATATATATATATATGTGCATATATATATATATATGTATATATCAGATGGTCCTGTGCAGTCTGGTTTCCACTAGAGCCTTGAACTGCTGTTTTGATGAGCATCATACATTGCAAACTGTGACCTTGTGATGAATTTTATGGGACACAGCAGTTTTTTCCAGTAGGCTGCTTTGCTCAAATGGCAGGTGGCACATGTGATACTTTGCTTAAAAACAACCAAAAACCTGTTTTGAGCTTGACTTCTAGACTAGGATGATAGTATGCTCCAGGACTGTCACTTACACAAGGCAGAAAGAATAATCTGCACTGTATGTTAAGAAAAGATCATGAAGATAGAATATACTTGTCTTGGCTAGTGGTTGTTCTGTTATCTATGGTTATAATTCAGTGGGCTTTGATCTTGTCACCTCAGTCTGGGCAGCTGTGACTCTGGTCAGCATGCTCAGTGAGAATCTTCACAGACAAATGGGCACCTTCCAGATTTCAATTGCAGTTTTTTCTTTAGGATGCTGTCTTATGAACAACTGATTGGGTTCTATTTTTTAATTTGGCTTCCTCAAAGTTCCTGCCTTTACAGTTGAAGAGAAAAACCCTGCACTTGTAATGCCAAATATAAGTTGTGACTTCTTGGGTTTTTTTGACTTCTGTTTGATCACAATTTTTGTAACAGCTTCCTTTTCTTTTAAAAATTTATTTAAATAGGTTATATGGATCTTTAGACATAATATTAACTTATTACTGAAAGTGTATACATTTGATACATACTCCCTTGAACCTTTTCACAGACACAAAATGTCTATCTGCTTCATTATACTAAGAGGAACATAGAGTGCGTAGGGAATTGCATTTACACTGCTGATTTTGTATTTTTAGGTTTCATGGTGTTTATGCAGGAGGGAGTCCTGACCTAGGGATTGGTTCACACTGCAGATATTCAAAATCTTTTGTAAAATAGGTAATATGGTCTGTTGGGGGAAACCAGAAAATGTAATTAGTCCATGGTAAATTTACTACTGGACCATGTCTCCGCTAATGGACCTTTCTGGTCTTTAAAATCAGCTTGTTACAGCACTGGGATTCCAACTCAAAGTGGTTGCATTGCATTGCTGTAGCATTTGTAATTTAACACAACTTTTTCTTTTTCTTTCCAAAGGCGCCTAAACAGAAATAACCTCCAGTTGCTTTCTGAACTGCTCTTTCTGGGGACGCCGAAGTTATACAGGCTGTAAGTAGGCATGGCCCAATAACTATTATTTGCAAAGATTTGGATTTGGTCTGTTATTATGTCTTGTATTAGGATTTTTTTCTTTTGCCTCAAATACATCTAAAGTGTGTCTTGGAAAGTTGGTGTTTTGTTTAAGCTGAGTGCTTTCTTTGACTGCTTTGCAAGATTTTTTTAAAATTTTAGTTTACGTCTAGGTCTGATACTGCTACTTGTACGAGAGTATTGTCATTGATTCCCACTTCTGTAAGGAAGTTTTGCTGAAAGAATACTTTGACTTTCCTTTTCTTCTGTTTGTTTTTTTTTTTTTTTATAGTTTCTGTGTTAAAAGAAATAAAAAGTGCTTATGGAGATTCTGACCCAGAGACACAGCACTGTGTAAGCACTTTGGTTTTGTGGAGTTCTGCTTTTGTGGCTTACCCACTTGTCCACAAAAATGATAGTATTGGCAAAAGCTAGGTCTGTAGAGATGTCTCTCCTGTGTCCTGTCATAGAGAAGACAAATCTAGTAATTCAAGCTCTGGGACAAATAAACTATTAAATGCTTTACCTTAAATAAAAAGGACAACGAATTGAGTAACGAGTTTTTGTTTTGATTGTATTACTTGGTTTGATAATGTTTTACTCTTGGCAATATTTTAAGATCATTGGTTTGACCCATTGTCCTTTCTAAGAAGCCACTTAACTATGCTGCAGTTGAAATGTGGCATAAAGTTTAGATTTTGGTTTATTTGAACAAAATAAATTGTAAACTATCTTTAAGTTACAGTGTGTGTTATGGAAGTGATAACACATGACATGCTTAAGTAGGCTTCGGAAGGGTTGTATCAATTCAGCTGATTTTAATTAGATATATGTTTGATACAGTTCTTTAGACTCCAGGTGAAATTTCTGCTGTCAAAATTGCTGGTTAATGCTGGGTTTCATCAGTTATGTGCTTGGAAAAAGTGAATGTGGAGGAAAGTGGGATTCCTCTTGTACCCCTTTAGTATAGGGAATTATGTTTGAGAACAAATTCGATATTGAAGCTTTTTTTTTTGATTTTTATTTTACTATTGTGAAATAATAGCTATTTTCTACCTTCTTATAGCAATATACAATGCCAAACTGAAAATTACTCTTATTATTGTAAACATTTCTTTGTGTGTTTTATTTTATTCCTTTGCCTTGGATGTGCACTTTGTTTCCAGAAATTTCTTGTAGATATAATGAGTTGGTAAATGATTAGGCCAGAAAGCTGCTGAAGGCTTTTTTCCTGACAAACAAAAGTATTTTGCTCTGGTATAATATTATAATATATTCAAATATGGTATTATGCATTTACAGTTGAGTCTCTTATAATTTCCATCAGCTGGGATAAAGACATTACTTCTATCAAGAAGGAAATGAAAGGAATTTATGATCATTTTATTATTTCACCTATAATATGAATGTGAGTGTAACGGTTGCTACCTAGATTCATATAAAATAGAAATGAGCCATATTTTGCAGGCATAAAAGGGATACACACTTCAGTTGAAATCATATTTGAATGTATTTGTCTCAGAATTGTGTATTTGATAGATGCTAGTCTTAAATCTATAATGTCCTGTGACATAAAGCACACAACTGCTCATAGAGTATATGGAGGAAAGTAAGAGATCACTGGCTTCACAGTATTAAATTTCCTCTGCCTAAGGGTTATTGTTGATCAGACCATGAAAGTGAATGTCTGGTTATAATGTATTCATGTTTAAAAGAAAATATGAATGATAGTAAAAAACTACAGCTGCTTAGCACTAAATTTGTAATAAAAAAATTGTCAGGCCAACAAAAGCACTTATGTTAGTTAAATGCTTGTGATCAGTTTTCAGAAAATATGTAGCTTGCTCCCGTTGAGGAGTATAAAGTGATTTGGATTTTTACATGTATCATTGTATATGCTTAAATGTATTTACATCTCAATAAATATTTTTCTAAGGAGACTTAAAGTTCTCTAAACATGATCAATAATATATACATATTTTGCTTTGGGTTTAGTATTTATTTTTGGCATTTAACAGCTAATCAAACAATGTGTGTACTGCAAGGTTTCAACATATTCCTGAGCTTCTGTGAATAATAATTACCATTTGACCCTTGGCTGTAAATGAGATGCCAGGTGAAGAAGCACATATGCTTGTTGTGTAGGCTAAATGCAATATAAAAGAAAGAGGTTACACTGTATATGAATTATGATTCGACACAGTTGGTTGCTGCCAGCGGCCAGCTATGCTTTCCCTTTGCTGTCTGCTCCAATTTCTCTTTGGATGGGTTGAGAGAGCACTGCGTGTTCAGGTCAAGATGTTTGCCTAGAAATAGTAGTACAGTTGCAGCTGTGTTTGCTGGAGCAGGAGACTAGTTTAAATAGCATTACCATTTATCCAGTCCATTAACAGAACTCTGTAAAATAATACCAACTCTGCATAAACTACAGGACAGTGTAATAAAATTACAAGCACTTGTTGACAGATGGGAAGTGTAAGTAAAGGAAAGCAATAGGTTGAGAATTTAAAAGAGACAGTGCACTATTTTCTGTGTCTAAAGACACTTAATTTCAGAGGTAGCTTAGTTATTTTTCAGGCTACTTTCTTTCCAGTTTAGCAGCCTTCCAAGAAATCTCCTGGAACTGGTTGAAATGGATAATTTTAGTCAAAACAGAAGCTGATTTTCCCATTAAGAGCTATCTACAAAGGTGTTTCGACATAAATATTTCAGTAGGAAGTAGTTAATGCTAAAAATAGCATGAAGAGTGCTGTAGGGTATATTAATCTTACCTTGCAAGCAATCTCTCAAAGCACAATGTACATGAATGGTGTTTGATGCAACACCATTAAAGTAAAGGTGCTGTTGTAAATCCTCTGGGATGATAATATAAGTTCTTGCTCAACAAGTAGTATTCCTCAAGCAGGAGACACATTCTTTGGTGACTCGTATGCCCACTCACGCTAAGCTGTGTAGCCTCAGGGATGGTACCTTAGCCACAGAACTACTGCAGCCTAGTGAGTGCTGATCTGAGGCAAATAGATTTTGACTGCTTACTTTGGCTGGTTAGATCACAGTTCATTGATTGCTGTTTGCTGCAGGATACCGAGTGCTGGACCTAAGCTGTTTGAAAAATCAGTTCTAAAAGTTACCTTTCCTAATCAGTGGGATGTAAAGGTTATTGAATTACATGCACAAAGCTTGTCCCTTTTGATTTACATTTCTTGCGCTTGGAATGTGGTTAAGTTTCCTTACCAACTAATATCTGTGGTATAAGTTAGGCAATGTTGGCTTTAAAAAAAAATCAACCCTTGTAGTGAATGTGGTCTTATATATGTTTTTCTTCTAATATGTGTACTCAATGCAGTCTGATTAATAAGCATCACTTGTGAGATGTCTGTTAGTCACTAAAAAAATTCCTAAGAGCAAATAATTACAGGGAAGAAGTACTAAACATCAAAAAAACTTTAAAAAATTATCTTAGGCCAGAACAACAGCAGCAGCAGCTTACAACAACAAAACATGCCGTATGGGAGGCCCTTGCAAAAATTCCTCCTGAATTAATTTCTGCCAGCTATGATTAAAGTGTGTGGTACTAGATGTGTCAGACACCATAGTTCTCTGCTTCATTTTACTCTTGGCCTCTTTGGCCCCTGCCACAATAAATCCCACAATGGTTGGGCAGGAATTGCAGGTTACAGTTGCCAGGGTTACGGTTGTCCGGCCGGACCGACATCATTACTCATCCCAGCCGGCAGCCCCAGCCCGTGGCCGCTCCCGGCGTGCGGAGCCGGCGGCCCGGGGAACTTCTCCCTCTGGTTCTCGCTGGAGAGGCTGTTTGCCTCTCGCTGGCTGCGCTGGAGGTGCTGTTTGCATCACTTGCTGAGCGTTGTTTGCTTTTACTTTTGCCGAGAGAGGGAAAAAAAGAAAAAAAACAAAAAACGCATCAGATGGGAAGGAAAAAAGGTTATAAGATGATGCATGTAAGGTGCTAGAAGAAGGTTGTTTTAATGTTTTTAAGTGCTGGATTCCCTATCGTTAAGGTGTAATTTATGTTTTTGTAATATTTCTTTTAACAGTAATCATGGTGAGTGGGACTATGGTCATAAATTTGTAGAAAAGACACATCTTCAATCTGAATCCATTTTAATAACTCAATAAAGGAATCACTCATTAGAAAAATGCTAATTATCTCAAAGCCTCTGAAATATTTGAACTGCAAACACCTGTTCTGGGTGTTAAATCCAATGACAAGCAAAAATGAGTTTCCCCTTTTCAAAAGGCAATATTGAAGAATTTTTCTCCTTTTGAGAGTACATTGTTAATGGAACTGCTGTCAGGTAAGCGCAGTGGGTTGGTTTCCACATTAACATTACAGTGTGTTCCACTTTACTGCAGATGTGGGCTGGATGGACAAGAATTTAACAAAAATTTATTCAAACGTGGGTTAGGAAGCTACCTGGTTACTATATCCTCCCCAGGATAATGTGCTGAGGTATTTTACTCATTTGAGTTTCTATGATTTCTTATGGTGTATTCTAGCAGCATGCACATAAGGCAAATCCATTTATTTTTAATATGATAGAATTAAATATTATAATTTTTAGAGCTAAATGGAAGCAAAAAAGTCTTCCCTACACTGTATAAATCTGACTTGTGTTTTGACTTGTATTTTTTTTACTGCAAGAAAGTTTAAATGGTTTTATCTAGACAACTAAGTTTAGTTGGCAAGAATATAGCAATTCTACCGCTAGCCAGTGTTTAGATACTGGTGTTATTTTGTGAGCATCACTCTTGAACTGTTACTATAGTTCTTAGAACGTAACTCTATTTCAAACTTATTATTTAGTGAAGACATACTGCGTATTAGTAAAGGTATAAATGAGTGTACAGTTCTGGCTTTGTGGTACTGTAAACCAGTAATTAAATGAAACCTTTAATATATGAGTAATTACTAATCTTTTTTGCAGTGTGGAAGCACACTTACTGGTTTGATACATCAGTGCATTTTTGGTATCAAGAGGTCTTATTGCCCCAGTATGGAATATTTTTAGGGTGAATGTGATCCCTTTGCTGCAGGGCCACTGGCAGTTACAGTTCTGTGAGTTTATTTTTGCTGTAATCCCAATCTGTAGACAGAAAGGCCCATCTGAAAAATAAAATAATTAATGTGTATTAAAAATATGCTTGTTAAGGTTCATTGCCTGTAAGAATAAAGTGAAGTAACAAAGAACATGTTACCTCTGTCATTCATTTCTGGTATGGAAGACCTAGGAGACAAACTTTTATGAGACATTATAAAGACTGTTACTTCTGTTACCTGCTCATTTTTAATGTAAAGACAAAAGGGAATTGGGAGCTCGAATACTTTATGCAATTTGACTCGCATGTGAATATTTTTTCTGGTTCTACAACCACTTGCTTCTGCCTCGAGTTTTCATTCTCTGCTGTAATGTTTCAAAATTGAAAACTGTCATCTCAAGCTACTGAACAAAACAAAAACCACCACTGTAGCTTTGCTTCAGACATTAGCCTTACTTACACGACAGAATGGCATTTTAGAGATTTTTTGGAACTGCTGCAAAAATGCTTGTAATTCATCAGGTAATTGATTGTTTTGAGCAAAGGAACAAGTATTGCTTATATGCATTTGGTGTACAACTTGCACTAGCTATATCCTAGCAACAGCAAGCATTCAGCCTTAGATTCAGCTGAGTGGAAATATTAGTAGAACCAGAATGAACTTTTAAAATGTAGTCAGAAAAAATATAAAATGTATTATCATTCTGTGCAATTATTGGACTTCAGACTTCACTATGTTACTCTTCCTGCCCTTTGTTACAGCATCTCTTAATCTGTAGGCCTTTCCTGAGCTATGCTTTCTTTTGGCTTTGCATGTCACGTCTATAGTGCTGTGCAGGAAAAAAAAAGGTGTATCAAATATACAGAAATCAGGTGAAATATTGTTACTGGAAGTAATAGTATGACATGTTTGAAATTGGAAGCATAGTAGTTTATTGTGAAATGATGCTATCAATATGGATTGTTACAGTTTTTACTTTTGAGATAACTGGAAGCTGTCTTTGAATTGTGGTTGAATTTGCCTTTATTTCTTTAATTATAAAAGCATAATTTTGTCCATTTTTTGAAGTAATATTTCTTTTGCTCTTCGATAAAATGGCAAATTGGATGAACTGCTGGTGCTGTAAACTAATTCACATCTGGGCAAATCAGTAACTCTTTATGTAAGCTGCATTACTAGGTGATATAGCTGACTAATTTCAGCAAAAGGCACCTATAGGGGTATCCAGGAGTTGGACTTTGATTCTTGTGGGTCCCTCCCAACTCACAATATTCTGTGATTCTGTGATGCTTATAACTATTGATTTTTTCATTAGAAGAAACACTCCAAAACTGTTCAGTCACTTTTAACCTTAATTGGAAATTTATGTTAAACACCAAGCAAACAAAAATATGACTTCCAGCAATTCTTCTCAACCGACATAAATATCTGTGTTATTTAAAAATTTTTATGCTATTAGCTGCTGTCATTAAAATATGTCTAATGTGAAAACATGAATCATATTAATTACTCAAGCCATAGCTCTCTGTAAATAGAGTGGTGGTATTCAGAGTAATTGAGAGGCCTACTTTAGCTATTGTGGTTTTGTTACTTTGACCCCAAGCATAAATAATTATCTCCCGTGTCTTTGTTGGCATGATAGGAATTAAAGCAGAGAATTGTGTTTTAATACGAAAATAAAATAGCTGTTTTTGGGTCACCTGTAACTGTACTCATGTCCAGTCTGAATCGGTCCCTGGGTTGTTCCTGGAGGGTTGGCCTTAAAAGCTTTGGTAAATTGTGATACCAGAAACCTTTTAGTCAGGAGTCAAGTAAGAAAATGAAACTCAGTGAAAGAAGTCATGAAAAGTAAAAAGGCATGTCAGAGGAATTGCCATTATTATATGGTGCAGAAACATGGTGTGAAATGTTATAAAGAGGACATCTGTAAGTCTTGGCTTGCACAGAGTGGACATTTAAGTGCAGCCGTGTCATCTTGATTAAAAAAAAAGGAACAGAAAAGAGGAATAAATCAGGCCAAGGGAAAATCTGAAAGTATAGAGGCTATGATAGTAGGTTTCTTCTACAAGTGGAAGATTAAAGCCTAAAGTAACTGAATAGCTGAGAAAAGTCCAAAGAAAAGTTGATTGCTTCCCCTCCAACAGTTCCAATTGATTGAAAAAAGCCTAATTTAAAGTTCTGTTTGTTCTGTGTCTTAAACCATCAGAATTTTCTTTTAGAACTGGGGGAATGCTCTGGAAGAGAAAGAATCCAAGGATAAAAAGTCATTGCAGGCCAACAATTGTTCCTAATCCTCACAAAATGCTGGAGAAATTAAATTTATTCTTTATTGCTCAAAGTGTTACCTAGGTCACTGGGCGATGGGAAAATTGAACTGGAAGTCGAGTAGGCACAATCTTTGTTTTGTGTCTAGATGCTTAACCTTAGACACGACAAGGCATCTTAGTGTGTTGTGGGAACTTGGTTCAGAGTATTAACACCAGGACGTTTATTACCCTGGATTTATAATAGGCTATGCTGTCAGTAGATGAAAATCTTGTGTTTACATTTCAGTGTTAAATGATCATTTAATTAACACCTAAGAGAAAAAAAAAAAACCCTTGTGAAATTCTTAGCAGCTTTTATTGTCGGTTTCCGTGGAGGTTTTAATATCCGAGTTATGCTGCGGTTGCTTCTATAATACAGCTAGAAAAGACATTTATGAATGCAGTCAAGAAGGACAGACAGTTTAACCCCTGTTGACCCTTCATCCTGAATGTTGATTTATATAGCATTTTAAATGCATTGAATTTGTTTTAAAGCTTCTTTAAAGTTACACAGCATTCAAACAACACATGTATTTTTCCTTTTAAAAATATTTCCCAAAGTGTACATTTTTATAAAGAGTATAGTTAGTTTTTCTTAGAAATTACTAATGTATATAGAATTTATCAACAAAAATTTAACTGTAGTTAAAAATAAACTTTTGTTTTGCCAGATTTGTCTATATGTTCACGATAAGTATATACAAGATTATATAAGAAGAACGAAAAAGGAAGTTTGAAACAGACTTCATATCATGTTCTGGTTGCAGTAGTTACTGTCTGAATTCTTTAAAAAGAATATGAAATTGGCAAGGGAAAGAATATTACTACAAAATTGCGTATCCACTTTACCCAGCACAGATCTACTTCCATATGTTCCATTGTATCAAAGTTGAGGTTATCTACAAGGTTTAATTTGCTCTGGGTCCTTCATAATGCTTTTTGTCATAATGTTGATATACAAATGCTTTCTGCAATAGTGTTGCCCTAGAAGGTATGTTTGAGTAGGTTTTTTTGCATCCTAGATCTAATGCAAGATGAAGTGCTTTTTGTTAAAGAGAAGATGCTTTTCAACTGATGTGTTTTAACAAACACACCATAGTAAAAATTGAAATTATCTATAGGATTAGAGATTGTTTTGGGAGTTGTTTGCTTTTTATTTGGTCATTGCTCAGGGAATAAACCCCACAACTTCAAAGCATGGTAAGAGAATAATAATAAAAAGCACAGCACAGCTTAAGTCAATTATTGATGATCCACAAATTTTATTGTATTCTTTTTGTTTTTCCTCATGATCATATCCTTCTCACATATCAATAACTGAGCTAGAAAATGCAGATGGAATCTGCTGATACAGTAAATGTTCTTTTTTTTTCCACGCAACTGACATAAACCGTCTAACACTTGATGAAATATTACAGCTGCAGTGAGACTTCTATCTGCCAGTGGGATCTTAATGCTTTTCAGACTTCTCTGAATATATTTATTAAGTTGAAATTTAGTATTCAGATAGAGACTTGCATTTGCTTTTGTCTGAAATATTTGAGCATTTACAGTTAAAGCAGTTTTCTTCAATTTCAGTCCTTTCTTCAGTGTTTTTAATTGAAAAATAATCCTGCAATATCCATTTCTGAATTGACATGTTGGATGAATGGGCCTTAGGATATGCTTAGGATAGATAAGAAAGGCTTACCCTGTGCTATGTGCACCTTGCTCTCTTCTCAGTCCTGGTAGATCTTGTAGGTTTGCTGTGCTGGTGAGTGATTAGGATGAGTAATGCAGGGAGGAAAACTTAGGCTACACTTTCTAGTAAACTTCAGCTGAAACTACGCTGAACTGTCTGGGGCTCGGAGGCAGGGTGGGAAGGTCACATAAATTATCTAAGTACCAATTAAAGGGACTCTCATTATGGTAAGGAAAGTGCCAATATATTAAGTGCCTTGGAGAAGAACCGAAGCCAGGGCTGAAGCGATGAACAACCCAGACTGTTGTCCTGATCCCTGTAGCTGTTGTCAGGGTTTTGGAGCCAGGGCTGGTGGCTTTACTTGGGAAAGGCTTCTTATGAATGCTGAGCAGAGTTTATTCTCTCCCTCCGACACTTGAGAGGCCTGCTGTGCTAATGGCTGTTCAGACCCACCTCATGGGGAATAAAGCTGGGACTTGCAGAACTCTTTTCATCTTTACAGCCAAGCCCAGGTGCAGGCCCTCCCTGGCTCAAGGGTGTTTAAAGGACCACTCTCTGAAGGCTTCTTTCCAGGGCCCTTAGTCTTTAGGGGAAAGAAACAAGGGGCTGAACTGGGGGGGTACTTCTTTCAGTTAAGCACTCCTTGAGGATTTGCAGGGTAATATGTACAAGAGACAAAATCTTTGCCTCTTTTCATTTCTCCTTCTGTCCATAGAGTCGAATGCTATTTTTATTTTTGCTATGAATGTGTAATCCACAAAATTGTAAGGAAGGGCTGCTCATGCTTTATAAGGTAGCATGTACAAGGGGAGGTTTGGTGGCAGCTGTTCAGTGCTTTTAGTACTTTTAACATGGGGGGAGATAGAAGAAACATCAACTCTTCTTTTTCCTACTTCTGTGGCTTTTTGTAGGACTGGTGGATAGCTGGCAGAGATTTCGATAGTTGATTGAGCCTGAATCTGCAAAGGTTGCATACTGAGTTTGATAAGACCCACAGAGAAGGGTTGCAATGAAGATAGGGTAACAGATAATGTAATGAAGGTGGATTTATAGTAGCTGCTTCTCTGAATGCAAAGCTGTGGAAGGCTTATTAGAGAGAAAATAATGTAAATGTAAACCTATAAGAGGGAAAAAAAGAATTTGAAAAGCTTAACAGAACCAAAGAAAGTTATTTAGATGAACTAAAAAAATGACACTGACACACAGGTATGCTTCATGAAAGCAGTGATCATTTCTGAGACAACAGAAAATTCCTATCTGGTCCTTACTACTTCTGCATAAATTTTAAACCTAGTCAATTGATTCTGGCATATTCTCTGTTTTCTTCATGAATTGTGCATTCTTTGCAAATGGCAAGAGGCTTAATTCCTTTCTAGATTTTAGTAATGTCTGTAAACTCAATAGAGCAAATACTTTTGTGTAACTCTCCTATGCCATAACTTGTTATAACAACAGTACTCTCCTCATCTCCTATAGGCCTACAGCACAATAAAAATAACACTCAAAAAGCTGTAATTTTTATGGCAGTCATTTCTAAAA
>VZTN01002728.1:0-37686 GCA_013400515.1 Erpornis zantholeuca | reverse complement strand
TTATCTTTAAATTTTTATGTGTTTTTGTTTATCTTGGGTCCAAAAATTAACTTTTTTTTTTTTTTTGCAATGATGCTAGTGTGGAGTAAAGCTTTATATGTACAGCTCTTATATCCTGAACTGTGCAAATGTTTGCATTTACAGCTGAAAAAAGAAGAAATATATTTGTCCACACAACACTGGGGGTTTTCTTAATCTAAATCAAAGAAAAAATTTATGAGTATCTAGAGAAAAATGTAGCCTTACTCTTGTATTCCATTGGGTTGAGGGGACAAAAGGTAGAGAAACAGAAGCTTTCAGCAGTTTGGTAAAGTACAGTTATCTCCTGCCCTTTCTGTTTATTTAGTCTTTTAAATTTACAGATGTCCTAAACTGAGCTGTCCAACCAACTAGTTAGGTCGATCCTCAAGTGCATTTCAGTTAATCTGTCTATCCCAGTGGATTATAGTTCAGGTTGTACAAAGTACATTAAGTATTTGACATTAGCTGCTTCGTCTCATCTTCAAATTATGTGAAGAAGTATGGGTACTTCAAGATTTTCATCTTAATTGAAACAACTAAAATCATGTTGTTAAATGACAATCATGAAGATGAAACTCCAGGGAACTGGGATGAAAACATCAAATTAATTTACTGGTTTTGCTTCCTTATCAGAATTGTTCTGAAACTTGACTTTTTTTTTCTGTGGGCTTCATTGCTTCATTGTTTTCACATGTGTGAAAATAGACAAGGGCTCATATTATTAGTATTACTGTATTTTCCTTAGCTGTTGTTAATTCACTAATATTAATGTTCTTTCCCTGATTCTCTTCCCCATCCCATTGGGGTGGTTGGAGGAGTCAACAAGCAGCTGAGATTAAACCACGGCACTGTTTTTTGTGCTTTTTGGCAGATTTACAGAAATTTTACTAAGTTTCTCTCTTGTTCTGGCATTCCCAGAGAGTAGAATTTAAGTTCACCTGTTACTTAATTGCAAGCTGCACTTGTTGGTTTCACCCGGACTGCGTGCTCACCTGCCATGTTTAACTTCACCCTCTTTGTTCCTGTTTTGGCACAAAGGAGTTCTGTCTGCTTTGCCTCCACTTTGGGCAGATGGAGGTTGAGTGGGTGACAGCCTATGAAAGGTAGCATGCTGTATAAACAAGGGACCATGTATAAAAAAGTTAGTATGATAAGTTAGCCAGGCTTCAACAGCATTGAAAAGCTGCTTCTTATTTAGACTACTAACAAATATAAGTGAAGGAGATATAGTACAAGAATTGTATTGTTTGTTGGGCTAACATGCAGAGAAGATGCAGAGATCTTCTGTATGAATTGTAGTGGACTACTTCCATGGTGCCAGTTCTTCAGAAAGTTACCTTCATCCAACAGGAGTCTGACGTGCTGCATCTTACTTAGATTCTCACTTTTATTAGATGTGATTGTTTTGTTGGGATGGGGAGGAGTGTTGCTTTTTTTTTTCTGTACAATTGATCACAAAATGTTCTTAGTTTTAATGACACAGTGGTTTATCTTCTGTGTTTCTGGGAACACTGTTATGTTATGTTTAACTCTGTAATAGGCACAGAAAAAGTACAGCAAGCTCAGGACTGCAAGGACCTCCATGTTGTGAACCCCGACTGGCTGTGGAGCTGCCTGGAACGCTGGGACAAGGTTGAGGAACAGCTCTTTCCCTTGAAGGATGACTACATCAAAACACACAGGTAGGTGCAAACTTGAGGGACTAGAGGCTGTAAAAATAGGTTATTCATACAATGATGCTGATTTATCAATAAATTGATTTCTGACAAGTTCAGAATGGTGTGCAATACTTGGGGATTTTATCGAAGACCTCCCCATTTTTGTCCATTTCTCTTCTGCTTAAACTGAAGACTGTCAAGGGATCAGGAGACAGTTCAGTAACTAGCATAGTCAGGAGAAAACTTGTGGTGACATTTACTTTATTTAGCAGTTCTTGTTGTTAGCTCTTTTAATTTGGAGAAGTTGCCCTTTTCAGTTCATCCATAAGTTAACATAGGGAATGCCACCAGGGCACAGGATCATTCATGCTGCCAAAAAATTTACATTCTTCCACTACATGAAAAACTGGTAAAGTATGGCATTTTTTTGTGAAATTTGGTAGTGACAAGAAAGAGAGAAACAGAAAAATACCATAGAAAATTCTAAGAAGAATTGGAAGGCATGAAGATAGGATCAAAAACTCTAAGAAAGGAATTAGTCAGAGGCAGTTTTGGGATGATAAGAAAGTGCTAAAAGAGAAAAGGTAAAAAATAACTAGTGCACTAGGGTGACAGTAAATAGAAGGGACAGCCAAGAACGTTACTAGCAAAGAGGAAGTCTGAGGGCCATCAATAGCAGTCCCCTTCAGGAGAGTGGCATGGCTAAAGTAACTCATGACAAGGTACTGTCAAGCCAGCTTCTGCTTCCTGACTTACTGTTTGGATAGACCCACGTCTTGCAAGCCTAACAGAGGATCCTCCCTTCCATGTCTAGACAGGCAGGAGCAGGGCATATTGGGGTTTCTGTATTAAACTGATAGTGGTGTGATTGACTATGCTACAGATTTACTTTCTACTTACAAGGTATCCTTTGAGGGCAGAAGATGGGTGTGGAAGGCTTTGAAAACACCAAAAGAAGAAACATGTGGAAGGGAGGACATTTATCAAATGGGGCACTAGGCTGAGATGCAGGATCCCTGTAAGTTAGGAAAAGACATGTAGCCTGCTTATGCCTTGACTAGAATACTTAGTCTTTAAAAAGCACTATCAGATGGTTTTTAATCAAACTTTGGAATATTTGCATGGGATGCTCATTTTGTCTCAGACCTGACACTGCTAAGTTTGCAGTAGAAACTTGGACAATGGCTTATAAATGTTGGTTTTTTGATATCTAGATGAATGTTAGTCTTCCTACCTCTCTTAATTTTCTCTTCCATTTAACTGAAACATGAAAATTTTTCCTACTTCTGTGTTTCAAATACAATACATCTTAGCTTCATACTTCCCTGTACCCAAGCTTCAGTAAGCAAGGTATCTATCTTGATGCAAATAGTTTGACTTTAACCCAGTATGTGCAGTGACTTTGGAAATTATTTTCTTCTTAATGAAGCTGCTTGAAATAGTGGTTATGGGTCCAGAGTAAATAAACTAGGGGAGGGGTGAAGTCAGAGAAAATATTTGCATATAAAATGCACTTAAGATAGCAAAAGAATAGGTAAACTTGGAATTGGTTTACTGTGTTACTGCTACAAGACTACTTCAGAAACATCCATAAAAGCATCTGGTAAAAACTCCAGTTTTGTGTCACTTCTAATATTTGTTACAAATTAATTGGATCTTTTTTAACATAGCATTGCTTTCATAGAGCATAACATGCTGTTTTATTTGATTATTTTTTTAAATTATTCAATTTGCTTGCTTTTGGTTTTTGTGGCACTTCATCATGATCGAATAGTGTGCCATAATGGTGATTCCTGCAGATTGATGTCTGAATGTTTCTGCTGACATTTCTAAAGTTAAGTTTTTAAAATGCAGCAGGGTGATGATAGGCAGCTTAGTATTTTAAAAAAATAGTTAGGATGACTTGCAAATTAATACTGCATCTTTATTTTCTCTCAGAGCCAATTTGGAGAGCAAATACAAAGATAGATACAATGGCCTGCTTTCCTCTTTGTTGCATATATGCAGATTATCATGCTACGCTAATTGGGCTGTTGTTACTACCAGGATACCAGTTACTACATCAGCAACTGTGTATGTTTAGGCAATTTTTAAGGCACAGTTATTAATATATTAATAATTTAAATATGACATTGTCTTGTATTTGCAGTTTTCTATTTTAAATTCAGTGAGGCTTTAATGAGGTGGAGGAGAAGAAATGTTTCTTCAGAGATTTTCCAAACCATTTCCCTCTTCTACTTTAGAAAAAAAATGGAATGCTTGTTTTTTTACGTTCTGGTTAGATAGCTCATTTAAATTTCTAATGCAATTTTTTTCTGAACTCCATCTAACAGAGAAAATAGCCCTGCCACATTTCCTGATACACCCAGTACCTTTCAGACAGCTTTGTTTCATCCAACACCCATCCATCCGAAGTCTCAACCTGGTCCTGAAGTTCGACTTTATGATCCTAACACTGGAAAGCTGATCAGGAAAGGCACACAGACGTCTGGGCAGTCAATGTACATGCAGTCTCCAGCTCCTCCCATCACCTTGCCAGTCCACGGTGAACACTCATCCTTCAGGTACCTAAAGCACAGCTAAGAGTCACATTATCTACATTTTTAGATTCTGTAGTAAATCTTACTCTTGTTGTCCCTTCATTTAATTAAGTTGTCATTTTTGCTTTACTTTGTTTGCTTTCTAAAAAGCCAAGGAAATGAGCAAAAGTGAATAATCAGCTGAAGTGAAGCCAGGATGCTACGATTCCAGACGCTTTTTGTGCCTCACTGAAGTGCAGCTGGAAACCTCAAACCAAATAAATTCAGCATGTAGTTTGTGTACTCTAAAGAATGTTACAGTAACTGTTTTCTGAAGCGAGGCAGCTTGATGTTTCTTAATGGATTTTAGAATACTGCATTGTTTTTTGTTTATAGAAGACACCTGATGGCATTTGGCTCTTGTCTATAAAATTTCCCTCTTCACCTAATTCCTTCAAATGCAGCATTAGCTTTATTTTTGAGGAGTATCAGAAATGATGGAAGAGATGTGTAGCTGACTGAGCATTGTGAAATAAGGCCATATGGCTGAGTGCTTGTTACTAATCCTTAGATCACCAAGTCAAGACAATAATTCAGGAGGAGGAAGAGGCAGCCTGCTTTTTGAAGTACAGAGGCTAGCATCTGTACTTTGTCAAAATTTGTGTTAAGCTGCATAAACACCACTCATCTCTTAAGGATGTGTTAAATATCTAGAATTCATCCCCAGTTATCTAAATCAAAGATCTGACTTTCTGGAATTCTCACAAGCTTAGCAAGGCTTGTTGATTCCAGCGTTAAAGTATCCAGTTAAATGCAAAGGTTTTCTTTGTAAAGTATGATCAGTGTTCTCTTTTAAAATGTGATCAGAGTATAACAGTTTTAAAAAAATACAAATCACAACTATAAATGCACACAGTTTTCTACCTTTCTTCTCCCTTCCCTGCCACTTCAGTGGTGTTATCACTTGTAAAGATTCAGTATAGTAGTGTAGCTTATTATGTTTCCACTCTATCTTTGCGTTGTCAAGTATTTCAATCTGTTTTTTTTCAGTTGTTATCTGTTTGTAGCCTTAGTTCAGTTTTCCTGTTGCTGTCAACACAGACTTTTTGAGTCTCTCTCATTTGTGAAGATGTCCTGTTTTCAGTTCCTTTTTAACTGTGTCTTTTAAAGTCGGTTTTAGTTTACTAGGACATGGTAAATGAGTGTTAAAAACTTTAAATAATGAAGACACAGCATGTATCCAGAGAGGAGCTGAAAAGCTTTTGGGTTTTTTGGTCAGTTATTGTGGAAAGAAATTTTTCTAGAAATAAAGCTGGGAAGGTTGTACCTGTATGTAATTGTCATGACACTTGTAAGATGCTTCAGTTTGATGGGTTATGTCGATATTAATGCATCACTGGATGCTTTCAAAAGAATAGGTTTTAATGGTTTCCCCACCTTTGTCAATAACTTGATGAAGAGTTTGTCCACACCTAAGCCTGTTTTTCCTTAATGCTGAGGTGCTTCTTGAGTATCTTATTGAAAATGAGAGAAATGTACTTTAGCTGTCCTCTTAGTTGAGTTTCATAGAGCTTCAGACAGGTTTTGAGGGTGGAATGAGGCTGTGTCTCCTTTCTACTCCCTTCTTTTATTTCACTTCAGTGGGGTCTTTTTTTGTGACTGTCAGTACTCAGAATTGAGATGTTTTAATCTAATACTGTGAATCCAATTACTCTCTGCTGCAACTTCACCCCACGACTAAGCAGCTGTAAGAAAAGAGATGAGCATAAGGTCTCATGCTGAGAAAAATTGTTTTCGTTCTCATTTCCTGTTGATTTGGTTCTAGTGGTGAAGTTGGTGACCTGTAAATGCTAATCTCTTAATTGGGGCACATCTCTAGTCCTCAGAGCAGTTCCATCTTCTTGAGTTAAGATCCTGAGAAGTGTTTTGACAAAGTCTAGGAGAAAAGAAAGACAGTATTTAAATACCACAGTACAGGCAGGGCAGGAAGGCTGTGAAGAAGTAACGAAAAACCAAATAGAAACAGCTTTGCTGTGTCTTGACTGAGGAAGAGCTGAGGCAGTACTGTATGCCTTGTCCTAATGCATACATCACTGATAGCTTTTTAAAAAAGCTTCACATCCACTTTAAAATTTGATATAATACTTGTCTTAAGAGAAAACTACATTAGTGCAGCAATTTATTGGTAGCAGACGATGTATTTTGTGTCCTGATAGACTTAATGTGTTCCCTTGTTCACATTCTGCAGAAAGAGGGGAATATTTGTAACTAAACCATTGAATTTAAGCAGAGTTAAAGTTGTTGATGCTCAGAACTGCTTATACTGTAGGTGGATGTAGTCAAAGCCTCCAATAATCCACTTTGATAGTTTCTCAAATCTTCATCTGATTCTGCATTTCAGATAGTGGGGAACAGAACTGGCCTGTTGTGAGTGGAAGCCCTTGCAGACATGGTAGCTGCACGTGGCATAGCAATGGTTCTTGGTCCATTAGTCTAAGAACAGATATCCTCAAGCTTAGGAAAGAACATCTTCCTTGCAGGGCTGGTTATTGCAAAGGGCTTCAAGTTACCTGAATACCATTTCATAAGAACTGTTTCGGTTCTCACTGTGTTGGATTTCAACATTTTTAGTTTCTTTCTGGGATTCAACTTAAAGCATCACTTAGAATATGATATTATTAGTTTAAATATGTACATTCAATTTGCAGTGAAACTGTCACCAGTGAATTACAGATGGTTCAGTTAATGTAGTCAACATTTCAAGCGACGTGTCCTGCTCTTGTTCTCAGCTCTGAGACTTGGGCACCTGCTTTTTTGTCATGGCTGTTGCAGCCCAAGTGGAAGGGTGACAAAAAGGTTGCAGCTGTAGTAGCAGGGAATGCGATGCTGCTCGGGGGCTGCTGGTGGCCAGCAGCTCTTCTCTGTCTGAGAACGGGAAGGATTTCGCTCTAAAAATAACCTGCATGTCAGAGCTTTGACATGCCTTATTGTATCTCAACAATTTGCATTTTCATACAGAAACAATATTCTACAAACATTGCAGTAGAGTTTTTACAACACTAAAGTTGTAATGGGTTTTTAGATGTGTAATGTATGGTAATACATTGTTCATAGTAATGCAAAAGGTAATGGCAGCTTGGAATAGAATAAAGAAAAAATTATGCTGCAAGTTACATTTTAGTGAACACTAGTAATACACTAGCAGATGAGGAAAGGCTTAAGATATGTGTGTCATTTACATGTGAGAAGTTAAAAGTGGCACCCTGGTTTAAAGTAATGCTAAGATGCACTGAATACTTGGTTTGAAGAGGTATGTCAAGCACATGTCAGTGGCTGAAGCCATACTTGAAGATAGTATAAATTAATTTCACCTACAACATTTTTGTCTGTATTTATGTGCTCATTTTTACCATTTTTCCTACTTAATGTTATCAATCTTATTATGACAGCAAAAATAGGAAGTGCCAAATTCAACATGTGACTGGAATTTAAATATTTTTAATGCTTCCATGATGATAATGTTATTTTAGCATTTACCCTGATGTTGTGTCAAGGAAAGTGCTTTTTACTTCCACAAATGTTGAATCCACCCTGCACATGGATGTCCTTGTGCATGTAAGACTGGCAAGCACCAACCAACATCTGCAGGGTTGAATATGGTGTTATTTTTAAAAAATACTCATTAATCTCATTTGATTAGTAATAAATGTAAATTCTGCATTTTTATGTCTTTAATTTTTATTCAGCTTTATAAGCAGCTGAAAATGTAAAAGCCTAAAAAAATACTTTTGACAAAATAAAAATGTCTTACAAACCTTAAAGAGGACTTTGTTTCACATTGCTTTTGGAATGTTTTAATGAGAAGGCCCAGTGTTTCTTATCTAGTAGCAGTGAGAAAATACTTAGGAAAACATCTGACAGAAGTCTGTAGAAGCTATTAATACAGTTATTTTAAAGTTAATATTTGTGTGTAATGTAGTCAAGTATGACACTCTATTGTGCAAAAGGAGAAGTTCTCGTCAACCATATGATAATGCGTTCATAAAAAAAAGGCTAGATTTATTTCTAGTCTAAGAAAATCTGCTTGGCTGCCCTGCTACATATAACTTCTCTGTAATTCTTGGAATGGTCAAGCTTGTTGTATTTTTAATAGAGTTGTGTCTATTAAAGTTGTATGTGATGCCTATAGCTTTTGGGTTGTCATTTTCTGTTTTGCCAAGAATGTAAATGGCATCGCTGCCTTTCCTGCCTAGGTTACCTATTAAAAGAACCTTTTGGAAAATATACTGGAATGCCGTATTATTTTTGTCATCTACCTATGAAAATTACTGTCTGAGAGCAATTTAATAGCAGAAGAAAATAGTGTGATCTTTAAAATAGAAAATGTAGTAGAGGGGAGAAAAAACCACTCAACCCAAAAACTGTTAGCAGTGGTGAGAAACTAGCAGAAAACCAGTTTGGTTAGTTCATTTCCACAGCATCCAAATTGTTTTAGCTTCACAAGAAATTCTGCTATACAGAAATTAGAGACTACAAAGAAGCATGTGTCTACTGTGCTCATGAGTTGTGCTGTGCTGATGGGGGTCTTCTGCAGCAGATAGTGCAGGTCTGGGTAGCATGGCAATAGCTTGGCTCTTTTCCTTCACTACCTCCCATTCAAAAGAAGAATGCAAACTTCCTGCACCTGTCAATGGGATCTGAGAAGAGAGGTGTGTATTTGGGAAATAAGAGCTCTCAAAATTAGCAAAACTGACAGCTTTGTATGGCTTTTAGATTCCATTCATTCTGGAATTTAAGCACTGAAGTAAAACAACCGTTGATACTTAGATAACCTTCTTAAGAAGTTGTGAAGTTCACAAAAGGAGAAACAATTTTGTAGGACCTTACCTATGACTGACTGGATTTCTATAAGTTAGTAATGGCTTTTTTTGTGGGGGATTCTTGGTCTAAAGCTGTTGCCTGTAAGTCCTGGCTTGATGAGAATTAGCCATTCTGGGTAGAAACTCTGCTCAGCAGAGACTACACTGTACCCTTTTTCAGTCACAGTCACCCTCAGAAACAGGTTGATAATCTCTTGCCTGGTAGTTGCAGCTTGAAGCTGCTTGCGATTTCAAATACAGTCACTTTTATACCTGTCGTAGTAGTTGTTCTCCAAATACAGTCTTATGGCTAACATAAATAATTTGTGACTCATGAGCTTTATGACCTTTGAACTGGATTCTGGGTGGTGCTGAGCTGCTGTAATTTGTTTCAGGAGGCTGATGTGACAGACCAGTACTTGTAGTTAATCTGTATTGTATAGTAATTTTAGCTCCTAGAAGTCTATAGTACTTAAGTAATAGTCACAGAAAGATTTACCAAGGAAGGTAGAAGTCTCCTGCTGTTGTTCTATGTGTAGTCTATCTTTTTATTAGTATCATAAAGCAATTCCCATGAAGCTATGATTATTTTACCCATTTTAATGAACATTTTGATACTCCTTTTTGTACCTGCATGTTTGAAAGAAGTACAGTAATTAACAATGTGATAGAATACAGACTAAAATAAAAAGCTATCATATTTCAATACACTAGCCAAAAAGAAATATTGGCTGGTTTGAATCTTATCCAGGCTTAGTGTGTGGGAAATATCTAAAGATTGACACTGCAGAAGTGCACCTTCTACATGCAGAACTCTTGTCTGTAAGGTTAAGAAATATAAGGGTATACTTAGAGACTCAAAATTAAAAAGCCTACCATAGATCAGGAAAAATGCGTTAGAATGTAGGCATTGCTTTTGGAATGATAAATGTGTCAAGTGATGGAGAAACTCTACTTGTGCAGAAACATTAATGTATTTTAAAAGCAACGCATCTATGACTGGTTTGATGGTTATTTAAAAGAAGAGTGTGAAGGCAGGAGAGTCAGTTCCTTCTCAAAAGTAGAAAAAAAATTTAAGCTGTCAGAATGAAAATAAAAACATTAATCGGGAGACTTGACCAACCTGTTGATGAACACAGAGTTTTTTAAGCAAAGTCTTAGATGTGTGGCAGACATAAATTGTTTACAGGGTTTTATTTGTAGCTCTGAATCAAGTAAGTCTTTCTTATGTGAGACCCCTGAATTTTTTCAGAGTTGTTCAGCCACACCAACAGCAGATGTTTGAAGAAGACGACCTACCACAAAGAGAAAATGAAGAGCAGCCTGGTCCATCTAAAAGGAAACGCCAGCCAAGTATGTCTGAAACAATGCCCCTGTACACTCTATGTAAAGAGGATTTAGAGAGTATGGATAAAGAGGTGAGCATAACTGATTCTGACAGATTTCTAACGTGACATAAGTTTTAACTTTTGTTTAATTATGCATGTATATGAACTGACCTTGTATGCCACTACAGTAACTTTAAATAAAAGCCACAGCCGACAAAAGTATGGCTCAGGCTAAAATGTAGTTATGTTCTGCAAAGCAGAGTACTGTGGTGTGTAAGTAGACCTTTAAAGTAGAACTTCATTTAAATATAGCTTTTTCACATTTAACATGTTATTGAAGTTGCTCTGTGGATAGCTTTGGCACGTGTCACTTTAGAGTAATTTTGCTTTGGGGTTTTTTTACAGTAAATCTCAAAATAGTCTGGACGAAAATCAGTGGTGGGGTAGGAGAAGAGAGGTCTGCAGATGTAAAAGGCACAGGCTGTATGGAAGATCAGGGAGACAAACTAGAGCATGGGGCCTCATTATCCATAGACATGTAATTGCAGTGTCGTTAAGTCATAGCTATAATTGTTTTGCAGGTGAAGGGAGTTTTCTGTTGCAGAGTGATCTGCACGTCTTTCATACAAAAGCACATTATTTGCAATTCATTGTGAACCTCTTGCTGCTCACTTTTCACTTACCATTTTTAGTACTTTTTTCAAATGAGCCACCATCTTACATGATATTAAACAATACATAGAAGAAAAATTGCCTATCACTGCACCATGTTTTCATGAATTTATCCTCTGTGTGACTTTACTATAAAATCTATTGACCCTAGAGCTTGAATGCATCTTCAAGCTTAGATAGTTCACTGGCTTGGGGATAGGAGCATATAACTTTCTGTATTCTTGTCAGTTCATTCCAAGGTTCTAGCTATAAAAGTCTTTGAGTTATCTTCAGAAAATGTAATAAAAGTGTGAAAAGGGAACTGCATACTTCACCAGCAAAAGAAAGAGACTTTATATACACAGTACAGGGTAAATTTAAGATGGACTTTTGTAAGAACTTTAAACTGATATTCTAGGGAAATGTCCAATAATGTTGATGATCTCCTTTGAATTTCAAGTGACTCCAGTCTTTTAACTTTACTGCGAACTCTTGGAGTTGATAACTTTTGATTTCTTTTGCTTTTTGTTCTGAAGTATTTTGCCCATTTGATTTCAAACTTCACCAGAAATAGTATTTCTTCTTGTCGTGATACCAGTCCCTGAATCCATCTGTGCCTTCCATCTGTATCATCAGTGATACTTAAAGACAATTGATATTATGGGTTGCCTTTATGATTTTATGTACTAACATTTTTTTCTAATCATGTGGCTTTTGAAAAATAGTAATGAATTGCTGATGCAGAGAAAGTGTTTGCCCCCACCTCATTCTTTATCAAAACATGTTAAAGTGTAAGAACCTTTCTGGAATCAGATTGTCACTAAGGGATGTGAAATTTCTGCTTTTGCCACTAAAATGCTTTTGCTTCATTTGTATCCTTTCAAGCGGCTATGGCAGCCACAAGAACTACTGCTGAGTGCAGACTGCCAGGGCAGAGCAAGGGAGTCTGTTCCAGCCAGATTTCTTGCTCCACAACTGTCCTCATGTTGAGGCTGTTTGAGTTAGGAGTATGTGCTCCAAGGAGAGGGAACGCAAGTTCCAGTGGGACTTTGCTGCAGTGTTAGCCAGGCTAGGCTCAACTGCTGTGCCCCTGTCCCAAGCCACTCTTGTTAATCATGGAACCCTATAGCAAGCAAGCTCAGGGAGCTGGTTGGGACAGAAAAGATCATTTCCAGGTTAATTTTCATCATTTCCAGCTTTCTGAAATAACCCACCATTGCTGCTGCATGCATGCTAGTGCCAGGAGCAGGCAGAAGATGGGAAGACCTGGGAATGAGAGTGAAGGCAGAACTGCATTTAAAGCTTTAAAACTGCTTTAAATCCTCAGTATTTCTACTGAATTCACTCACAAATTCAGATAGGATCAAAAGGAGTCTTTTAGCTTTAGGCACAGGGATTTTTTTCAATGAAATTAAAAAGGAAATGCAAGCATTCATATATACTGTTTCTATGGGTATAACTAGCAATAAATAACTTTGCAGTTAACATCTAAAGAAAATCTTGCTTTTTCTTTGCAAAAATCTGTGAAAGGCCACACAGACCCAGATAATACAGAATTTGCATGCAGTTTATATGTGGGAGAGTTTTGTTAGAAGAATGAAAATGAAAGCTGATAAAGAGAATTTAATTATGTTTTATTCCCAAACTAAATCCCTTTCCTTCCTTAAAACTATTTGAAAGTGTGTTTGTCGCTTTTACTGGTAAAAAAGCTATAGCTGTTCTACTGTTCCATTGGGAAGAACTACTGTGGATAGGCATCTGTATTAAAATTTGATCTTATGTAGTTTTTTATCTTGTCTTATTTTTTCAGTTGTAGATACCAAGTAAATCAAAGGAAATGAATAACATTTTAGCTATTGGGTTGCAGTTTAAGGTCACTTAACCTTTTGTATCTTTTTCAGTGCCAAAGATCTGGGAGATCAGATCCAATGGTAGCTTCCTTTTCCTCTGACATGGAGGACTGTTAGAATTTTAGAGAAGTGGAAACACAAGAGTGTTCAATGTAATAGAATTGCCATTCAAGTGGCAATTGCCAGATCAGAGGAAGTGCATAAGAAATGTGTTCCTACTTGGGAAATATGCAGCCTCCTGGTCCTGCTGTCTCATGGTCAAGAGAATGTTTTCCCCCTTTTCTGTACTAGCCTGACAGAGGTGCTTTTCAACTGATTGCTGCTGTTTGTCTCTGTCAAAGAATGGTAAAGGGCAGCAGAATTCAACACTGCCAGTCAAATTAACTTGCTTATAGTCATTTTTACAGGACTGGATAATTTTTTACTTCTAAATAACTGGTTATCTCCTACATAACCTGCAAAAGATCATTCCATAAAAATGCTACTTATATAGAATTGTATCTAGTATGCTGGAATCTTCACCAAAGAAAAGTCTTTAAAGAAATGGTTTCCAATCAATTAAATGCCGTCAATAACTAACTAGGAACCTCTTGTCAATAATAACTGTTCCAGAATTACTTTAGTTTTCTCAGGATCAGTTCTATCACTTTACAGGGAGGTTATCTACTTTTGCTTTCAGTGTCTGTGTTGGAAAGTAACTGTTGCAGAAGCCTGTCCTGTAGGGTGAAGAAACTGGGCTGTCTGCAGCTCTTCTTGCTCCCTATTTAAGCAGGAATGGACTTGCTCACCTGCAGGAGCCTTTGTTACGTGCTTTGGGTGTGACTGTTTGGCATTATCCTTTGCCAGGGCTAGGTGGAAATTCCTGACCTACCAGTCACGACAATGTCAGGTGGATCTGCTGTAGTTTACTGAGAAAAAAACAGAAAGGGGAATCCAGGCTTCAGATGACTCTTATTTGTTTCCAGAAATAAGATCTATTAGCTAAAGCAAGTTGCGCAAAGGAAGGGAATGACATACAAACCACGTGAAGATGTACACGTGTCTTTCCATTCATAACTGATTACCTCAATACAGGATGCCATGTAGCTCTCATTCCCAGAGATTACTTAGGGATCATCATGTGAGCCTATTTCCTCAGAACTGATTGCTAGTTCATTTTTATTAGGGGTCATTTTCTTTTCAACTTGTATTCCTTAATTATATTTGGAGAGAACCTTACAATAAGGATAGTATCATGTACAGTTAGTTAAGTTGACCTAATCCTAACAGTGTTGTATCCTACGTGTTATAAATAAGCAGTTTGTTTTTACATACTAACTGCTTCCTGATGGACCTTGACTTTGCTTTTCTGCAAAATGTATTCTTTGTGGGTATCTGTTGCAGATGCAAAAGGTGATTTTTAGCCTTGTGCATTGTGCTAGCCTCTTTTAAAAATTGAGTCAGCTTTATATAAGCTTAAAGATTTTCCCTTTTTTAGTAAGTGTCCCTTTCATAATTAAGTTGACATTCTTGTGTATGATAAATTATTTGACCAGGAAATAAGTAAACAAGGTTAAGAGTTTTCATTCCTCTCTTCCTTTTGGCTACAAATTATTCTAATCTGTTCCTTTTAGAGCCATGGCTGTCAGTACAGCTCCCTTATGTTATTTTTCAAGTGCTTTCTAATTCACCAGTCCATGTATATAGTAGAAATGCATAGAAGCAATCTAAGATGCTCCCTTATAAAATGTCAGTGATAAAGGAAAAAGAAAATACCCTGAACTGAGCTCAAGATCCTGCTCTCAACTGCTTGTATCTTGGCTTTTGCTACGTCCTTTTTAACAGTAGAAGACAGCCATGGGTGTTCATATATGTCAGTACTTTCAGGACCAGTCCTTGACAGATGCCAGTATGGGCTTCAGCAATGGGAATGAAGTTCAAAAGAACTTCCAGTAAGGCAGAAAGATTTGTTTGTTTTGCACTGCCTTCTCATCCAAGATGGCCTGGGATTACTAATGTCCTGGAACAGCTGTGCACACATAGTTTACCAGTAGTATGATGCTTAGGCTTTCGTGTTTGTTACTCTGTTTTGGTCACAGTGTTTGTGAGTAGCATCTGTATCTTGTCAAGTGTCATCATGTCTGCCATCTAAGGTAAAATATTTTCCTGGTTTAAATTCCTCTCAGTTTGGGACTTGGGACAGGGGAAGAGAGAGAGTGAATCTAATACCAGTCCGACCTCTAGCTTTCCCATCTCTCACTTCAGTTATTGGAGCTGCAAAGATTCCTACCATCTGGTTGGGATATATGGTCAGCAGCTGCAAAGTGACCACATTGCAAAGGTATGTTCTGTGCGCCAGTGCATTTAATTATACAGATTTTTCTTTAGTGGGAATTGCCTAAAGAACTACTTTTGCATCAACATGGTTCTGTTGATTTGGGATGTATTCTGCTCATTCTTTTCCTTTAACTAAGTTGGAATTTATATGCCATATATGAAGACTGAAATTGCAACATTCTGCTCTTACATAAGGCCACTTACACTCTTACATTTTGTCACTCTGCATTTTGGTTTTATCTAAGCAAATGTATTCCTTAATTTCTGTTTTTTATTTCAAGTTAGTGACTATACCATGCAGTGAATTAGGAGGGAGTGTTTTTCTCCTTCCAATTGGTGAAAACGATTATCTCAGTAAGTGGTTAGCCCCTTGGTTACTTATAGAGTACTAATTTAATGTGGAGGATGTGGTCTCTAGAGCAAATAATAGCTACCTGGGCTCCCTTGGACAATTAACTTGCCCTTTAACAGTTCTTTGAATTTCCACAACTACATTTCTCATACAAATTTTCTTGTTTGACACCTTAGCACGTACTATGTCATAAATTGTACAGATGCTAAATTTGGTTAGCTTCTTATAAATCGTACCTTTTTTTGAAGTTAAAAGAATGAGCATGTGTGTACACTTGGTGTTGTTAGTGATTGTCATTGAGGCACCTTGGCCCTTGGAGGTGGTGAGGTCTTGCTTTGCAGTTGATAGACAGCTTTCACTCAAACTGAACTTCTAAAAAAAATGTGAAGTAACTATTAGTGAAAGTACATGTACTGAGAAGTAAGAAATGTAAACATGCTGCTGTTCATCAAGACAGTAAGAGATTGTATGTAAAGGATCTGCCAAAGTATCTTGTGATATAAGCAGACCTGAGGAGACTCAGATTGGCTGGTCTTGGTCCATTGGTGCTTCCTGGTGCTGTTTCCTTACTGACAGCCCTATTGTCACCTTCCTTCACATGCTGACTCTCCCATGCTCTGGACAGCTTTCTGTTTTCAGTGTGGAGTGCTTATTACCAAATGGCTTTACAAGACTACATGTGTTACTTCATTTCTTCCCCTGGGAGATGAGTTTTCTGGAGAGAAACGGTGAGAGTGCAATGCTAGAGTCAGGTTTCTGGTTTGTCTTCATGAAGCACTTACTGGGGTGATGGCTGGCTGATGCACCAAAAAATGTAATGTGTTTTTTTAAAGAACATAGCTTAAAGTGGTTATATAAGAAGGAAAGTATTTTTACTGCTTCTCCCCTGTTGTAAGATTTTGACATTCACCCTTCTCTAATATGGGTAAATAATAGAGAAGTAATTGAACATTAATGTATTATAATTTTAAAGCAATTATTTCACCCATATATCATCTGATTAGTAGAGAAAACTGAGTGAAATTTTGCAATACTCTTTGTAATAGTTTGGCAATGAAAATGAGCAGGATAGAATTAAGATACTGGTACACAGTGCATTGGAGAGAGAAAAGATGAGCACTTAAAAGAACTTGGCCATCAGTAGTTTGCTGCTGCTTTTGTTTGTTTTGCTTTGAAGAATTAATTTTCCACTGAAAAATGGAAATTGTTCTAAAAATCAGCTATGCTTTTCTCTTTTGTTTTTTAGTTAAAGAAGGCATAAACGTTGGGGTTTTTTAAAATCAGTATTGGTCATGCTTAAATTGTAAATCATTCTGGCCAGAAACATTGACACTCTGGTTGTTGTTAACATAATAGAAAGAATGCCAAAATACATGTAGAGTAGATAAGGCTAGTGAGATTCAAATGGATTATCAAAATGTGAAACATGTATTTTCATATTTTTTTGGTCTGATATTTCTCTGCAGACCATTAGTTCATGCACCAGTTGCATAGAGCTGGTTGTCTGCTAGTTTTTATTTTTTAAGAGGGCATCATGGTTTGTTGCGATCGATGTGGGTAGTAAAGTGCCACAACCTTCCCAGAAGTGTATCCTTAGATGCCTGCTGCGTATGGTTGGGGCTGCCCGGGCTCACAGCACAAGACTGTGTCCTTTTGGAGCAAGCCTCAATCAATAGGGGCTGGAGAGTAATAGGGTCCAGTGGGATGAGTGCTGGGGAAGTTACATAGGAGGGATCAGGGTACCAGGGCCAAGAGGAACAAGGCAGGGGTGGAACTAAGGGACAGGGACCAATGGTGGATTGAGTAAGGGAGAAGGTTCTAGGGATAGGGGAGCACGCGGAGAGAGTGGCAGGGAGGTAAGTGCCCAGGGGGAGGAGAAGTGGGCTGGCCAACAGGCCGGGGGGAGCAGAATAGGTGGGATGAGGGAAGAGGAGGAATGGAGAGAGAGTGCAGGACAGACAGGCCAAGCAGACAGGAGGTGTTGCCATAGCAACTCACTGCCTAAAGGAAAAGGCATTCTCTGGGGGAGACTGGCAGCGGGGTTTGCTCTTAACCCTCAGAGCTGTCCCAACAGTGACCAGCTGGCTCGGGGACCCTGCCCCCCTCTGTCACCCCAGCCCCTGGCTAGGTCACTGCCACAATGGTTCAAGCTTGCTTAGCACTTTTTAGAAGTGTTTGGAAAGAGGTTTTTTTAATGTATTACCATGTTTTACAAGGAGACAACTCATTACCAAAATAGGAAAAGGATTTTTATCGAAGTTTGTATTATCTCAAGTAGGCAATTGACTGTGGATCACTTCTGTTTTTCTGCATAGGTTGCTTACAAAATACTAATTAATCACAGTTTTTGGTGTACTTGGATGTCTTATTTTCATTTTATCTTCTTGAATTTGTCTGTCATGAGGAAATACAGGAAACATACTGTAACCTTTTGGCATTCAGATGACACAGAGTATGAATACCTGCATTTTGTAGATAAATATGGAGATGACCTATATATGTAAGAATTAGTTTGATGGCAGTCATGACAAGTTGTTAATTAAAATATGATATAAGACTTCTGAGCAAAATGAACATGATCAATCAAGTTCTTGGCTGGTCAGGCTGTTCAGGAGAAAATAAAACATTTCACAGAATCATAGAATAAGTTGAGTGGAAAGGACCCGCAAGGATCATCAAGTCTAAGTCCTGTTCTCTGCATGGCACCATCCCCAAGAGTCACTCCCTGTGCCTGAGAGCGTTGTCCAAATGCTTCTTGAGCTCTGTCAGGCTCAGTGCTGTGACCACTTCCCTGGGGAGCCTGTTCCAGTGGCCAACCAGCCTCTGGGTGAAGAACCTTTTTCTAATATCCAGCCTAAACCTCTCCTGATATGACTTCAGGCCATTCCCTCTTTTTTTTATTGAGACTTCACTTATATTATGCCTAGTTATTTTAACAAATACTTTAATTATAAGAGAAGTACAAATATTTGTGCTACAATAGATGTTAGTAATGGGCTGCACCAAGTGGACATCAACTAAAGAAGCAGTCATGCTTACTTCAGCACTAACTTGTTTTTGAGCAATCTGATAAAACTCAAAGTAATAAGATTGATGGATTGTCAATAGAAAAACAGGGAAATCCGGGCAAAACTTAGTCTGATTGGTCTGATTTACTTGTCAGCAAAGATGCTTCTGCCATCTTACATAGTCTTCATACTTCCCTGATTCAATCAACAGTTGATTCAGATCCTCTGCCATTCTCCCAAAGGTGTTAACAAAATTGTTTCATTGTAAGCTTGGGTTTTTAGAAGAGTGGCTTCTTTTTCCATGTCACTATCATTCTGCTAAGCATAGAGTAAAAATTATTATGCAAATAAGGATAAATCTTGAGCTCTGTGATACTGCAGATATGAGCAATTTCTGGCTTTTAAACTATGCCTGATTCCACCTCTAGGATGTATATACAAGGTTTTGGTTCCTCTATAGGGAAGAAGACTTTTTTATACATTCTATGAAGGTTTTTCAAACTGCTCTGGTAGTACATTATGTCTCTGCATCCTTATCTGCCTGGTCTTAGTAAAGAGAAGCTGAAAGCCTTTTTCAGCTGTTTGTTTACTCAGCAAAAATGGGGCAAAATCTCTTTAAATAGAGTTCAGTAACCTTATTTTAACATATACGTCTACCTCCATATGCTAAATGAAATGTAGCTAGGCTGTCAATACTAATTGGCCACAGTTAAAAATGAGTTGCATGAGCCATGTTAAACAATTTGCAAGCTGATCCCTAACATAATTCTTAGCAGCTGCATACAGAACCTGATTGAGCCTCATCACAAGTCTAAGATGTTTTTACATTTAAATTTGAACTGTTGCTCTCTGTGAGTGATATTTAAAGGTGTCTGCCCGAGTCCCAGTCGAAGTCTGAACTGTGTTTTCATAACTATTTTTTTGTTTTATCAAGATCTTTTGATACTTGTATTTCAACATACAAAGAAATATAGATATGCAGTATAGTATAAGGTATGTTAAGTGCTGTGAAGAATCTTTGCAAACATTTGTGTAATGCTAGTCTGCTAGCAGACTTAATTTGTAGTTGGAATTCTGGGGTGATAAAAATGCAAGTCCAATTTGGTGACACAAAGGCCAGGTTATTTCTACATACAGCATTGAAGGACAGTTTAGTTTGTACCATTATTTTTTAATCATCTGATCTTGATCAGTTAGCATACGGTGACTTACTGTTAAGTTTAACTTACGCACAATTGCAATTGCTCACTTCAGAGGCATTTTCAAGGGAAAACATCTCTGCTTGGTAGTCTTCGTTCTTGTCAGGTGCCAGCTTCAGGCACACTGAATACAGCCACTCAACTCTGCCTCTGTGTAATGGTCCTTCAGCTCCAAGTGTTCTAGCTCCTATGTCAGCTTTAACAGAGGTTAGGAAAAGCTGCAGAACTAGAGCCCCCTACTGATGTACAAAATTCTCTGCTGCAATGAGTCACAAAATGAATAATTACCCGAATGAGTGTGCTGCAGTAACTTTTTCATGTCTACAATAGTGCCATTAATTTTAGATTTTGCAAGAACATCATTGTTACTCTGTATTGTTACAGGTTTTGTATATGAGCTTACACTTTCTAATTGCCTGGGGTCACAGTCAGCTCTGGACAATATTCCCTGTCACTCCTTGTAGCAAATATGCTGATACTGCTTTCTCTGAGATTAACACAGACAGCTGCCTATCCCAGATATTTCAATGCTCCAGCATCAAACTTGCTTCATCACAGAGGTATTGAGGACTGGATATAGCTGTCATACCATAGAGATCAGAACCTGCATGGTATTCAATCACCTTAATATTGAGCTTGTTGTAGAAACAGACCACTCTTCAGTTGCTGGGCTTATCTTTCACTGTATTATGGATTGCTTCTTTTATTTTTCCTTAACTTACTCCATGCCTAATTCTGGCCTCTGAGTAGGCTAGCTACACAGGATGCTTCCATATACACAGTGCTCATATTTCAGCACTACTTCACTTAAAAGCTACATGCTTGTCTGCAGAGAGTCAAGCAGTCCCATTGCCCACTTCAGTAGAAACCCTTTCAAAACTGCTCTGTCTTCACCTTAAGCTTCTCATAAAAGCAGCAATAGTTTTCTCCAATGCTTATTATTTGAGGTGGTTTTGTTAGCTTGAGCACGATGATAAATATCTCTTGGCTCTTGTGGTAATAAAACCAAGCTAATCAGGCTTATTGAAGAAGGAAGTTCACTGACAGATAAATAATGCTTCAGGAAGCCAGCTGATGTCTGGCAATGCTAAGTTAAAATTAGCAAGTCAAGGCAGATCCAAGATGGCTTGCCCATCTTAGGGATGGGTTTGTTCAAAGTATGTGTGAATAAATCTGTCCTGAACATAGCTTATCTGTGTTTTTATAGCAGTGGGTTTGAGTTAGTAAGTCCTTCTGTATCCCAGTTGCTCTACACAGCAATAGTTTGAGTTCCTTTGCAGATGTGATAACTGCAGAAATCTTGTGCATGCAGGTAAATGAAAGCAATTTTTTGCCTGTCTTTTGTTCTCACCATAATGTTTTCAATTTCACTTAGACTCTGACTTCTGAACAGCTTTATATCCTACTGAACAAGAAAGAAAGGAATTCAACCTCTGAAAAGGAAAAAAAAAACCTTATTTTTCTCTGAAATATATATGTAGTGATGAATATTCAGTCTCTCTAAGCAAAAGATATGCCATCAGTTAACCTTGGGATGGTGAAACCCAGCACTGTCCTAAGAGAGAGTCTTGCTAAAACATGTGATAACTAGGGCTCATTGAGAGAAAGCTTTGAAAGCTGAGATGCAAAAAATGTGAGGGTGGTATGCTTATTGTATCAGCAACTCTTTCTATGCTTTTATGTTATCTTCCTTTTAGGGCGAGGATTACTTGGGTTCTTATATCTTCTGTAGTAAAGTCCATAATTGTGGCTGTTACTGTACAGCATTTTTTGATCACGATTGTGCGATAGGAAACTGCAGTTTTGGTTGGGTTGCAGCAGTTCAGAAGTTTAGTGTTTGCCTGTGAGTTGAAGCACATTAAAGCCTCAAAGGTAGTTTAAATAATCTGTAATTCAGGTTGAAGTGTTTCCAAATTAGTTCAAATCAAGTTCCCTCCCACTCTTGGTTTGCTCATTTTGATGGAATAACCACATGGGTTAAGTCTTAAATGCTTCTCAGCAGTTTTCAAGGATAATGTGGTACGTGTACTTGCAGGTTGGCTGCACTACTAACTAATGCCTTAGGGGATGACTTGAAAGAGAATATGTAGATTAGTGTCCTAGTACTTTTTTTCATAAAAGCTGAGATTTTCTCTTCAGAATGCAGTCTGCAAAACCCTGTATCATGGCTGATATTAGGAAAAGAAATACTGTTTTAAAGTCCATCAACCAGTTCAGCAGGTATTTCCAGATAAAATGGTGAGTATATGTTGAGAACTGTCCCATTTTCTTTTAAAAACCATTTGGACAGTCATCAAGCTGTATTGATGAGGGAAGCCTGTTCATATCTCTTCAGAGCTGCCTCTCTGTGTCAGGAAGAAACTTATCAGCTGGGCAGGCCAGAATGGGAGTGAGTTTTAGCAGTAGATGACAATTCATCCTAGCTAGCTGTCTAGGAATCCCATTGCTTATTAGATTTGTGCCCTCAGTATGCTATCCTCTACAAAATGCTCATGAAGGGGAACACTGCAATAGATATGTTCAGCATCCACAGATTCTTTTCTTTGTGTTTTTAAGTGAAACTATATGAGACCAGATACTGTCAAGAGGTCACTTGACAATATTTTGATGTTCAAAAAATAGTTGTAAAATGAGGCTTATGTCCATAAAAGGCTTGCTCTGAGGGACTGATTAGAAGCAGTACAAATAGACTAAGTATTTTTTAATGCTAAATTATTTTTACCCTAATTTCTATTTCTTTATACAACCTAATTAGTATAAAACCAGGTTAGGAGCTCAGAAATTGCATAATTCCTTGATACTAACATACTGATGTCATGCTGCCCTCAGCACTTCATTAGCAGCTTCCTACTGATGTCTCCCTTTGGCAGTGAAGTGTCAGAAAAGATCATTCAGAACCTAGGCTCTGTGCCCTCTCAAATTGCCATGTATCATTTTCAATAGAATGTTAGGATTTGTAACCCAATATGTCAGTTGTATTTTGTAACAATATTTAAACAACTTGTGCAAGTGTTTCATTCGCAAATAAGATTAATTTATTTTTAAGGAAATTTAGATTGTGCATGTCTCTTGCTAAATCTCTAGGAATAAGAAGAAAGTTACAAAAACTTCTGGCAAAGGTGTGCTTCAGTTAATAGCCAGACTGACAGTTCTTAGACAAAGCTGTTCTTTGCTGTGTATCAGCAAAGTATACTTTCTACTTTAAAGGAAGGGTAACTTTGAGATCAAAAAGTGTGATACTGTCCTGTTTTAAAACAAGGGTGAGCAGTACAGCTGTAGGCTGCTACAACTTTTTAACCTGTTGCTGTAAAGTTTTGCAAGAGCTGTAGTGACACATGCATGCAGCAAACTGAAATCCCTGAAATGCCCACCTGTATTAAATAAAAAGGAAACACGTATGAGTACTACTAGTGTTTACCAGGCCTTTTTGGTTGCTGGGAAAAGACTACAGTGATGTTAATCTTTGTTCATTTTGCACACTTGATAGTTTCTGTGAATTAAAGAACACCAAAGCTGTATAAGAATTTTCTTCTTCTTGCTTTCCCTTCCCTCTAGGAGTTTATGTACATTAGTATTCTGTTTCTATAGCATTAGCAGACTCAAGGTATTCTGGTCTCTGGATATTTAGATGGTGCGTATTTCTACAAAAAGACTGTAACAGAATTTGACTGCAACAGATTATTACCTGGGGCCTCACTCACTGCCTCATTTCTTTAAGATGAAGGTTTGCCTGAAGTGAATCAGGATACTTAGTAATATGTGGCACTTGAAGTTGAGCATGCAGCTTGAATTTCTGTTCTGTTGCTGGCTTTTTGGTTTTGTTTTTCAACAGCTGCAGGTACAGGTAAACTTGAAAGATGGCCCAGTGACACAAATTTTACTCTTTAGAAGAGAATTTGCTGAGAGTACCAATAGGCTGCAGTAGAAGTGCATGGTTCAGTTCATCAGATTATGAAATTCTGTATTGGTCACGAAAGAGCATATGGTAATACTTCTAACATAACTTCTCCAAGCCATTGGTCCATTGCAGTCTTCCACTACGCAGGTTGTGGCTACACATTTAAGAGATGCTTATCCAAAGTTTCCTTGCAGTGGTTTATTCCTGCTGTGGTGTACTGTTAACAGCTTGGATGTTAGTGTAGTCATAAAATGAAGAGGGTCAGGGAAGTGGTGTAGCTAAGCAGTAACCCAGCTTAAAAAAGTAGTTGAAGGTAACTAAACTTCTCCTATCTCTGAGATGTCACACAATGATCAATGAGATAGTTTTGTTGCATCTCTCTACAGCAGGACACTTCAAGTGTCAGTCCTTCTGCTTTTTTACTTCTCCTCTTGCATGACCAGGAAACCCTGTGGTTAAATCTAGACGTACTGTCTATTTGTTGAATGTGTACTCACTCGTGTTTCTGCTTGATGATTGGTAGTGTTACACAGGGGAGGGAAAAAAAGTTTTGATAAATCTAAATTAATTTTCCTTTTTGGTGTTCAGTTTTTGTCCTGTAATTTAAATGTTCTTATCCTGGCTCTCTGAGAAAAAGAAAATTATGAGTTTTGAATTTATAAAAATAAAGCTAAACTCCAGCATGCAACTTCACCCTCTTTTTTTAAAAAAAATTCATAGTCTTGATGGTTTTCTTCATTAAAGTATTAACCCTTCAGAGATCAGAAATGAATGATTAAACTTCAATGGTTAATTGTCTATCCTAATAGAAAAAGCTATGCAGTATTAAAACTCTTGCCTAGAGCCCCCCCAAGATCCAAACTAGTGAGTTTTCTTAAAAATATATGTACCCTTTCAAACTCACGGCAACTCATTTAATGATGATGTTGAGAGTTCAGCAGCTGTCAACAAAAGCATGATAGGTTAAAAAAGCCAAAGGTGGGCAATTCCCAAAGATGTGCAGTGATGGGGCAGAAGGCAGCAGACACAAATTACAATAAGGATTACTTTGACTTTATATAATGAAAACCCTTCTTACCTCAAGGATGATCAGACTTTGGAAGAGGTTTCCAGGAGTGGTCCTAGATCTCCATATCTGAAGATATTTAAAACACTCCTAGACTAAGCCTTCAGTAAATTTATAGAACTGGTCTGACTTCAAGCAGGGAGCTGGACAAGGTGACTGTCAGAAGTCCCTTCCAACTTAAATTATTCTGTGATTCTAGGTGTTTAGAGACTAACAAACTCTCAGATGTCCCATAAGGTGTTTTTCACATAAAGGATGGGTTAATTGAAATAGAAACAGCAAGATTAATATTTTGCATGGTTGAAATGCTGAACACTCAGATGGTTTTCATTTCTTTCAAGCTTGCAAGTATTGAGCATGTTTACTAGTCAAATCATGTGATTTTTCAGTAGGGGAACTGATACTGAAGAACACGCAGATCATGACTGAGTATATAAATGTATAGCTTTTTTCTGACCAGCTTTGGTTTCATGGGATGCAGTTTAATTTAAATGGAGTCATCCAGGACATCTCTACATACAAATAGAGAGTACATACAAGTCAATCTCTAAATGAATTATATATGAAAGAAATCTCATAAAAACTTTTTTCTAAGGTTTGGTAATATTCCTTAAACTGTTTAGAGCAATTGTTTCTCAGTCTACCAAACTAGATATAATAATACTGCCCAACTTTATATTCTAACCTGAAACATGTCTTTATCAAAATCAAGTACAAAAGTATTTCTTAGTGTATGGAGATTTAAGTAAAGTGCTTCTTTGTTTTCATCATGAGCAAGACTAGTCATTACTGGTCTTTCTGATTCATCACCTGTTTCAATTAGCCAGTGGTAATTGTGGTAGAGAATAGTGAAATCTGCATTTGAAGCGTTTGAGACAAAGGGGTATTGGACACTTGCATAAATGCATTATGTGACTCTAAAAATCAAGTCAGAAATTTGAAAGAAGCAAAAGCTCTCTAATGCTAAAGAAAAAAAGCAGACGAGACAGAATGGGAAAGACAAGTTCTTCTGAGGTTACTCAGAAGAAATGGAACTGAGTTGCATCACACGTCTTCGCTTAAATTTTATGTACTGAGGAACAACTTAACCTAATTCAGATAGCTTGTCCTTCCAGTGCCATCTTTGCATAAGAAAGTTTTTTGTTTCGAAGTGACATAAATTCAGGCCAAATCTCTTAATACAGACTGTAAGAAATTGTAGGAAAATTTAATTGTTCACATGTATTACCACATAATACAGAGGCCATAATATCACCTCTGTAAAGCATGCTGAAATACTTGCTCGGATTTTTGAAGACATGGGTGGTAATATCTTGCTCCTCAGTTAACTATACCTAAACATTCAGGTGGTAGGAATAAACATAAAGAAAGCTTTTGAGTTCATTGAGGAAAAAGTGAAATGAAAAGTTTTCATATACAGAAGAAAAAGTTAGGTCAAACCTAACTTAAAAATTATCAGACTTTTCCATATTTGGGAAAAAAAATGTGATGTCAAACTAAGTGGATTCTTTTCTGTGCAGTAAGGTCATGGTGCAGCCCAGAGTTGCTTATAGCTATGAGAGTGACCTGAAAAGTCATTTGCTGCTGAGGAGGCAGTGTTCTGTTCCCCGTGTCATGAGAGGATTGCTTCCCTGCAGAGAACCCTGGGAGAAACCTCTTCCAGCTACTTGCTTTTTTGCCTTACCTAAGGCCAGAACTTTTCATAAATAATGGTCAGTAAGGGACTAAAAACACATTCTTTCTTTGAAGGGTAAGCTGTAGATCATGCTCTTACTCTCTGGCCTTTAACTTACATTGTTGGAGCCTTTTCTGGAATTTCAGCATGGATATTTTCAGCAGTCTGAATTGAAGAATCATTGCATTTAGCAGCCACAGAGCTCTTACGTATGCTAGGGTATCCTTGTTGTAGAAATGTGACTTATTAAATAAAATATGAATATCAATCTAATATTGATATTCAACTCGTAATGGACAAAACTCTCCAACAGTTAAAGTTAGAAAGTGATATGTTTTATTACGGTACCGGACAGCAGGGGAATAGCTTCCAAAGCAAGCTGCAAATCTCTAAAGCATTGACTTTCCTTATATTCAAAAAGGTCCTACATATTCATCTAAGTCACCTGAGATGCCTATACATATGCATCACCTATCCCGCTCCGTGTTAAAATGAGCTGAATGTTCATTACGGTTGCGCAGTTCTTCCTTTAATTTGGGTTGGAGGTCTCTTGAAGATGAAGTCAGATGTCTTCCTCTTTTCTTTGTCCCACTGCCAGGTCTTCCTGACCCTTGGTCACGATCCAGGCCTCGTCTCTTGGCTCCAGCTATCTTGGAGGCCAGGTGTGTTCTTCGGTTCCTGCTCTTGTACAATGCTGAATGTCCTCCCTGTTTCTTCTAAAAACATAACTGAGTCGAATACATGATAAATTGTCTTCGCTCCAACTGCTTCAACTGTACCTATATGCTAATAATTAAACCTTAGTTTCTTGCTTCTGCCTTGCTAGCTACAACATCAACTTTTAATTCTTTTTAACCCTTGATTCAATGCTGCAACCAAAGGAACAAAGGGCTCCACACTTGCTGCCTCCAGCGGGTGCAAGTTGTCTTTCCTCTCCATCCCAGCAATAAACTGACGGTAAGGGAAGGTGGAGTTGAAATGCTTGTTTTCCAATGGTTCCCATTGAGTCTATCCTCCTGGATAGTTGAACAACTGTATTCTGGCCACATGTATTTTGGTAATTTTTTTTAATCTTTGACTTCACTGTTTGAAAAATATTACAGTGTAGATTTACAGGCCTATTGCTATTTAACAGTCTTTTGGCAGAGGATTTCTTTTGAAAACAGAATAAAGGCAAGGAAGATTAGAGTTATGGATAGCTTTATAATCGGATAAAGGCTCCAGGTTCCAGTGATGTCTCTGACTCAGGAAGGCTTTGGAGAAATCATTGTATTATCTCCCTTGAGACATTTTCTCTTCAGAGACTTTGAATTTAAAAATTGATGTGAATATTACAATTGGTAACTTACAGTCCATGTGAATTTAATTTAAATTTCACAAATTAGTAGTTAGGAATGAGCTTTTTCCTCTTTCTAATATCAGCGAAGTGTTATTAATTTAATGGAAGAAAGCAATTTTCATTATGCTAATAATGAGAGAACCATATAATGGTTTGGATTGGAAGGGACTTAGGTCATCTCATTCCAGCCCCTGTGCCATGGGACATAGACCATCTTGTTCAAACTTCCCTGCTTCCATGGCCAGGGATGCCTTCCACTAGATCAAGTTGCGCTGAGTCCCATCCACCCTGGCCTTGAACACTTCCAGGGATTTGGCATCCACAGCTTCTCTGGGCTGTCCAGTGATTCACCATCCTCACAGGGAAGAATTCCTCCTGATATCTAATCTAAATCTGTCCTCTTTCACCTGAAAGCCATTCCCCCTTGTTCCATAATAAAATTCATATTTTAGAAGGACTTTCAAAACCTTAAGTCAGCACTCAAAGCACCCTGATTACCAAGGAAGGATTGCACCCTGTGTTTTAGCAGTTTCAGGTATTTTGTTCTAGGCATCTTAAGAATGCTTAAAAGGTTTCCACTCAAATCATTTTCCACACTACTCTTCAGGTGGGAAATTCAAAGTTTTAAATGGCATTCTTTGAAGAATCAATCTCATTCAATCACATGGTAGGATACAGGATGGTTATTAGTGTTGCTTTTTAATACCAATACTGATATGCAATCTCTCAATGAGATTTTCTTTCATTCTAGTCAAAATATTAACTGTAGCAGTAAAGCCCAAATATAGTGAATTGTGCAGCTGTGGTTGCAGTTACCTTACCTTTTCATTTGCCGAGGTTAAGTGGTCAGATTACCAGAGGCAGTAGGTTTAATTTTTTTCCCTTCAGTATCTGCCTTTTAGGAGCACAGTCCTACTGCCCAGGGCTGCAGTTGGAGCTTGTGCCAGCATTGTAGCCAGTGCTGTCAGCAGCTGGAACTCCAGCTATTGGGACTGCACTGCCACTGTTCATTTCCCAGCAGGGTCCCAGTACAGCCTCCAGCTATTGCAGTGGGGGCTCCTTTTAAGTAACTTCCATGTGGTGTTTTTAAATTGCTGGTTTTCAAATTGGAGCATAGCAGCTATTCTCAGAATCAAGCCAAGGCTGTTTCTTCTCACATAATTGCTTTTCATCCTAAAACTGGCTAATAACCTCCTGGTTATTACCAGAAGCTACTAATATTTCTATGTGCAATTTGATAACCTTAGGTGAAAATCATTCCAGACTACAAGTGCCAGGAAGCACAAGTTACAGATTTCATTTTGCTCTCATACCAAAGGCCTGACTTTGAATATAACTCAGAAATCTGTTTACTGCCTAAACTAAAAAAAGCTACCCATGGTTAATGCCCCTTCAGAGAGGAAAAAGGCAATCACTTTTCACTCAAAAATGTATCATTAATTAGTTAGGAAAGCAAAATATATTTTAAATAATACTTTTTGAGCATGAAGATCACTTATTCTGGGACTTCAGCTGCTGAGGAACAAAGCAGTAATGTCTTTATTTCGCTAATACTTTTCTATTACTAAAAGAAAGTAAAATGTTGTAATGTTTCTTTACTTGCTAATGAAGAAATTACTGTTAAATATCATTGAGGGTGTCTTTTTGTTAAAAGGTAGAGAGAGACAGAAGGAGTTTATAAATATAAACACAGTCAATTATAAAAATTACAAAGAAAAACACTTTCCCTTATTTTGAAACTATCAGGATATTCTGAAAGCTTGTCATAAAACCATTTTCAACCATTAAAACCAGATTCTATGTTGAATTTATTCACAGAGTGAATAACTGCTTATCTGTGATCATTAATACAAATTCACTCCTCTTCAGGTATTTTTTTTTTATTCTAGGAAAGGTTTGCTTTGTTTTGGAATTTCAATGGGATCTCTGTCTTTAAGTGCTACTATACTTTCTTTATAGTTTGATTTTGCTTTTTTGCTGTTTGGCTTCACTAGAAATTATGAGTATTTTACAGATATACTGTTGAACTCAGCCCTTTTTATCAAGGGTACAATGTAACACATATATAAATATATATATTTATAGATATGTTACACATATATAAAAACTAGATAAATGCTGTATTCAGTAGAAGATAACATTCAAATAGGCAGCTATCACAGAAACTTTACTCAGACATACAGAGTTGCATAATTAGCGCCTGATCTTGCTTAAGTTTGACATATGGGTAACATCTGTATTATGCTGTTTAGCACAGAACCCAGTGGAATTTGAAATTAAGACAACTGCCTGTGAGAGTTAAGTGACCCAGCACTTCACTTCCCTGCCTCGTGCTCGTGCATGTGTTTTTGTCAGTCCTGTCATGGCCTCTCACTCTTCTTTGCAAAACCGTGCTTCTTTTGTGTCGAGCAGTTAAACTTTCCAAGTCAGTTGCACAAATATAATTTCTTCTGTCCCTCTCTTGATAAACCTTTCCTTTCTTTTCCAAATGCCTGGTGTACACTTTGAGCAGCTTGATGAAAGAGAGGACAATAATTTGTGATTGTGCCACAATAATGGTTTGTCAAGTGATTGTGCACATTGTGTAGAGCACTGTTGGGTGACTTCTTGTAGGCTGGGTTATGGGAATATAACACCTGCTTTGGAGTTAGCAGTGCTGTATTAATTTCTGCAAGCTACTTTATGGTGTGGAGTTAATAAACTTCTGCAGTACTAATTACATTTATTTTGCCACAGACAGAGCAGGTTTTTCACACCTCTGACCTGGAAGGTTAGAAAGTTCAGCCCCAGAAGGATAGAGCCAACACTCTCTCTGGTTTGATTTACAATCTAATATCACCATTCACTGTTAATTTCACATGCTGACAAGTGCTGCTTAGTTTGGAATTTTTAGTGTCCTTTTCCTACCTTCTCTTCATTTGTCTTCTCATTTTGCTGCTCTTTTAAAGTTCCTGAAATAGCTGATTTCTGTAATACACTAAAAAGCAATACTTCGGGACAAAGTAGGAGGGAATGTTGCAAAGGGAGCCAGGGATTATAGGATCATTTTAGAGTTATTTTTTCACTTAATATACCATGGGGGGAATATAAAGTACATACTTACTGTATGTAAAAACATATTATTTAAAAAACATAGTATTTAAAACCTTTTTACGTATTCAGCTGGCAGACTATATTAGATTTTGCAAGTTTTTCCTAAGATAAAATGTATTCCACACAATCTCAAACAAGTGCTCAGTGCACACAGGTTTTATGCAGAAATGGAGTTGGGTTTTAGCTGTACTTACTGTCAATACCAATTGCTTGCACTGCTAACAATGAACAGTCATTTTTGACAGTAGAAACAGACCCAAAGAACTCCTTGTAAATACTTGGTAGTTTTTTCTGTTTTTCCCTTAACTTACACAATCAGTTGGAGCAAAAGTCTTTTTGGAAAGACTCGGGGCGGGGGGGGCAGAAATGTGTGTATCTTCTGTGCAGTACTGGAGCACAAAATTTACAGCTGTTTATCAAACCTGTTGTTTTCGTAGATTTTTTTTTCTGTAATTCCAGTAAAGAGGTGTTTCAGACTGTTGTGCCACTTTTAAGAGACAACTTTTAAGCAGTTGCAAATGTTGTCTTGTTGGCTGTCTAAGATAGCTTCTCAGTTCTATTAAAACTTGAATCCTAAAGTACTTGCCATTTGAAAAAAAAAGAATTCAAGTTTATTCACAGCTTCTTTTTGTTTTTAAATATGTAGTTTGTGTTATTATGTATGTAGCTTCTACTTCCAAAAATTGTGAAGTATTATAATAGCTGTCTGTCATATCCATAATGCTGTATATCAAAACATTGCCTGTAACTTAACTTTATGAAAAATTTATGTTCCTCATAGCAGTTCCTTTTTTGGTATTTCCTTGGAGTCTTGATTCATTTTGAATGTGTACATTCAACTTCTGGAGTGAAATCTTTCACCTGATCAGGTTTGTTAATACTACAGAAGGCTTTGACTTTCCTTGTAGCAAAGCTTTAATCAGAATGAGATTTTCAGCTCTTAATCAGAATGAGACTAAAAATCTCATTGCTCTTTGGTCTTTAGACTTTGCATGAGTGTATGCTCTGCTCCTCCTAAATGAGAAATAAAACAGCTTCGTCAGATGAAGACTTTTACTGGCTTTTTATAATTGGGTGTTTAAAAGAGTTGTCAGGCTTTTGATTCTCTTGCTGAATTGAACAACTTTGTAATTTTCAAGGGATGAATCATTTTTCTTTTTCAGTGTTAATCATTGTTGCTGGCTTTTAAAAGTCTATTTCAAAGGTAGCTGCTATGGGCGTTAAAGCAGTTAAGTGTCCCTTCACTGTATCTTATCAGTAAGATTTGGTATTAGCTGGCATTTTCCTCTGAATTGTTATATGTTCCATTTATATTAGTCATATAAAATCTAATCATATAACCTGAAGCAATAGATGGTACTTGGTACATCTGTATCTGTCATGTTCTGAATCAGATTAAATTATTTCCTCTGTTATTTGAATTTTCTTATTTATTCAAAGTTAGTGATAGGTATAGATAGGTAGTTGGTTTTTGGATATTAATGAATATCTTGTCTATTAACTTGTTCAAGTGTCAAGGGCTGAAATCTCACTGCCTCAATGAAAATATGGTTTATTTTCCATTTCTTTTGAGAATTGTGGAAGATGAAGATGTAATACTTATATTTTTCAGCACATTTGCAATTTAGCCAATAATTAAGCAGGAATCCATGTTTGGGGTGCCTCTCTAGTTAAAGAGATTTGTACAGACCATCCCACATTGTGTTCATATGCAGTGATTTCCAAAATTTGATCTCTTTCTGTGATTTATACATGCATTTAATATGGCCTTTCAGAGAAATGGCTTATATAGGTGTACAACTAATTCTAATAATTCTAATATTAAAGGGCATTTCAGATTTCAAACAAATAATGTTGTCATTGTACAGGGTGAAAGAAAAACAGACATGGCAATAACTAGACTTCTAGTCTGTCAGAACCGTTCACACAAAGTAGATTTTAAAAGACTATCAAACTTCAGTTTGAGAGAGGCATCTGTAATACTGAATGTCTGTCAGCCTAACTTTATCCTTTGAAAACCTTAACATATTTTGTAGTGAGAACATTGTTTTAAACATAAGACTTTCTGGGAAAGTGTTGCTCCTGGAATGAAGGAATGTAATTTTAAATCTTAAAGACTTGCAGGAAAGGAGTTGTTACAGCTGTGGATATGCGCTGCCATTTGGCTGTCAATTCCTGGCCATGTCAGCTATCTGGAATGTCTTCTACCAAAGCTATACAGGCAGGGTCTTGCTGCCATCCCAAACTGTAGTGCTTAAAACACTTGCGGCTTCCACTGCATTCTGTACATACAGAAAAATCCCCGTCCTGTGTACTTCATATTTTTCTACTTGGTTCACTGATGGCTTATCTCAGCAGTGTTTTCAGTCTCCCTAACCCTTAATTGTGTTCCATGATTCTTGTTTACCATGTATATGACAACTTCTGCTCATAGGCAAAACATTTTTGGACTAATGTCATTTGATTTGACACAGCAATTCCTATAGTTTCTACCTGAAACTGCCTTCTGGATTTAGATCTGCTACCCTGGTTTGTAGTTCCTTTTAATGAGCTAAATAAAGAAATTAAAGGTCCATTTATGAATGACCAGATATAAGTGACTTTCTTACAGCTTTCTTTTAGCTTTTGGGATTATTTGTGTAAAAAACAACAGATAAACAGCATAAAATCTTTTAGCCCATTTTCATATGCAGATATTTTTCTTCTTGATAAACCAGGTGAGGATTAGGGAGAACAGAGAGTAGTAGTGAAGCATATTTTAATTTATGTTGAAATAAGCTGCTTCTAAGAAAAATTCTTAAAAATCAGCAGAGAAATGCTCACACATGGCTTATTTCCATGTCTTCTGCCATCCACAAAAATTGAGACTATGGGATCTTCACCTATGTTTTCACATGTTTTTATCTCTTTATNAATTCATAGGTTTTTAGAGGATCATCAAATCCTATGCTAACTTTTCAGAAGTAAAGTCCAAATAATTACTTAACAAACAAAATATGTAAACCCTTTGATAGATTTGTCCTTATTAATTAGCACAATCAGACAATCTGGTTAAAATGGGGTTTGTACATTCTGTTTCATTCATATTGTATTATTTAGAAATAGACTTCTTTACAGTTATATATGTATCAAGNGACCATCCCACATTGTGTTCATATGCAGTGATTTCCAAAATTTGATCTCTTTCTGTGATTTATACATGCATTTAATATGGCCTTTCAGAGAAATGGCTTATATAGGTGTACAACTAATTCTAATAATTCTAATATTAAAGGGCATTTCAGATTTCAAACAAATAATGTTGTCATTGTACAGGGTGAAAGAAAAACAGACATGGCAATAACTAGACTTCTAGTCTGTCAGAACCGTTCACACAAAGTAGATTTTAAAAGACTATCAAACTTCAGTTTGAGAGAGGCATCTGTAATACTGAATGTCTGTCAGCCTAACTTTATCCTTTGAAAACCTTAACATATTTTGTAGTGAGAACATTGTTTTAAACATAAGACTTTCTGGGAAAGTGTTGCTCCTGGAATGAAGGAATGTAATTTTAAATCTTAAAGACTTGCAGGAAAGGAGTTGTTACAGCTGTGGATATGCGCTGCCATTTGGCTGTCAGTTCCTGGCCATGTCAGCTATCTGGAATGTCTTCTACCAAAGCTATACAGGCAGGGTCTTGCTGCCATCCCAAACTGTAGTGCTTAAAACACTTGCGGCTTCCACTGCATTCTGTACATACAGAAAAATCCCCGTCCTGTGTACTTCATATTTTTCTACTTGGTTCACTGATGGCTTATCTCAGCAGTGTTTTCAGTCTCCCTAACCCTTAATTGTGTTCCATGATTCTTGTTTACCATGTATATGACAACTTCTGCTCATAGGCAAAACATTTTTGGACTAATGTCATTTGATTTGACACAGCAATTCCTATAGTTTCTACCTGAAACTGCCTTCTGGATTTAGATCTGCTACCCTGGTTTGTAGTTCCTTTTAATGAGCTAAATAAAGAAATTAAAGGTCCATTTATGAATGACCAGATATAAGTGACTTTCTTACAGCTTTCTTTTAGCTTTTGGGATTATTTGTGTAAAAACAACAGATAAACAGCATAAAATCTTTTAGCCCATTTTCATATGCAGATATTTTTCTTCTTGATAAACCAGGTGAGGATTAGGGAGAACAGAGAGTAGTAGTGAAGCATATTTTAATTTATGTTGAAATAAGCTGCTTCTAAGAAAAATTCTTAAAAATCAGCAGAGAAATGCTCACACATGGCTTATTTCCATGTCTTCTGCCATCCACAAAAATTGAGACTATGGGATCTTCACCTATGTTTTCACATGTTTTTATCTCTTTATGAAGGTTGAATGCCAACTCAAAAAGAATATAACCTTTTTAAGCTTATTAGGGTGGCTCATGAATATGATTTGCTTTTAATGACGGTTTCAGCAGTACCAGACCTGAAATTCATAGGTTTTTAGAGGATCATCAAATCCTATGCTAACTTTTCAGAAGTAAAGTCCAAATAATTACTTAACAAAATATGTAAACCCTTTGATAGATTTGTCCTTATTAATTAGCACAATCAGACAATCTGGTTAAAATGGGGTTTGTACATTCTGTTTCATTCATATTGTATTATTTAGAAATAGACTTCTTTACAGTTATATATGTATCAAGGAATATCTGTAAATATAAGAATTCTTACTAGAGATTTTAATATGCCTTGCCGAAGTGATTCTGTATGTTATAATAATATAAGATGTATATAGTAGAAAGTATGGATCATTATGTTATGATAGTATAAATCATCTGTCTCTTTAATTTCAAAAGACAGCACTCTTTTTATAAAAGTTTCTTGTGTGACTGTCATGTATGAGTATATGTGTATCTATCTTAAGCTAAGCATAAAATAAATATTCGAATAGAGTGTTGCTAAAGTTGTTACAGAAACTGCATTGAAGACATTGTGGTTTAATTTAAGTTTTCGCGGAGAAGGCCAAGGAAACTTAAGTGTATTCTTAATGATTATTGAAGAGTGATCCATTAATTATGAAAGATTAATACAGAGTATTGTGCTGGAAGATAAACTGACTTCTCCACTCTTTGGCAGGTGGATGACATCTTAGGAGAAGGCAGTGATGAAAGTGATACTGAAAAAAAAAAGCCAGAAGAGGAAGCTGAAAAACCTCAGACTAGTGCAACAGAGACTCTAGGGAGGAAGACAGATCAGAGGCCTGGATCTTCATCATCATCGTCAAGTGAAAGAAGTTTAACAAGCAGTGTACCCAGGTATGAATACTGCAAATGTAAGAAGATGTGTTAATGATGTTTCATTTTGTTTGTGCACTTTTCAGCATGCTTTTTTACAATCTGCCATTTGCAATCTGTTGTTAACCTAGGCAACTTTTTCTTGTAAGTCTGTGAAATTGTCATGCTTATCTCTGCAATGTTTTGGGATTTATTTAACAAGGTGGTCTTAGTAAATGTCTTACTGAGAACCAGGGTATCACCTGCTCAGAAAGAACTGAAGGCAACTGAACTGCACTTCTTTTAAAGTTGTCTCCATCCTGTGTCAGATATAGAACAATGTCCTCTGCAGTGTTACTTTAAGTGAAATAAAACATGGTTTTGGAAAGCTACGCTTCTTAATCCCAAATTTTTGAGATATTTTTATATCAGTCATTCAAAACAATGAGGTTGTTGGGATGCTTTTCTACTTAGAAAGAAATTTAAACTTGCTCGTTTCTTCTTCAAAATATGTTTTAGCATCCCAGCATTGATTGTTGGATGGTGACTACCAACCAATTTGCTAGTAAACTAGAACTTAATAAACTAAGTGCTTGTGTTAAATATGTTAAAGAATGGTTCTCAATTTGCAGCCTGTTAATAGTTTTTAAGATTAACAGTTAGAGCAAGCAATTTAAGATTTCAATTTAGAATTTCAGGAGTCGTCATCCTGTACCACGGGATGCTGAAAGCACAAACATGACAGTCTCGGTTTGGGAAAAATTAGGAGGAAATGACCAGAGATGAGCATATCCTCTAACAGAAGGCAGGTTTTGGCAGCCCCTCCACCACACACTCAGATGTATGTTGTAGTTCCTTTCTACTCTCTAACCAAACTCTGTTCCCAACCATAAGACTTTACTTAATGAGGATAATATAAGTAGTGGGTCTGAAGCAACTGACTTGCATTATTTTAGCTTTTCTGAGCTTTGTTCTAGTATACAAAGAAGATATGAGAGAAACTGCAAAAACTGCCACAGAATGTGACATACAAACATTCATGGAGAGATTTTGATTGGGGTAATAATGTTGCTGTGTGTTGAGTTTATTGGAGAAGGAGTTACAGGGGAAGCTTCCATGGCCTTTTAGTTTATCATGGGTATTTCTAATAATTGAAATCTTCAGAAAAATGTCTGAAAGCTGTGAGAATTCAATTTGTCTCAAATGGATAGAAGAAAAATTCTCTCCTAAATGAAGTTTGGAAGAGGAAAGACAAGAAAATGATCAGTGTTTTAGAACACAGCTTGAAGCACCAAGGCACGGTGGTGGCATGTCACTATTAATTCATCCTAATACTGTGATGTTTCATTTTGTAGAAGACATACCAGTTTCTGGAAACCTAAGGGAAGGAGGAGTCACATTAAGGAATATTGCTAAATACTATTCCCCAGTGGGGACAGTGTGAAAAGATAGAGCAAGTGCATTTGTAATTAACTTTTGTTTTATATACAGGAAGGTTTGTAAGTAAGCTTGGCAGTACTTCTTCACTCAGAAGCTAAGTACATGTAGAAGTGTACTTGCTGGGATAAAGTCTTTGAGCAGCTTTGTCTTGGTTTGAGACAAAA
>VZTN01002727.1:11306-51850 GCA_013400515.1 Erpornis zantholeuca | reverse complement strand
CACCCACCTGAAAGCAAGTGCAAACTGTTTGCTAGGTTTTTGAGCTTCCTCTGTGAAATCCATCAGCAATGAACACTTGGCATTCAGTAAGCCATCCTTTTGGAGGAAAACTGCTAAGGAGAACAGCTGCTGTCAGGTGAAGTAAAATGACCATCAAATCTAGGCAGAGCAACTAGTTTCATGGAAAAGATGATACAGTCTGTGTCACCTTAGAAAAGGTACAACACAAAAATATGTAGCATTCTGAGGTTAGCCAGCTTTTCACACTGTACAGAATTTCTGACTACATCGGTATTTTGTTCATTCCTTCTCTTTTGTTGAATAGTACCATGATACATAGCAGCATTTTCATAATTGTTTTGATCACAAGATGAAGAAAAATATTTCTCAGTAATGATAATCAAAGGGGAGAGCAGAAAGAGTACTCTGTGAAGAACATTAGCAAAAGTGCAAACTAGACAAACACTGTGCAGCTCCAGATTCTCAGCAAGGTTTCATTGCATCATAAATACCTGTTCTTCCCCTTTGAGCATACAGGTGTGTAACAGATGCAAAAGAACAGACTCCATTTTAAAGTCAGTTTGTACATGTGCAAAGTATTCGTTCCACAAGGTACAAGGCAGAAAATATACCCAGAATACTGAAGCTGTGAGATTATTTTATTTCATTTCTATCTCTCTTCCACTCTTCCACTCAGAGTAGATATTCATGATTAGCCACTGAAAACTTACTTCAAGGACTGACAAACATACGTTTACGTCTGAGTGTTTAATATTATTTGATTTTTTTTCATTTTCTTCAGCATAAAGGTAGTTGTCTTCTCCTTGGCAAAATGTGATAGTCATTCCCTGATTGGTAGGAAGATGAGATATGCAGTGAAGTGCTCTTTCACAGTATGACAATCAGTATTATTTTCTTATGCTGGCCAGACCATGGTTTTCATGTGGACACCTTTTATACTGACCTATTATGAATAGAGACAGGACTTTTATAGCTGCATCAAGAAAAGCTACATTTAAATGCACAGTCTTTGGTGCAAAATGATATTTTTTGTAGTTTCTATTCACACTAGCCTTTTTAAGTAATTTGATATAATTTGAAGTAACAATAACTGATAATTGTAGGGGTAAAATGTACCCTTAAAGAAAAGAACTTTGATAGGTGAAGGGTAGAATCCTACATCCAGCTGTGTTGTCCAAATTGATATTAGTTTAATAACGTGTAAACTGTGCTAGAAAAATGTAATTGTCCTGCATTACAAGGGTACTCCTTTAACTGCACAGTTTATTCAAACGTATAATCTAAATAATTGAGTACCTACGCATACAATAGAACATTGCTTCATATGCAAACACTATTAAATAGACAGTTATATCCAAACAGATGGATAAAAAAGATGCCTGAATATAATTGGTTTGCTTTTGATTATTCCACAGATACAAATTTACTTAAACAATAAGTCTAGACAAGGTAGAGTTTGCTGTCAGACAAAATTCAGTGTGGTAAAGTGAAGTTAAAGGATTTATGAGGCACTTAGGGGGACCGGTTTTTAATCTACTTCTCACCTTGCTGTTTAATGAGAGTAATATGAGAAGAGAAGCAGAGAAGTCAACCTATATCTGCCCCAAAATTTATATATTGCTTTGAAGGGGGTACAAAACATATTATCAGTCTTTATCATAAAGTTATGCCATATAAGTGTGCATGTGGATACAAACGTCTACAAGATTGAACTGTAAATATTTAACAAAAGAGTTTGAGATTGGAAAATAGTAATAAGACAACCAGAGTTTCAAAAGCTCTCTGTACCTTGAAAAGCACTTGAAAGTCTCTGACTCTGCAATAGGTATTAGGGGCAATTGTGGCATTTCTCTGCAAACTTCACACTTGCAGAAAATCCCTATTGAAGTCAACAGCGCTGTGTGTGAGCACATGAGAAAGTCTGTGCCACAAGTAGTATTAAATGGTATCAGTCTGCACTTACAAATGGACCTCTTGACATCCATCTCTGAAGACTGTGACTGTATAATTTCATAGACCACACTAAATTCTGGTCAGGTCTACTTTTCTGTTTCTTAGACAAAACCTTAGGACAAGCCTTAGACCAGTCAAATAAGAAGAGCTACATTAAGAGACTGTAGTGGATTTTCTGCCCTAAAATATTTTACTGTTTTAGACTTATGCTGTGTATGATCATACCTGTGGAATTACATATATACATATGGGTATCCATATGTATAATACATAGATGTGTATATTATAAAAAGATATCATACATAAACTCAACACAATTATCTTATAGACAAGGAAAAATAAAGGGCTTTGCTTAACACCAATCTTCTGAGACACTTTACTGGTGTCAGAAGAGGTTGACTATTAATCCCCAAATGATTGGCCGCTGTATCTAGAAGTCATCTTGAGACAGAATTTAGACTGCCTTCACTGGTGCCTAATTTACCCATTACTAATGTAATGTTTTAGTTCAAGTGAGAATGAGCAATTCAGACTACTTCGCATGTAGGGCTATTATACCCTTGTTCCCTAAAGTGAAAGCAAGAGGGTAATGCCAATGCCTAATTTAGGCACCTATGCTATGTGATTTGAATACAGCCTTTAATCACTTACAAATAATTTGCATTTATTGCCATTGTGGTCAAATGTCCAGATGATATTCTATAAATAACTCCTTTTGTATCTCATAATGTTTGTAATAAAATTAAGTCAAAAATACCTTGTCTCAGTAAATCTATTTTTTACAGTTTGTCTTTCCTTTTTTTCCCCCCTACCTTTATCTCCTTTCTTTTTAATTCAGAAAAGCTCTAGGTTTTGGGGTTTTTTTAAAAAAAAAACTCTTTCAGCAAATGGAAATAAAGCATTTCCACAGAATGCTGCCAACTTTGTAATAAGATTTAGTAGCTTCCCCGAGAGCTACTTGCAGTTCTAATAATAATTTTCTTTAAGAGTTCCGCTTTAGAAAATATCTTCTTTGTTACTGAAGTTGCCATATGTACATATGGACTTTTTTTTTTTTCTGAAAATATTCCTGGGATTTTATTACCATTAATCATTTCTGAGGGTGTATATAATTTATCTCACAAACCATCAGAATTCCCACAGGGTAAATTACTCTAGAGGTCTCTGTGCCCTCATACTGTATCAAATTGACCTGCTTCTTGTTTGCCATTTTTGTGTACTACATTGCTTATTTAACAAGAAACAGAATGATTGTGATTCTGAGAAGGTCCTTTGATAGTAGTTTTGACACTCTGCCTGAATAATGACCCTCATTATGGAGCCCATGACAGGCTCTGAAAGTACTGATTTATGAATACATCACAGGTTCAGCATTAGAGCTCCCCCTACTCACTCCTGATATAGGAGTAGATAGAGATACGGTCTTCAAAAACAGTGAAGATGAGATAATTGCATGATTATGACCATTCAGTAATCACTTTTTTTGATTTAACAAAGCACTGTCAGTTAATTTTGATTGTCTCCCAAGTTATTAGAAGCCTTTAACAAAATGTTTGCTAGGAAAATCTATTTCTTGTAGAGTTGCCAGCCATATCTTAAAGAACAGTAAGGCAGAAGTTGCACATAGTCTTTTTCTTTTGCTAGAAATGCTTTTCTATAGCAAACACTCATTAACAGTTGATATGATAATAAACTGTTAGAAGTAAGCTTAGCTAAGAGCTAGAAGTCTGTGTCCTAGCTAAAACAAATTATAAGACACTTTGTAAACACATTTTTGTGAGGATTCTTGTTGATTTATTGTTTCCTCCATAGCAGTTATTTAAATAAATGTAGCTAATTTAGTTCGTTTGCTGCACTGTGTAATTTTGTTCTTTGTGTGATGGGGTTATATGTAAAAGCCTGAAGGAATCACATCCCCATTAATCTTTTTACAAGTGCAATAAATAAATAAAGAGACATGGTTTAATTTTGCTAGTTAGAAGATTTTAAAAGGCAGTGGTAGCAATCTGATTTCTTCCTGGTCTTGCTGCTCCCTGTGTCCTTCTCTTGAAGACACAATAAATATTCCTACTTAATGAGATAATAGTTCTTGGAAGGAAAGTATGTACTTGGACCATTAAATCCATCCACGGAGATGAGTATTTGAAGCCACACCTCAAAGTGTTTTGTGCTCATTCTGGAATATATTTGCTCCTGTCTGCCCTGGAAGACGGTAGAGTTTCCTGCTCAGAGACATGAAAGCTGGTGTCATGCTGACTTCCCATGCTTGCTCTGGACATCAGCATGCCAGTGGAAAGAGCTTCCCCAAGGCTGAGGGAGTCTTTGCCACCTCAGGTGTAGAGTTGGGTATCAACAATCCAGGCAGAATCAGAGAGAGGTCCACCCTGGGAAGAAGGATTGGAAGCAGTGCAGCATGGATGTGGCATGTGGCAGACTGGTTGGCAAAGGGAGGAGATCTCTCCTCTGTAATCTCAAACTCTGTCTGGGATACCACCTGTTCATTTGCATATAGGGATGCTAAACCAGAACTTGAGGACAGGAATTGTCTAATCTGAGTGTGCTGAATTGAAAATACAGGCCAGACTAAGACAGCTGCACTAACATTCTGAATTAACCCTTAAAATGCAAAGATTTGGTGATGGTTAATGATATTTGGATGCATACAAACACACATGCAGGTACAGGGGCCGACAGGCTTATATGCTTGAACCAGAAATAGATGAGGCTGCCTTCAGCATCATGTTTTCTAAAAGTGCCAAAAATCTGTTGGATCTGACAATCAGTTCACTGGAATAAACAATGTAGAAACAGCACATTATGTCATGAAACTGGGTTATCTGTGTTAACAGCAGTGTCATTGCCATCTGCATGTAGAGTACCTGATAAGTCCTGAGTAATCTCCTACTGTGCTTTAGTCTTTGTTCGCTCTGTCATTTCTATTCATGAGAAGTTCTGGAAAAGGATTTTTGCTTGGAAAGTGTTTTTGTAGTTAATTGCTAGTTAAATAAAATTCAATTATGATGCTCATCTGTCCCATTTATGATGTTTCATCCTTATTAGGAAAACTGTAAGATCTAGGGAAGATCTATGGGTTTTTTTGTTGACTGTCCATTTAAAGGCCATCAAATTCACAATTAATTTTTGTAAACTTAGTTTGCTTTAATGCAATGACTTAACATACTGCTACCTGGTTAGCCTTCTTCAGGAATTCTAGTGACTAAATATATCAAAATTTGTGTGTGCTTCAAAAGTAGGTCTGGTAAAATAATTTTTTAGAAAACTTTGAATATCCTTTTCAAAGGTGGCAAAGATAATTCTTAGCTTTGTTGCTACCCTACTTGGTAAAGCTCGTACCAGAGTATTGTAGTTCTATAAAAGTATTTCAGAGCATAACAAAACCTTCTAGACTTTAATAACTATACATGACTGATCTGTCCTCTCTGGCAAGGTTAACTGTTTCTCCCAAGGAGTTAAGTGGCATATAAACTATTGTTCACACCATTTGTGCTAACAGCCTAGCATGACCTCAAATACTGTAGTGGTCATACAAGGTATCCTGTACAATACATTTATCAACAAAGGTAAAAGGACCACAGGGGCAGTGCTGACTTTAAGTGTATTAGGGATCTATAAGGATAAATGCCTAACCTCACTTCACAGCAAAAAGTAATTACTGAACCATTGTTTCTATAGTGTTAATATTTTTTCATTGTTCTTTAGAAATATAAGCGATTTAGTTCTTAGGTTGACATCTGTACTGCATTATATTTTACACAATGCATCAAGACTAAAGGGTAGAGCAATCATATAACTGAGATCATTGTACTTTTACAAGAAATCATCAACAGAAATAAAGCATAGAAAAGGGAACAGATTGAATTCAGTAGTTATTTTTAATAGATTTAAATTATCTAATTAACAATAGCCTGAACAGCAGAATTTTAGGGTTTTTATTTTAAAATTGCATGCCCCATTTACAGTGTGTATAATCTTGCATACTTATTCACACTTAATCTTTTTCCATCCATTAGCTCTTGGATGCAACAGACTCCCAGTCCTTGGACCCCCACACACTTCATAAGTGAGTGCCCTACATGAAAATAAGGGAAAGTCCACTCAAGTAAAGGATCACCACCCTGTACTTTTTAAGATAATTGAATTCAGGACAGGAAGAAACAAATTTATCAAAATTCTCCATTTGGAAATAGCATTCTGGAAGCTTGCCTAGGCAAAGCCTTCATATAGGCATTTATGATTTGCAGGATATTTGAAAGAAGCAATTATTGTTGTAGTCTTGAATAATGAATAATTATCAGAACAATCACTGCCACCTGCCAGAGATATTTACAAAGGTCATAGTGCCATGTTCCTTACTTTAGGAAAATGTCCAAAAATGAAATTAAAAAATTATAATAAAAAAATTTAAAACTAAGTTAGCTAATAGGAGCTGGAGTCAAAGTATTCTCTTTTAAGTTTGTGGGAACTCAAAGCAAATGTTAATACATGACTCTGCTGGACTGAGTCCTGAGGATGACCACAAAGATGTTCAGAGGGCTGGAGGACAGGCTGAGAGAATTTAGTTTGTTCAGCCTGGAGAAGAGAAGGCTCCATGGAGACCTCAGAGAGCATTCCAGCACCAAAAAGGGTCATCCCAGAGAGCTGGAGAGGGACTTTTTACAAGGGCATGTAGTGACAGAACAAGAGGGAATGCTTTAAAGGGTAGATTAGATATTGGGAAGTTCCTTACTGTGAGGCTAGTGAGGCGCTGGGACAGGTAGCCCAGGGAGGCTATGGCTGCCCCATCCCTGGCAGTGTTCAAGGCCAGCTGGGATGGGGTTCTGCACAACCTGGTCTAGTGTCTCTGTCTTTGGCAGGGGGGCTGGAATTAGATGATCTTTAAGAACCCTTTCAACCCAAACCATTCTAATATTAGTTCTATTAATAATGGCTAAGAAAAACAACCAAGGGTTTTTGAGATCCAGTTTTCAGGAGGGGTTAATACTACGTTTTTCAGAGGGAGGTTCAAGAAGCTCCTAACAGACAGTGCTAGGATGAATGAACATGAATCCCCAAAGGGAATTTTCTGTCTCAACAGCAGCTGGTTTTAGCACTTTTAGTATGAAAGTCATACATGGAATTTTCTGCTCTTTGAAATGTTTTATCCATTGCAATGCTACTGTGGTGTTTTTTGTAATTCACTTAAGTAATCTGATCCTGCAAATCTCTAAAAATTTCTCAAGATTTCTATGTATCAATTTTTGAAAACTGAAATTTTATTTATTGCTTTTAATTATATAACTTATTAATTTCACAAAGTCCCCCTCTTACTACTATTATATCACAGGTAAATAGACATTCTGATATTTCCTTGTTTACATACAGACAAATATGGATATATATATATATAGATATACACAGACGCACACAGCATTTATCCCTGGTACCAGCTCTTTTCTTTCTCTCTGCACACAGAATCCCCTTTGTCTTCCCCCAGGTCTTGGCATCATGTGTCAACTGTCTCCTTCTGGGAATGGGTGCAGCGGGAGAATATCAACTCCCCACCAAAAACGGAAAAAAAAAACCTTACTACATATTGTTGTTTTTTCATGCCAATAAGAACCACATGTATATCATAGCATTGATATGCCCTCAAGGTTAGGCATCCTTTTGCTGCACTTATGAATATATCAAACATTTCAAATTATTGTCAGTTTCTTCCACTTAGAACATGTTATATTTTTCTTATCTAACTGACATAATGACAATATGAGGGCCAGATTTTTTAGCCAGGCCTCCCATTTTTGAGTCCACCACCATGGAGGAATAATATAACTCATTAGGATATCGAGCATCTGGAGTGCAGCAGTGGTTGTTTGCTCTCTTCTTTACATTGGTAAGGCCATGTGCCATTATGAGAAGGGCATGAATTTAAACTGGCAGAAGGAGAGAGACCGACAGTAGGTTTCTGCTATTTTCCCATAGTCAACCTGGCATTTCTTTCTTCTTTTTTTCCCAATTACTTCTTCCATTTAAGGGGAAGGGAAAAATCTGAACTATATTCTGCATTACACAGTGAAAACAATCTTGTTCAGTATTACAATATATGTAGTTTGAGGCAGATGGCTGCTTACAAGAAGAACACTCTTATAACATGAATTTACTCATCTACACAAAATGGTTTTTTGACCAGTGGCCCACAAAACTCAGACAGCAACACACAAGGCAAAATTAAAATCATAGTGTACAATGAAGGTTAATATTATCCAATATCCCTCTTAAGTCAAAAGAAAACAGACTATAAAAATACTCATATGTGGTTGATCAAAGGCCATCTACATTATTAATCATCAAAAGACACTGCTAGGATGATGAATATATTAAAAAACTAAAGCAAAAATCTTTATGAATTAAAATGTAGTCTTTCTCTTGGGACTACATTATTTGGCTTTTTTTTTAGGCATAGCATAAGCTATTCCCTGTTCTCCTATAAATTCAAAAGCAGTTGAAATTGCACCCTACATTCAATGGCATTATATGATCATCTCTTCAATTGCTCATATAAGGTCCAGTCTTTCTTTTGCCTGTACTGACATTTGAGCTACATCTTGCTGTCATGCAGAATGTTTGTTTGATACATGTATGCTAAATTCTAGAATATATTTGCTCAGCATTACTGTTGTTCCCTAGAATTTCTCCTATTCGGCCTCTGCTTTGACCTTTTTGATTCCTTTTGTGCTAATTTTGCTGTTGGCTGCTGTACAGTCAGACAACAGAGTTATGGCCTATTTTTTCTTTGATGGCATCTTGCAGACTGGGTTCGTGAAAAAGCCAGGTGCTGAACTTTCTCAGTTTTCCCAATATGCCTCTGGAACCCTAATAACCATCTGCTGGAGAAATCTGACAGCACTGGTGAAATAGGTGGGGAAATTCTTTTAAGAATTTTTCTTTTCATGCACCAAAAAATCATAAATATCTCCAAAATATTCCTTAGAAACAGATTACACAATACTGTTTTTATCTTTTATTCTCTACATAACTTTTCTGCATGTACACATTATTGTTATTGACAGCAATTCTAAAGTCCTTTAAAAAAAGAAATTAAAGAGTGAATCAATAAAAATTAGCTATTTACTGTAGATTATTACTTTATCATTCTCATAATTACAATAATGGTTGCTGATGGAAATTCTATTTATGGGAATCATTTTATACTTGTTATTTATTATTATTAATGTTACCATTATTATCTTCCTACCCTTCAGTTCACAAGATGTATCTTCTCAGTGAATTTTAATTTCAATATCTTGCTATTATACTGTACATAATCCTATCAAAGGCTGTCCTTCATGCAACATTTTCAGTGATATATTATCACAGAGACCATTAATGAATGAGCTTCATATCTTACTAATACTGTTTTAGATACTATTTTTATTAATTTTCTAAGCTGTAATTCTTCATACAGTACCTATGTCTGTGTTCCATTAAAGTTGTGGTTTTGATTTTAACATGAGGATTTCAAAGGGAGGCATTAACTTTGTCTTTAAAAATACATTTCATAGATTATAAATGACAATATTATAATGTCTGTACTTTTTTCTTTCAGATATTTTTTATAAATTTGTTTGCGTATTTTTCCCTAGGTTTTTTTGCCATCAGATTCCTGCTAATAATAAAATAATTTTTTTACAGATTATATTTCTTGTAGCATGCCATAAGGATGGAAAAAATATAACTAAAGAAATTGCAGTTTTTCATCTGAGTTAGGAATTATTGTAATGAAAGAAAGATAAATATTTATCAGTTACTAAGCATATGTTGCAACTGATGAAAATAACATACCATACTGTAAGTTTCTATTAACTAATTTTTCAGATGAATGCCAAATTTATTTATCAGGGACTTCTATTATGATCAAATTGCTCATTTTGCTGTTTTTTTTCTTTATTCTTATGGTCTGATGTTCAGATTACTGGAAGAAATGCCATTACACATCAGTATATGATATTCACTTCTTCAAATATTTTAAATATGATGACTTTGGTGCACTGCACTATCAAAGATGAAAAATAGCATTGGTTTGGAATATCAACTTAAGGGCAAAACATCCTTATTGGCATTTTGAGACCTAATTTCTCTCATCTCACACTGTTGTTTAATCTTTTTTGCATATATTAAACCATTGTCATGGTATAGGATCAGTGGCCAATATTAGAAGGTCTTTAAAGCTGCAGGATGGATAGAAAATGTAAATAAGTCTTTCTCAAGATTATTAAATATAAATGTACTCTGCAGTTTAGATTAATAGCTGAGGAAAGATGCATCTTACGGTAACATAAACCTATGATATATTTAGCAAACAGGGTGCCACCATCCATAAACAAAATAGCCCTGTGATGATTTCGTAAATAAACACATCATTAATCTTTGTATTGAACACATTATATTTGCCTAATTTTTAAGTGAACCACTACTTCCACAAAATTTAAAATCTATGAAGAAAAAGTAACTTGCTTGTGTGGCATGCTGCAAATAGTCATATAAATATTCATTTTCATAGCAATGTCTACAAGTGAAAAATCTAGAAATATACATCCAAAAATTGTCCACCACTTATTTTAGAAAAGCTTTTTCCTGTGAAAAGTATATGAATACACACAAACATGAACAATTCTTTGCCTGTTATAGCAATCTCATAGTTATGTGCGATTCATTTTTTTTTAACATTTGACTTTTTCCAAGGGGCACTTCTACAACCTCTCTGGTTTAAATGTGTCTATTGATTTTTATGTCTGGATTTGCTGTGCGCATATAAGCATCAGAGTAGAGCAGCTTGTCTGATATCTTAGGCAAAGCAATGTGATGTACAAAAGCCAGATGCTTTTACTTTATCTAACATAAAAAAGGGAAGGTGTACACTGACAGACCAGTTCCTCATGGTCCTTAAGCACATGCCTAAATGTAGGCATAAACAGCAATGTGCTTAAAGCATATCAAGTGCTTGAGTCCTGGATGAACCAAGGCTTTAATTTGGTTTATATTATTTTGGAATCCATTTTTTTAAGTACTTAGTTTTCAGTATTTACCTTTTGGTTAGGCATTTCTAATGGATTTCTTCTCCTCGCAGCATACATAGCTCCACTCTTTGTGCCTAAGTATGACTAATTTAGCTGAGGCTTGTAATGCTGATAAGATACAGGCATTGCATCTTCATTAAGATAGTGACTTGGCAAAGCATTGAAATCTGTGTTTTACTCCTGGAAACTGTAGAAAATCAACTCTATAGAAGTTAACAGGGTTAACATTCTTAAAGTTAAGCACACGCTTACATGTTTTGCTGGAGTGGGGCCAAGGATACCAGTTCAGCAAAACATTTAAGTGCATGCTTACATCCCTTTGATGTTAATGGGATTTACGCTTGAAGATTTACATATATGTTACAGGATTCACTGAGCAGAGATACAGGGATGATTTGAAGGCTCAGACTGAAACATTTAGCATGGAGCCATCTCCTAGTGATTTCCAGCAGATGTGAGAGGAAATCCATACAGATGTTTGGAAACTTCACATTTTATTCATCGGTTTTCATGTGCAAATAGGCACTATCAGTCCAGATCCAATACACTTTCCCTGTGTTTCCTGTCTGGAATTTATGTTGTTAATTTTATTATCTGTTTTTCCTCTGTGGTCACTGGGGCTTCATCTTGTCCTAAAACTGTTGTCAGAGTGAGTGGAATTGATCTCCCTTTGGAGGTACAGTTTTCCCTTGATGGACTGTAAAGAGAGCCTAAATTAAATACATGCATGTTAGGCAGCTAAATTCAGTTGATGTGAATTGTACCCTCAGTAACTAACCTTATCTCTGGAACCCAATTTGAGTGTTATACCTTCTTTTTTTTTTTCTTCAGGATGCCATTAAAATTACATTTGAAGCTCCACAAGGAGCTTCATAACAAACATTATAGAGATTATCATCTACTCTGAATATACAGTACTCATACACTCTGAATATACAGTAGTTACAGTATCTGAAACATGTTTCTGTTGGGATCCCACAGGAACAATTACCCTGGACAATATTTACTAAACATGTCATTTTTCAGCAAAGACATGTTCCTTTTATTTTTCTTTTTTTTTTTTTTTTCATATAGGAGTCTTGGTCTGAGAAAAACAGTAGCTTTCTTTTCAGTTCTTATGGAGTAAAATTATATCTGTCAGGGATGAAAATACCATAATTATGTCTTCTTATAATTTATTCATTGCTTTATGGATCTAAAGCCTTCCAAGGAATGTCACGAATCCACAGAAATTTTTTGAACACGGCATTTAGCAACTTGATTTCTGATGTAGTTGACAGATTCAGATAAACACGTTCTGTTAGCATATATGTAGGTGGTATTTGTTCTCCCTTTCATGGGTGACAGTGAGCTTTTCTGAGAGTGAGAAAAAGATGTAAATTGCAACACCAGCTGCGCAGTCACTATGAATTGGGTGAAGTTTTGCAACTTCAGCAGTGGGTCCTACAGTGTTCTTCAATGTGAATATTCAGAATGGCAGTGTATTGAGGAATTGAACTTAGTGATTCTAATGGATCCTTCAAACTTGAGATGTTCTATGAGAGTATTAGATTTAGTATTTATTTTGGCAATATCTTTACTGCATCTAACTTCAAGGTGCTCCCAAGATCCTCCCAAGCATTTATACCTCCCTTAATCTGCATTAGTTTTACTTTTCCCTGCCTCTTTTTTGGCCATTGTTTATTGCACAAGAATTGTTTAGTTGGGGGAATTACTGAAGGTTGACATTTGAACATTAAACCACTGCTGACATTTTTCCTGTCACTACTTCAATTCATACCATAGAATTTTTCTTGTTCCGATTATATGTTTTGCGATTTTCATAGTAGGCTTTCTTTACTGTTAAAGTTTTCCATGAGGAAAACAGAGAAAGTAGATAATATCTTTCCAATTATACCAAGCCAAAAATTAGGATTGGTGTTTCATATGTGTTTTAGCCAATAGTCAAAATTATTTTAGGACATAGTCTGCTTTCAATATAATTTAAAATGTAGAGATAGAACTTGCTGAGCTTGGGCAACTAATAGAAAAAACCACACCCCTTAGGAAAGGCACACACAAACACATGCATATATAGTGATAGATTAGCTGAGGGAACACCTAAGCTTGTACTCAAACCCTGGCCTCAGAAGTGACGAGGGGAAGGATCCAGCTGTTATTAAAATCAAATCACAGGAAAACTTGGCCACATGAAACAGTAATAGCAATACAGAGCAGAGGGTCCTTAGGCTCAAGGGCTCTGCAACTTCTTTTGCTGTTTTGCTGTTTGCTCCTGAACACCAAAGGACCGACCAAATATCCCTTTACAGCTTGATTCTGCTCCTATTAAAGGCAACATAACCCCTGTTGCCCTAAGCAGGGCTGGGTCTTTATAACCAGAACCTTTTATGTATCTGAGAAAACGGTGTCCTCCGTGTCAGTTCTGTTCAATGTGTTTCGTAACTCCATCTCTTTGCCTTCACGTTTGGTGCTGCGTGAAATTCAATTGTGCCAGGTGTTTCAGCGGTGCTTTACTGATGTGGTCTTCCCCTTGAAATTAATGTCTTTATAATCACACACATTTAGAGATTAAAGAGGCATTTGATGAAGTACAATGGACTAAGTTCACTTCTGGCTTTAATGTCATATTCTTACCTTAAGTACAAATATTTTATGTTGTCTTTCCTTATGTCAGTGATTTTTAATGTCTCCATAAAATGACTTGTTCTATGAGTTGCAAACTCATATTTGTTTTCAGTTAACTCTACTTGTATATCCCTCAGGAGCAGAATTACAGTCATGGAAGCTGATGCAGTGAATTTGGTGGTTTATAAGTAGGAAATACTTAGATTTTGGGGCATGTGCAGCCTTTCATGTACAAAGTTCTCATTTTAATATACCTCAGGCTACTGGCTTTACGATTTACAGTTAATTAGGATTCTGATTTGAGTTGAAAATTCCAATACCTATATGCTTTTATACATGCATTTCAGATCATGCTGGCTGAAGCAAATAACTGTGACTGTAGTCAATAAATGAATGCATACCACAGGGAGCAGCCCTTCCCCCACCCTCCTCTGACAACCTGTAAGGAACTCTTACTGTGTTCCCAGTTCACAGCAATATCATCCTGACATCACTTTGTGATAGCTAGATTTCCTTGCCTATCAGTTAACAAAATCCCAATACCATATTCTCACTCTTAGCAAAGTCTCAAAATCCCTAATGTATCCCATATTTGCTCTCACTGCATTTCATGCTCAAATTGAACTCTTTAGATAACTGATTTCTAATCTGCACATGCGACTTTTATTAGCATCAGTCCTCACTGCATAAATGTGTGGTAGGGTAAGTAAGATAACTTCCAAAATACTAATACTGCAAAGAAATTATTAAGCCATACAATTCAGGATTTAGAGTTAGAACTAACCAGTGAGGTTTTATATGTATTGAGATTTAAAATAATGCTTATATATATATCAAAAAATGGGTAATTTCTTATGATTTTACAAGATTTTTAAAAGTTCTGATCTTTTAGATAGCTTTTTTTTTTCTCTGTATTAAACTTCACTTGAACATCCCCAAAAAAATTTCAGGGAGCCTCTTCTTTCTTAGTTTCGTAATTTTTATTTGTTAAAGAGTCAATCTATTGTCAGTATGTAATTTATGCAGCAAAAAAAAAATACCAATTACCTTCAAACATTAATCTCAGAACTTCTCGGTTGAGTAAATAATCTTAATTTTGAAGCTAGTCCTTAGGGTGCCTGGGACTTAGACTGAGCTGGGACCACACAGTTTGAACTCGGTACAGGAGGACACAGCTGAGATATAACACCAGAACACATCCCAGAGAGCTCCCTATGTTTCTCATGTGCCTGCAGAAGGAATAGAAAAGGCAGGAAAAGCAACATGTGCTCCTGGAAGAGACAACTCAGTGTGAGCATTTGTCATCTCTCAGATCCCAATGCCCATGAAGGTGACAGCCAGAGTGGCTTCACGGTTGAGCAAAGAAGACAACAGAGCTTTAGTTCTTCTTGTAGTACAACCACCTTGCTGCCATGAGTAACTGCATACTTGCTTACCAGGCCTTGAAAAAATTCTTGATAACAGTCAGAATTTACAATGGCACAGGATTTACACTGGAAGGGGATTATATTTTGCACAATATACAGTAAACATACTCTTTTTTTGTCATGACAACACGTTTTTGATTAGGTTCTCCATTGATAGTAACAGTATAATTTTACATAAGAGGTGATGTAATACTTGTACATCTACAAAAGAGGCATTGCCATAGAGGCAGGACACAACATATTTTGCAAAGGAAAAAATGGAAGATGGAAGGGTTCAGTGGGAATGCTGAAGTTTTAAAAACCCAGCAAGGACATTTAGGAGCTTGCATCATTTTCAGCAGTGCGAATATGGATAAATGCAATTAATATGGAAACTATATGATGACATGCCTTACTACATAAGATGTCCACTTTGATAACAAAACCAGAAAAGATGACAGGAGATCCGTGTAATTCCATCCAGTTTATAGTAATTTATGCCTGTTGATAAGTGTTTTGTATCACGATGACTACAATGTGTAAATTCTCCTGCCAAGATTAGACTCCTACTGCTCTAGACTGGATATAAACCCTTGTGAAGCACCCATTTATGCCCTAAAAAAAACCCTGCTCAAACTGTAAACTTTTAAAATGGAATTACTTGAATGAATAAATTAATTGTAGGTATATATTTCTGCAGATTTACAGACTTAATATACAATATAGAAAAAATACAGAAAGACTAACAACAGAACTCATGGGGATTGCCCAAGGTCTCCTGTCATGTTAGTAACAGTTGGCAATGAAATTTAATACAGAATCTTTTCTTGTCCCCGTCAGCAAATCATGCCATAATATGTCTACAAAGTTCAATAAAAAAGATACGCACTTAAGCTATAAACATCTGAATTAGAGCTTGGTGTTCTATCGAAATGGTATTTCTATATATAAGTAAAAGAGTACCTTCACAGAAGCCAAGAGACCTGTATGTGCTGCTTTTCAAATCAGGATGGCTAGAATGTGTTGAGACAAGAGTGAAAGACAGAAGCAAAAGGAAACAGAACATATGAGCAATCTTAAGTTCCCTTTGAAAGTCAATTTAGTTTGAATAAAAGGTACTTTTGAAATAATCTGCTCTTTAATGGTAGAGAAAAACTACAGTAAATCCCAAAGTCAGAATCATTAAAGCCAAAGCTTGAGGTTAGAAAAGAAAGAGAGTGCAGCTACTGTTTAAAGCACAAATTGGCAGTCCAGAATTTTATCTCCATCTTTTCCACTGACCTATTGTGTGTTGGCAAGCGTATAATTTACTCCACGTGAGGTAAGTATTACTCGATACAAAAAAGAAAAATAAAATTGAGGGATGTAGAAGTTAAACACATTTCAAAAAGCTATTTCCAAGTCAGATTTCCTCCATTTTTGACTGTGCATCTTGAACTACCTGTTGTTCAATATTCAGAATTTGGTGTTCCAGCAGTGCCTTTTGAAGATTAACCCTTAACTTTAATGTGTCTCCATTTGCTCAAAAACTAACTAGCAAAAGATGGTGCAAGTCTATTGCCAAGGTCTAGATTCTGAATCACTTTCTTTGTGTAGGTTTTCCATTTTCCAAACAGGTTTAAAAGACAAGATTACCTGGGGAAAAAGTGGAAACCAAACAAAAGTGTCTGAGTTTATTTGAGCTTAACAAACGAGCAAATAATTGCATGCAAAATGTTCTGCCTAGCATCCCATCCAGGAATTACTTTCCAAAATACATAAATCCCATAAATGTAGGATGTATGATGAGCCAGGTATCTGCTGCAACACCCTGTGTGGTCTCACCAGAATAGGCAGTGACAATCTCAATATTTAAAACCCTGCTCCTTTCAGTTCATGTGTGTGCAACACTCACAGGATAGGTTTCACAGAGGTGTGTAAAATAGGTCAGATGAACTGTACTCTAAAACTGTCCATTCCTCTCCATTAGCTATAAATAGATCCTGAGATCCCTTATTCAGATCTGGATATCAGACACTTATTTCTCTAAAATTAAGTCAAGGAAACTCCACCACAAAGGACAGGGTCACTTACAGCTTCAGAAGACTACAAATCTTTATATTTCTACTAAGAATATTTATAAAACTCATTCAAATTTATTTTTTAAATATTTACTGCAACATATGCATCAAATCTGGAGCCCTAGAGCCATAGACTGAGCATGAAAGAGCTAGTGGCAGATGTGAGAGGTTACTGGGATCCCACAGAGAGCTGAGAGCCCTTGCAGGCCTTGGTCATGCTGTGTGTTGCACCACAGAGACACCCAGGAGAAGAAACTTGGTCAGCTCTGACAAGCATGTATTTCAGCAGCAACCAGGAACAAAAGTGGCTGGTGTCTCCTGAAGCTCGCAGGATAACTTGGTATATCAGCATATTACATTTCACTGATCCACGCATGATACTACAGGAACACCAAATTTACTTGCATAGGGGAGAAGATGCATAGACTGTCTCCACTGCAGTAGACTATTCATCACCTGGAGCTTTTCCTTGTACCACAGGATTTGAAGGACCTCCAGTTATGCTCACCTGGAGTCAGTTGAAGATCACTCTCTAATCAGTGTGACAGAACAAGTACCTTGGTTCCTTCCCAGAGGATTAATGAAAACATATATGCAAAGTAGTATGAGCAGATGCAGTGGGCAGTGGTGTGGAGCAGACATCTGTCCCTGCTGGGAAAATGGGCAGAGCACACAGCTCAGGGTGTGGGTGCTTCTGCCACTAACACTGACACTGCTAACCCAGCAAGGAAAAGAGGCTGGAGCCCTAAATCTATCGCACTGCTGTCGCACACAGCCAGATCCAGTAATTCCTTCAAGAACTGTATAAAACTGAGAAATCCCTAAGATTTCCTGCCCTAGTGGCTCCTTCTAAATTTTAGAGAATCATGGAACATTTGGGGTTTAAAGCTTCCTCTGGAGACCACGTAGTCAAACCCCCCTGCTAAAGCAGGTTCACCTAGAACAGGTTGCACAGTATCATGCATTCAGGTGTGTTTTAAATATCTCCAGAGAAGGAAACTTCTTACTCTCAGCAGTCCCTTCTACTCCTCTGCCTCCTTTAAAGGAAAGATGTTTTCCCTCACATTCATATGGAACTTCCTGTGTTTCAGTTTGTGACTACTGGCACTTGTCCTGTTGCTGGGTACCACCAAAAAGAGCCTGGCCTGTTCTCTTGACACCCACCTTGCAGATACTTGTGTGCATTTATGAGATCTGCTCTCCATGTTCCCTTCTTGATGCTGAACAGGTCCAATTCCCTCAGCCTTTCCCCATAAGAGAGATGCTCCTGTCCCCTAATTATCTTCATAGATAATTATCTTCATAGATGGCTCAAGTGTCTGGTAAAGAGGAAAGTTCTGTTCTCCAGCTCATATGTGTTCTTCACCAATTTATGCACAATTATTTCAGTCATACTGATTGAATAAATTTACCTAGGTACATAGTAGCATGCAGAGATATACACTAGTCATTGGTCATCATGTTTAAACTCAGTTCTCAGCTATTGACTGAGTGAACTCCAGTAGGCCTATTTTTGTGCTGATTTATGCTATACAAAGCATCCTTAAGTTAACAAGAAGAAGGAATTTTGGCCAAGACATACATCAGGAAGATTATACTCTCTGGATTTGGTTAGCTTTTTGAAACAGCAATTGCTATGCCATTTTTACCGTTGTCCTTACTGGCAGATTTTAGTGGTCAGCACCCCTATTGATATTGTCTCACACACCAAGCAAGTGATTATAATTATTTTGATATCACCACTACTTAGGCTTGGTTTATTCTAGAAATGCAAGATATGTAGGGCAGAAACCTCAATGTCTATAGGAATTCTTTGGAATATGTTTGATAATAATTTTTTATTTCCACAATGGCATAAGGAATATGTAGGAAGGATACCAGTATAAGTAGATATGTTCCTCCATAGCAAATACCATTTTGTCCATTCTGATTTCTTAGAAAGCAGAATTGTGCTACTGTTTCCTGCAACTACAAGGAAATGTATGACATATTATTTACTTCTACTAATTTGAAAAGAAATGGTTCTGTACTTCTTTTTTTACTCATTATCAATTCCATATCTAACTGAGAGGACTTTGATGGCTCTCATGAAGGTGTTGAGCCACAGGGGATGTAGGAGAAACAATAATAGATATACCTGAGTAATTTCTGCTGGAAGTAAGGTCAGAATTGGGTATGGTTATATGCATTGCCTGTAATTCAGGAATTATCTGGAGATGGCTAATTATATAAAATGCATTGTTTCAATATATGAGACCTTATTTGAAGTCCATTACAATAAATAGAAAGACTTGGCTTTTGTTCAAGCTTTTAAACTGGAGAAAAGTCTGTGATATATGACCCACTGTCATATTATCACAAAGTTATTTAACTGATAATGGCCTTTTCCATTAAACAATTTCTTTGAAGAAACAATGGTTTGTTTTATTTTGATCCTTTCTCCCTCTATATAATTTTTGTTAACCAAGTGTTTCTTTTATACTAAGGTCTGGATGGAAAACTGCTTTTCCTAAACTGCTATCCCTTATGCATTTGAAAGCCCATTGAGTTGATGATGCTTGATTCCTTTGATCAAGGAATTGAGCTCATTTCCTTTAGCCAGTTAATTTAAAGTCATATCCTCAGCAATAGCTCCTCACATCATGTTTTTATATGGAGCAGAATGTTACTAATAACTCGTCACAGAATATGAGGCTGCCTAAGAAAGCACATTTGTCACCAAGTGAGAGCTAAGCATTTACCACTAAAACATAAGTGTGGTTAACAGAAATTAAAGCAACTAAATTAAAAGCCTCATGTTAAAGTTTAGGTCTTCTTTAAGTTACCATTGCAGTCATGTTCATATCTTGATAAAAGGGAAGTGTAATTGGAGAGCAATTCTCAAATCCTAAAAGGGTAAAAAGGTGTGGTTTTTTTATCATGAAAGGCTGCTATTCCAACTACTAATCTTTCTGTCCTAGAAAGTGTCTTATTCTCTTTTCTGTGTTGGAAAGCTGCCTAACAAATGTATTTTCCAAGACAATGAAGGAAGCAGGCCTCTATTCTTTCTTATCAATTTAATCTCTTTCATTCAGCTGACAATAATGTCCTCTTGTAGGCTAGGTCTCTTTCCACATGAATTACTAAGTGACAAGTTACTTTTGCTTTTTCCTTTTGTTTTTTTCCCACACCAGAATCTTAAAATGTAATAAAAAGGGTTATTGGTACACAAATTATTTTTAACCATAAAAATACCTAAAAGAGACAAAGTATTCAGAGCTCTACTATTGTAACAACTGTGTACACTCTTATTGCAACCATAATTATTCCTGGCATTTTATCATTCAGTATTTTCATACTCCTTTTTAATTAAAAAAATTACTCAAAGAAGACTACAGAGAAATCTAGTATCTCTCGGTTTTTCTGTAACAAATTCATGTCTGAAACCTGATTGAGCCACAAAGAATTTAAGATTTTGTCACTGAGATGAATTAATTACAAATCTCCTGCCTCAGTTTCCCCTTTTGCTAAGTACTCATTGTTTTGTAAAACAGGTTTTTTAAAGCACAATCTCCATGCAGGAAAATGTTTTCAATTTTGAAATTGAAATTTAAATTTAATTTAAATTAAATTTAAAATACTGCCCAGATAAGTCATCTTGGTACCAAAAAAATTACTATCTAACTACCAAAAATAAAATGTGGCTATGAAATTTTCATTATACCTATTTAACAACCTTATTCTTTTAATTACTAGAAAATGCAAGAAATAGAAAATGGAATATAGCCCTTTACAAACAACAAACATATTTAGTATTAAAGATATAAAATTCTGTGACACAGAAATAATTTAATGACCTTCAGAAAGCCAAACATTTTCCCTCCTCTGTCCACCATCAGCCCCCAAAACATATCTGATTATGCAGAACGCAAAATATCCTTTCTGTGGCAATGGAAGTGGTTTTGATTTTTCAAGCTGATCCAAAAATTACCTGGAGAGCAAAAGGTGTATCTCCCTCTAACCAGAGATAGACTTGGAAAGAACAGCAATTTTGACATTTTTAGTTAGAAATAATTTCTTGGGAAAAAAACCCCAAAACTTTAAAGCTTCCACAGTGCATGCAATGCCAACTTCCTACATTCACAGCTGTGTTAAGATGGAATCTCATCTGCTAGGCAATGTGATAACTCCAAAGAGGCTCAGGTGCCAAGAAGAACACGTTGGCACTGCCCACACACAGAAGCACCTGTGTACTTCACACTTCCCCTGTACAGATGTTTACCTCTGTTATTGTCAGTCCTGTCCAGATGAGGAGGGAGCCCAGGCTGTATCCATGTTGGGTAACAGCAGGGAGCAAAGAGATGCTCCCTTTCCCTTCCCTGCCTTGAGGTAAAGTGTTGGTTGAAGAACAGTTTATAGTTTTGTGCATGATGGAAGAGATTTGCCCTACAGGTACTGGTTACATAAAGAAAAAGTGAAACAGTATAGCATCATACTGGGTCTTACAGCAAATACATGAGGACAAGGCAAGTTATTGTCAGCCTCTATCGGAGTCTGGGCTTTTCATTTCACTGAATTCTGTTAGAAAGCATGAAGTGTTCATAATTACATAAGTTAGCTAGCAGATTGTTGTCAGAAAAGATGAGTAAGGCTTTCTGGAGGCTTCCCTAAGCCATAATTCTATTTTCATTTTGCATCAAAACTTTTCAACAGTTTTGAGGGGAAAACAAAAAGTTAAAGAAGAAAGGAGATTAGTAATTTACTTTTACTTGCCATTTGCTTGCACAAAAACTCTGGGGTATTTTGATTCAGCTGTTCCCTTGGCATGGGAATACACTTAGACAAATAGGAAATATAATGAGAAACAAGCTTCCTTATGGTATTTCCAATTGGAAACAGCACAAGGAAAAAATGCCTTATCATTTTATTCCTAAACAGAAATAATCCAAAAAAGCTTGTTCCTCACAACATTCCCTGACTGCTTAAATAGGTGACACACATCAGGGGAACCTTTCTCAGTGAGCTTCAGTGGGGTGGGAAGTGATTCAGCTGTCATGGTAGCTCATTGCTCCTCTGGAGGAGTAGGTGGTACACTTGAGAAACAACCTGAATTCACATTTGAGACAAACCATACAAAGTGAAGTAAACCTAATGACCCAGGGTCTCAGGGGTCTACTTCAGAAAATTGTCATGATGCCATCAGAGAGAGTGTATTAGAGACTAGAATTGAGGAGTCAAAGAGGCAGATTTCCTGCAGCTAGTGTGTCTAAAGCTATGAGTATTGTTGAAAATCAGGGTTGATTCTCTTTTCACACAAGCTTTATTCAGTGTGGCTATTGATCTCCTTAGTATCAGAGAAAAGCAACAGGCTCGTTTGCTTTCCTTGAGGAAAGGAAATTTCTCAAATATATACATTCATGTTATGCACCAATATAAACTAGCAAGAAAAAATCATAGCATCCACATTTATAATGGGATTTAAATTCATGAAAACAGAGCAAGAGTCACTCTAGTTTGGAAAGCAATTCCACTGACTCTGAAAAGGAGTTGTTTTCTTTTACTACTGATTTTGGGGAACCGATTTACGATACACATATTTGAAACTCCTGAAACAGTGATTTACTTTATTTGTATCCATTTGCCTTTCTCTTGTCTCTGCTTCAAGAGAGCCCAAGTAAAAAGCAGCTTGATGCAATTGTTTTGGGAGGTTTGCACAAGTTCTGATAGGCAAATCCTATACGTCTGTTGTCCTAATGATAAAGTTTGGATTGCTCCCACTATCATTTTGACCCCCACCTTTCACTATCTCTCACTTGCTCTGGAACATAGTGAAAATTAGGGAAATGAAGAGGAAGTTGCATGTTTCTGGGTTTTTTGATTGGCCCTGATAGAACTTGGGACATCTCCAAACCCCCTCTAACTCCCACCACTGCCACAGGGAAGAAGTTACTGGAGTTAGGTTCTACCAGACCTCCAGTGTTACCTCTTGGTAACACATCTTTTCCTATGTCATGCTTTATCTTGGGATCCTTAGCAAAATAGAATAATTTTGTTTTAGGTAAATAAGTGCATTATTTAAGCTTCACAGTGCTGTGATCTAAACCTTTCCCAAACTCTTTTATGTATCTTAATTACTACTGTCCAGCTTCAGAAATGTTTAATTGTCCTTTAATTGACAAATTTCTAAAAGTCACATGAAGATTTTTTTTGACAAAACATTTAGAAACACCACCAAAATAAATTAATGAAAATAAAGGTGAAACAAAGGGACCCCCAAAGCCCCCAGTAAAATCATAAAAATGTAATCTTTTTGCATTAAAAACACATAGGAAGAATGTTTTATAATACAAGTATATGACAAAATCCTTTATTTTTCTTCCTTATGGGTTTAACAAAATTTGCTGTACCGATTTTGACCAAGAAATAAAGGACAATAAACTGTGGGAATTACCTCCATGCTATTAAATGCACTGTTATTTGTCAAGTTTTTCTGACAACACACATAGTTTTAGGAAAAAAAATTGAAATATTTTATTAATTTCTTTCTTTTGTGTGAATGCACATATGAACTTCAAAAAATTGTAACCTTCCCTCCTTATGTCCACAAAACTGGTTTCCACCACATTGCATTGTCTTCCTAAACAGACCTGGGGAGGCAAAATGCTGCAGGTGCTCTGGGTAGAAACTCCATGGCCAGCAGTGTCTGCTCTGCTACAGCTGATTTGTATCTTCAGACAGCTCCAGAGGGGCTTTACAGTGTGAGTGGTTGGCTGCTGAAAGATTTTGTTATGGAATCTCTCTGCTGGAATAAGTTTGCCCTACTGGGTACTGCATCACACTGCATTTCATTACCACACTGGGGAGAAAAAAACAAGAGGGCACTTTAAGGTTGCTTTAGAGCAGAAGGATTTGCAAAGCAGAAAGAAGAGTGAAATAAATGAAACTGGTGTCTGCCCCAACCAGCGCTTGTCAGTATAGGTTCTCTAGGGGTGCCCATCAGTTGTATGTTGAGGACCATCCTTGCTGAGACTCCTGCACCTGGCAAGAAGCTCCTTAGTCAGAAGTGCCAGAAGCCCCTTTCAGACACAGCAGAAAAGAAAAGCTGTGGGATTTTTTTTCTCTTTCATTGCTAATAGGGTCTTGCCTTCAAGTATCTCTGATACACTTTGTTAACAAAATTTCCAGAAGATCTTCTAGAGAAACAGTTTACAAAGATAAAGCTCAGTCCTAAGATCCTGTGTTTGCAAGCTGTGCAAATCAAAAGTTTTCTGAAGAATAGCTCTCTTGTAATATACGCTGCAAGTATCAACCAGGCTCTTTAAACAGCCTCAGCAGCCCCACCAGCAGGATGCTCAACCCTACTGACTGATCTTCCAGAGCAAACAGATGTTTTAAGATACTCAGATTTATTACGCTTTGAAAAGCTTATTAGAAGAAGCTAACTAAATGTTAAATTTTTACCATCCAGTATGTAATCACATACAAGTGTGTTAGAATAAACTTCTCCCTACCCACACCCAGTTTCATCACTGGAATGGAAATTACAGTGTTAGCACTTAGGAGAGAGTTGCATCTGCATGCAATGAGAGGAAGAGATCACATAATGGTTTGTAAGGCATATCAGATTTATTCTGTGAGGTAGATAAAGGTCTTTTAAAGGTCTTACTCCGCTTATGGAATGAATTTCTTATCGTGTATAAATTCTGTGTAAAATATTTCTTTTTCCAGGATGTGGTTTGTTTTCTGAGAGGGGAGAGAGAAGCTAAATATTTCCACTCCTGTATAATAGAAAATCCTCTGATTTCAAAAAGATCACACCCTGAGTGGTTAGTTAATACTGGAAACATAAAAAAGGTACACGGCTCTGAAAGATCATTTCATTCCAGCAAAGCTTTTCTAACCAGAAACTGAGGGAACAATTTTTGCAATATGATTAACCAAAGAATAATGGTAATTTTAAAAAGAAACTGTAATTTTGGGAATCAAACTTAAAGGAAATTTTAAAATGTTAAAAATTATATCAAAAAACCAGAAACAAGCCTCAGAAGCTATTTTGAGTTGGTTCATAACCATATTTCCTTTGCTAAAAAAAATATATATTGTGGAGTACATTTCATATAAGAAGCTTACAGAACACAGCAAAAGGAACATCTAATCTTTCCAAGAAAAAGTGAAACAGATAATCTGATAAAACAGCATCAAAACCTTTCCAAGGAGAGCTTAGGACATGAAGGAGGTTTAGTGATACCAGTCCAAACAACCATGAAGTCATGAAGAGGGTTTCCATTGGCTTCATGAGGCTTCCAGAAGGGCTCAAAATTAATGGAACTGCTGACAGGGGAAGAGATTTAACTGGCAGTCTTGCTGCTCTATGCCATTGCCCCTATTTCCAGAGTGAAATGTATCCCCTCACTTTGGGAAGGTCTCCCATGTTTGGCTCCTTCTATATCTGACCGCAAGGACAGAGGCTCTGCAGGCAGCTGAGGCCTCAAGTGGTGGGAACGCAGGGAGCATCCCCACCATTCCAAGGAAGGTTCTGAGCATAACAGAGGCAAATGCTATAAGGCAATTAGTCAATTGTGCTGTCAATGAAGACTGATTTCTACAGCTTCAGATTGAGTATTTTTAACTAATTAAGTGAGCTCATTGCGCTTCTAACAGCCAGCAGCAGATAAATTCTCCTTTAATTTGGTCGGTGAGAAGAATCAAAGTTATTTTCTTCCTGAATGTTCAAGTCCTTCAAGTACATATATATCAGTCTACATTCCCCCTTTTTAAGACAGCTGTATCAATATTTCATAATATTAAAACGTCACATTATATTGCAGGCCACCAGGAAAAATAATTCTGGGATATAATTTTCTAGGTTTTTATATTTTATTTGGGTTAGTTTGTAGATAGGGCCACACAGTTATTGTTATCACTGTTAGTTTTTTACTTATTCACAGTTATGATGCTCTTTAGCAAAAAGTTCTTGTTTAGTCTTCTCTCATTGAAGGAACATGGCCACAATTTGTTAGATCACTACTATATTTAGGAATTAACCTGGGTTTGTCATAGGCACAGAGTTATTAGCATATGGCAAAGCAATTGAATGATGACGTGGCCTTGGCAGCCCAGGACTTTACAACCTTCCAGCTGGACTCTAGCAGAATGATCTATCTAGCATGAAAATTCCAGTCTTCAGGAAATTTTAGTTAGCACAGAGCACAGCAGTAGATATTTTCGTCAAAGAGGGATGCCGTGTGTGCCAGCCTTGTCTTCTGATTGCCATGCTGTTCATCCACTGAGCCTTGCATGCAGTTAGCATTGCATGCTTCTCTGCCAGGATTAATTTGAGGGCTGTACATCCTGCAAGACATTACTGGTAGTTCAGGATCTCAATCACTTTCAAATACTGCTCTCCTCAGGTAAAAATTAGTGCTATATTATAAAAATAATAGGTTTTTTGTCCTGTGCAGAGAAATCTTTTTTGTACTAGTCAAGACCATTTCAGATACTTTCATACCAGGTACAAAACAGTTTTTCAACATTCACTAATGTACCTACATAAAGCATAAAGGGGTGTCCCTGTCTCTTCTTAAAAGTGCAGAAGAAACCTGTTATGATGGTTCTTAGCAATGATGCTTTAGGCATTACCGGAATTGTCAGAGAAATCTGAGAACCGAGCACAGTGGGGCTATCCACTGAGAGCTAGTTCTAACACCAGAAATGGGGTGGCCTCATTAATTCTGCCTGAGTAAATCAGCCCTGCCAAGACATCCATGCATTAGCCCATATGGAGCCCTGACACAGCTCCCACCCCTCTTTCTGAGCATCAGGTCCTTCAGAGCTGGGCTGGATTTCTCTCCCTTCCATTGCCTCGTGCCATCCCAACACACTCAGTGGTGCCTCTGCAGCAGTTTAACAAGTAGAATTACCTCTGTGTGCTACCTGCCTCGTTCTTGCCATATCCACTCAAGTTAAAAAGACATAATATGCACACTTTATGTCAGCAAATTAGAATACCAAATACCCAAATAGATCACTTATCCCCAGTAAGCTGATACACCCAAAATTCCCTAGGCATGGCAAATCCTTAACCCTTACTTTTGATTGGTATGAAAATTTTTCATTCCATGAAAAATTCCAAAGCTTCTCAAAAGTCTTCTATTCTGGAACAATGTCTATATCAAGAAAAAGGGCAGTTATGAACAAAAGTACTTTAATTTTCTAGGAAGCAGAAGTGCTAAAAACTATGTAGCTCATAGGAAAATGTTTTCATTGGTGGTTATCTTTTATATATGTGCAGCTACAATGAAGTAGGGATTTATGACATGAAGAAAAGGCAAAATTGTTCCGAAAAAAACTTTAAAACAATTGTGCATAGTTGAAACAAAATGTACATACTTTTGAAGTATCTGTATGCTTCTTAGGAGAAATTCCTACACAAATCTTTGCAGATTTTCCTTGGAAAAGGACCATATAAAATAATTCTCATCCTGGTCTAGCACCAAGTTTCCACTGCTCCTTTATCAAAACAACAGTATAGTGTATACTTGCATTGAGAGTGATCTGACCAGAACACAGACTCCCCTCTGTGTTTTTTTATAAAATCTGTTTACTATACTGATTAAATTATTGCATTTTCCAATTCTTTTTCTTCTCTCAATTGTTACTTGGAACTGTGGTTCCTAATTAGAACTGCCGAAGCAGAAGGTGAAGAAAACTTATGGCTTACTTCATTCTTGAGTTCTTGAGTTCTTGAGCCTTTTACCTCAGGTGTGAGTTCTTCCTGTCTTCATAGAAAGCTTAAAGTTGTTATTTCTTTTACAATATCTTAGGTTAGTCTTATTAGAATATCTAGAATTTCTCACAATTCCTAGAAATCATATCCTCTTCTTTTTTTGCCTAATTTCCTCTAGCTTTTCATTTTTTTTGAAATCAAGATGACATTGGTCTGATTTCTGTAGTTATTGCTGGACTGTTACTCTTGATTTGGCATGATTAGGAAAAGTTGCTTTACCATTATTCTTTTGATCTGATGGAGATTCTTTTGAAACAGAACTGAAGGTAGAGGATAATTTTATCTGCTGATAATTTTGTCTTTCATTTACAGAATAATTTTATGTTCTTCTCTTCCAGCAACCATGTTAGCAGGCTAGTCCTTAAACCCCCTCATTCCTGATGTGGTGAATTGCATGTGGAACAAATGATCCTGAATAAATTTTACCTAACAAAAGGAAAAAAAAACTTGTGCCAGTTTTTTCTTATTTGTTATTTGGTTTTGTGTGGGCTTTGTTTGTTTTCTTATTTGTTTATTTAATGTTGATCAGTCCTTTGATACATTCCAACAAGTGTTTTCTTTCCTTCCTCAGTCTCTCAAGGCAGCCCTTGCTGGCCAAGTTGCCTTGGTATGCCCTGACCCATCTCATCACATATGATGTGGTGCAGCTTGAGTGGGACATAGTGATATGATAGTCAGAGGTTTCTTGTGTCAAATGAGGAGTTGGGTACTTAACTCCAGGATGCATGATATTCTGTACATCTGATTTGGGTGAGGACAAAATTGGCTTGGATTTTGGGGGAGTGAGCAGAAAATGTTAATTAGCTCCCTAATATAAAATAATGAGCAAAGGGTTACTCCAGATGGTGTCTTTGTCCAAGAATAAGGAGGCTGGGATTCTCATGCCCGATGCACATAGTGTAATTTTGAAACCAGGTCAGGCCTGCAGTTATAAGCAATAGACATTTTCAATTCTTAAGAAAAAAAAGTGTTTTGTACAATAGCCTGTTGATAGAGCAGCCATGTGAGAGGTGGGTAACCTGAGATGAATTCTCCATTTCAAGGTAAATAAACCACATCTCCCATAAATTCACAGTAAAATCTTCAGAGGAGATTCTTGAATTGAACTGATCTTAAAGATGGGGACAGTCACCTAGCTCCTGTGCTCCCTCTGAGAATGGCAGCATTCTTGAACCCAGCAGAATTCCTCAAACTTACTGACTTTTTCTTGAAAAAAATGTGAACTTATCTGCAGCCTCTCAGATCTGATACCCATTAGGTGGAGAGGTTTTGGAGGTGGTTCTCTTAATTGCCTGAATTTGTTCCAATTGAAGTTTTTAAGCATCTAAGTGCTATTTTGGACCTTAATCTGGTTTCACTACTAGAAATCCAGTTTTTTACCATTAGGCAAAATAATATCATTCTCTTGATTCTTCAAAATAATTCTTTATAACAGCCTGGGCTCCTGTATAATTTTGGAGAGTTCTTTAGTTAGAAACATTTGATAGTAGGTGCAAGGCCAGAGGAAAATCAGGAAGATATCCATCAGCTGAATTTCCACACTGGACTTGGCTCTCAATAAGAAACATTTAGCCATCTTGTTTGTCTGCTTTCTGTATATGGCATTAAGACAATGAAAACCTACATTGCTTTCCTATTTTGCTGTATATCAAGTGATTTGGGCAGCTGTTTCTTAGCTACCTCTTGAAATGTTTTATTTGAACTTATCTGAATTTTGAAGTCCATGTACAACCTGCAGCTATCATTACCAGTCCTGAAAGATTGATTTTTAAAATATACAAATATTTGGGCCCTTATCATGAGTTCTACAAAGCTCAAAAGGATTGGTTTGATCTCACAGAATGACCTGCTAAAAAAGGCTGATGGAATTTTCTGGGATAAAAAATATTTGAAATACACCAAATAATTAAAAAATATAATGTTATTGAAAAATTCATTGAAGAATCTGTGGAAGTCTTTGGTAGATTATTATAGAGGCTCAGCACCATCACTGTTAAAAAAATGTACCTATTTTTGAGCCTAATTTTGTCAGGGTTCAATTTCAAGCTACTGGATATTATTACATTTTTGTTAGCTCTGTTGAAGATCCATCTTATTATGAAAATTCTGTTTCCCATGTAGGTATTTAAAGATTGTGATTAATTTATCTCTTGATAAATTATAGACAATGTCTCTTGAACCTTGCACTGGAAGATATATTTTTCAATTTCATTTTCCAGGCTTTTCCTGAAAACCTCTATAACTATGCAACAAATTCCCTTAATTTTAGAAAGCTGAACTGGACAAATATTTAAATAGCTGTGGTATGCTAAAAAAGCTCAACTTCTGCTTCTTAAGTTTCAACATATGTAAATGAGGATTTTGTTAACCCTGTAAAAGAAAATATAGCAACATGAGACATCCAGGATGCAGATCCAATAACATGATAATCTTCATAGTAATTTTTTCTCTTGGAGAAGCTGCTCATTCTCTAGGTATGATCTGCATTTTTCTCCTGTGTGTGACTTCATATTTAGCCATTTCATAAAATACAATTTTTTATTTATCTGAAAAATTAGGCAACATAGTTGCATTTTGTACCACTGACATTATCTATTAAATGTTCCCCATTTTTTTTGGGCTTAATATTATTTTTTCACAAGCAAAATTACCTTTACTTGTAACTTTAGAAAGTCTCAGGATATTGTGAAGATGAGTCAAATATCTAATTCAAGCTTGCATTTTTTGAAATTTTTATGGTTCTCAACCAAACTTATAAGTACGTCAAGTCAGTTTGTGAAGATCCATTTCCATGGATGTTTGCTGATTAGCATTTACTGTAATTTAATATTGTTAAATTTTTTGCACTAATTTCGTGTTTGCTGTTCCATGAGTTGGTACAAAGTGGAGACTCTTGCTCTATCTCCTGGGAATGGATTGCCTCTTATAGGTCATTAAATGTACAACAAATCAACTTTTCTAACTTATACCTTAATTCTAAACTATTAATTTGTTTTACCAATGTTTCACCCACTCATAGGCAGTCCAGTGTAAGTGGACAATGGGTATAAAAAGCTTTCCAGCTCTGTCATTTCAAATCTCTCTGTTTTCTCTCAGAAGGTCAATTGCAAGAGACCTCCAGTGAAATCCTCAGTCAATCATTTTAGAACAAATGTCATCTTGCTTCTTGTATCCCATATGAAACAAGGAAAGTTATAGAGACCCTGGAACTAAAAAACCTGCTCTCTAGACTGGTTTTTGAAGCTCACTGTAATATCCCTACAATGTAGAGATCTCTGTTGCACTGAAGGAAGATTGCAAATCAGTGTCTTTTCTCTCCTATAAGCTTCTTCTCTAATTTTGGCTGAACATTTCACTTTTCTGTGTCTTTTTGGGCTTGTTCTATAGCCATCCAGTGATAACCTTGATTGGAAATAAAGTGAAGGGTATAGTTCAAATAGTTTCTATTTTATTTCAAATATCTTGGCTTTTCTTTTTTCCATTCAGTGAATAGAATGAGTTCTTTTTCTCACGGGTCTTTGGAACCATATCTTCCAACTAGAGACTGTATCTGGTACAAACTATCCCTGCACTTTTTATATCCTTATGGTCTGGCTTATCAAGTCACTAGACAGGATTCTGTTTCACTGAGTGCTTCTCACTTGAACATGGATCTTATTTTTCCTATCTCAGGCTATTTTCTGAAGGCATATTTGCCATGGACTGAGGAATATTAGACTGTGGCATGACATGAAAATAGAGATTGAATGGTATTACAGAACATTACTTCTTGTGTAGGTAATTACAGAGAGATGTAGAGATTTAGCTGAAAGACTCCTATTAGTAGCAGTAAAAACCTCATGGCTAAATGCTTGTGCAAGGATTAGGAAGTTTGCAGATTTTTAAATTTTATTGAAGGGGTGGTAATGCAGCATCATAGAGTAAAGCCCTCTTTTTCTAAAAAGTAGCTGTAATACAGGGAGCTTTAGAGAAAATCTCTTCCCTTTTCCCCATGGACAGCATACATGGTGTTCTGCAGTGACCTCTTTGAGCCAGGAGAAGGTATCCACATTCTGTCATTCAAGGCCAGCTACAAATGAAGAGAAGATAAACATGAGGAAACTTCTCCTGGCAGGTTCTCTCCTCTCTTTGCTTCATCAGTGAAGTGGGCAGTATGAAAGCTTGGCAGAATGAACACAAAAGTTCTTTCATATCTCAGGGGAAAAGGCAGGTGCATTGTAGACTCAAAGTAAGATCTCACCTACACAAAAAAACACATGGGACCAAGAGAGGGGTCCCGAAATGGCATTTTATTGAGCTAAAATAAATTTTTAGCAAAGAATAGAAGCAAATTCTCACCTTCCATGTAAATCTCCACATCCAGCTCAAGCATTGCTTCAGACACCACAGTTAAAGGCCACAAGAAGGGCTGGAGGCAGAGAGAAAAAAAAGTGGTCGTCCTGTCTTTGTGACAAGGTATTTCAGTGAAGTCACTTCAGTGAAAGAGAAGCTCAGAATCCTGTGAACTGTTAAAGAAAGATGGGGAAATCTGCGTCTTGACAAAAAAGGCTGAAAGATCAGTGGGGTTTGTGAAGTGACATATGTGACACAGGGAGCAATGGAGAAGAATAGCACTCATTTTCAGGTAGCACAGGGGCAGTGGAGGGAACTGAGCCAAGGACCATTGGTGTGGCCGGGCCAAGAATTATTGGAGATTTCCCACAGAGGAGATACAGGATTGAGTTTAATTAGGAAATTATAAAAGTGCACGTGAACAGTCTGTAGGTGAGGTATAACAGGAAACTTCCTCACCTGTTTTGCAATTACCACTCCTGCAATATCTTCATTGGGACAAACAGCTGCAACTTGTTGCAGCAAAGATGTTCAAAAAGGCACAAATTAATACCAAACTAAAATAACAATTTAATAATTCATAGCACAAATGAATCTTAAAGACCTATTATTGTTTTACTTTGTAATTATGCAAAAGATTTGCACTGAAAGCCAGCAAAAATACACCATCATCTATTTCACAAGAAATACATAAAAATCACCTTTGAGCAATAATTCCTTTATTTAGATTCTATTTATTGGGTGTTAAGTTCTAACTGGGGCTTTATAATTTAATTAAATATGAAATTATTTTAATGTTCCATTCCCAAAATTGAGGAAAGCATTGGGGAAATTGATTAGAAACTAGAAAAGAAAAGCAAAAAGCAATGAAGGCTCAAACATAAAAAGAGAAATTAGTGTCATACGAAATCTCATTTTGTTTGATATTGATTCTATTCATTCACAAAGGATGATGTTTAAGGGGTTACTAACAAAATGAGCATTTTAAAAGGCTATAAAATAATGCAACATTGCAAAATTATAACAGATTTCTAAGTTTTAAAACTCACTGGTACCCTTTAAAAATACTCTATTTTTTGTCTTTTGTTTCTCATCACAAAAATGACTACAGTTTATATATCAACAGAAATATTGATGAGTGACCCAGGTTTCAGTCTGTAGCTCTGACAAGATTCCACTTTGCTTGCAACAGAAGCTGCATCAGCACTCTGCAGTATAGCCAGAAAGAGTTTACTTCATCAAATACTATATAGTTACACAAGGTTTTAAAATACAAAAATGCTCTGCATCCATCATAACATGTCATTCTCTGANTGCTAAAGCCACCTGAATGGATCAAACATATTATTTCAGCTTTTGTGAACACAGTTTTGCTAGAAAATGTGTGTATTTTAATTTGAAGACCAGATTCTGTTGATTTCTCCAACAGGTTATGTCAGCACATGGAACCAGCTAAAGAAACTAGAACTTGGCCATACATTTAGCCATATGTAAAACTGAAAAGCATACCAGAAAAAACTGTGGTTTTAAGCCTGCACAGTTATGCCACATTCTCACCTTTATGAGGCATGACTTGCAGCCATCCAGAATGAAGAATTTGTGGAGATCAGGAACCCATGGAAAAAATACTTCTAAATCCATAGACCTAGGCCCAGTTGAGCATAAACATTGACATTTTAATTGGAAACATTTTTCTGAAACAGTCTTCAATACAGTGAAAAACATAATGACAGAAAGGTTCTGTGTGATGCCAAATACTGTTGTTTTTAAGAGTAATGACAATATAAAAAGTACAGGCGGCACCTTCTTGCCCCCTGCCTTTTTTCATGTCTTTCTGTTCATTCCTTCTCCTTTTTATGACTTAAAACATATATTATTATTTATTTAGATAGTGGAAAAGCAGATAAAAGTTTAAAACAACAATATAAATTATATCAGTGAGAAGCACAGATATCATGATGGGGTCAGAACAGTGGGTGTTATTGCATCACTGTTTCTTTTAAATTCTCTGACCTATTGCCTTACTATGGAGCCATTGAAATTACCTGGAATGTGTAGAGGAGCTCAAAGTGTTAAATCAGTAAATACTATTGATAGTGGTATCTTGCTTTGCCATGGGACTTGCTGCACACAAATCACTTTTCCCCAGCCTCTGTCTGCACTGCCCAAATAATTGCTCCTCTCCTGGTCACCTACCTCTGCCCTAGTAGGTGTGGGACTTGTGTGCGAGCAGGTGTTGTGTCTTAGACAGATCCTTATTCCAGCAATCCGTCTTTCCTTTTTTCCCTCTCACCTAGACCCATAGTCACACCACTAACATAATGCCTCCTTTTGTGTAGTGTGATGAGAAGGAATTTTTAGGGCCTGGAGTTACTTCTCAAGAAGTTAGGAAAGATTTTTTTGAACATCGGTATTTATTTCCCACAGCAGTGAATCATCTTTGTTATAAGGGTAACGTCATATGGTGCCATGAATTATGCCTCAAAATGCATACAAATGCATGTCTTTGGTGGAAGGCCTGTTCATCTTTTAGCATTTCATCCGAGTGGAACTTTGAATGATATCAAAGAAGAAGGAAAATCTGTGTGAACATGATTTCCAGCATTGGCCTAGCTCAGTAAGAAATGAATAGCTGAGCAGAAGGAAATGGTCTAGATGCTTCAGAATGACTAGGGGCCAGTACATGTGGAAAAAACCCCAAACCCTACAGTATTTCAGCCAGATGGCTGCAAGATGACTTCAAGGAAGGCAGCACTAACTGGCAACATGTCCTTGCAGCAAAGAGAGGAAAAACCGAATCGTCCCTTGTCTCTTCCTTCTGAGCATGAGTTCCAAATAGTCCCCTCCTACCTGACAGTATAGATGTGAAGCTTAGTCAGATTTTTATTGCTCCCTGGTTTACATCCCTTCCAAGGCTTCCAGCCATTTCAAGCAGCCAGGGCAGCTTTTGCAATGTGCTTGGAGGAATGCTGTCATCCATGGGGATTGTGTTTCACCTTCCCCAAAGTGGAGGGATGCCCAGCAGGAGCCATGCCAGGGAGGTCTCCAGTTTCAGAATCTCTGCCTTTAGCATAATAAGGAAGAGCTTCTAATGCCAAGAAGATGCTACTGGGCTTCCTAGGGCTGAGCCACTCTCCTGCTTGGCGTCCTGTATTTTGGAAACAATGGCAAAAGCCTGTGCCTCTTACCATGTTTCCAGATAAGTGTTCCAGGAAGAAGTTTCTTGCTATGTTCCAATGCGTGATTAAAGACATACTTTGAGCTAGCACAGTACACACAGGGTTTTCTCCATCCACCAACAGCAAAAAAATCTCAGTTCCTGAGAATTTCTTATCTCCTGGTTGTTTATAATTCCTAACACTATTTTCTGTTTATTTAGCTCTTAAACGTACACATAAAAAGCATGGTGAGCAGAATTGCCCCTCTACTGACGTCATCAGGGGATGGAACATTTTTCACCACAACTGAATTTTATTCAAAATCTATGCAACTGTATAAATATTTGCTTTTTTAACACAGTAAATATACATCAGTCTGAGTTCCTGCAGGAAATGAAAAAGTTAGTTTCTATTTGTTTTCCTACTTTGGTGTCTCAAGTGAACTCTTCAATAATGTAGGCTATGTGCCCAAAGAGTAGGAATTACCTTTTGAATTGAAAGAAGCAGAAATTAATTGCCTTTTTTGATTGTCTTTCTGTCATTTACAAATTATCCAAGGATGTGGTCAAGTTTGATACACTGCTATGCCTCACTGCAGTTCTGAATGAATGTTTATGGCTAAGTAATGCTTCCCTGGATAACAGATTTGGAATAGAAATACTGACCTAAGGGTGCAAACAGTTTCTCTAATATAGGACAAATTAATGCTCCTCTTTCTTTTGTTGTTTGGTTTGGTTTTTTGTTTTATTATTAATTTGGAAAAAGCTATATCCCAATTTGTTAAACTTTGAGCAACTTTATCATTAATAAAACGGAAGTAATTTGCAAGATATTTTGTCAGCTTCCCAGTGGCCAAATCTTGCCTTTTTGAGAACCTTTTTTGTAAGCATGAAGTTCCTTCAGATTTTCAAGTCATATATGAAAGGCTGGCAAGAAAGTAGGAATTCTTCTGCATGAAGCATTTGAAATTATCTGAAAATGTTTGGTTCCTCAAGGAAATAAAATAAAATTTCCCATTAAAAAAAAGAAAAAAAAAAAAAAGCAAAAAAAGAGACAGAGACAACAGTAAAACAGTGCAGCACAGATTAGTCAGTGGGGATTAGGGCATCTGCAATGAGATGGTGCCTGGGTCTGCCTATAGCAAAGTGCTTTGGTGAAAGGCTCTTTCTCTTCCAGTTTTGAAATCCTCCCCTGAAACTGAGATGCTGACTTAGTGAAAGTTTTGACAAACAAATTAATTTTTGTGGAAAACTTTTATGTCATTGGCAAAAAATATCATTGTAAGAAATCCTAGTGTACAGGAGCTGTGCAAGAAGCTTAGCATCTTTGCTAGCTTTCCTTGACCCTGGAGAAACCTACCTGAAAGTCCTGGAAGTAATGTCCTTATTACTCTCCTGTAGTCACCTTTTAATGCATTTCTATCTTCTTGTTTCTTTCATATCCTCTTTTTCCAAATACTTCTTTCAGTTGGCATTGAAAACATAAAGTAGGACTCCTACAAAAGCCTTGAACTCCAGGACCATCCACCACCATGTCAGTTATGGCCCCAGATCAGAACTCCAGCTCTATTCAGCAAAAGACATACCTAATTTCTACTCTTAAATGCTTTATCTTATCTGGGGCCTTTGAGTGTGTCCCTACAAACCCTGTACATACAAGTAGTCTCTGCTGTTTTTATGTAGGTAACAGTTAACTCTTTGTGCATATAAAGGTTGCAAAGTTAGTCCCCTTGAATATCATTGTCCCAAATATAATAACTGCTTTGCTGAACTCCTGTTGTCTTTCTAAAAAAACTCAATAGAGAATTCTGGGGGGAAAAAAATGCAACATTTTGAAAGCAGGCAAAGGTCATATGAATGCTGCCCAGGATTTTTGATTGAGTAATGTACTTTGGAATACCTCACTGTGATTCTTTGGCAGAACACTGTTTATTGTTCAAGTGAAATTTTTCACAGTTAATAAGATGGTCAGTTGCAGGTACTGAAAATATTTGCCCTGCCAAATACCACAAGAGTGAAAACCTTCAAGCTGGTTGAATAATGAAACAGAAATCATTCCAACAAACTGCTTGACAGCTGGTGGAGAAATTTCCAGAATATTATATGACCCAAAATGAAGTTGTTTTATTGATTAAAAATAAACAAAGAAGAAAACATTCCTGAAGAAAATTGCTAAGATATTTTGATTTTGTAATTTGCAATGAACTGTTTGACAGAGCAAAACTGCTTAATGGTTGAAGTTTTTTAAAGAAGATACTATAGTTTATCCAGATATTTCTTTACATTCATAGACTTCTTTCCATTGGCCACACGACACCAGTAGTTTTTAAGCAGATTCTCCAGTCCATGGAAAGTTCTGCTTAGAAAGCTCTGGTTAGTTTCTTCTGCTTTGCAAGCAGAGAGGGAGTATGAATCACATCAGTGAAACTGAACTTGGACAATAAAACCCAAAAAATCCACATGAATGTGTGATGATTCAGGAATAAATATTTCTTTCAGGAACTAATATGCTTCCCTAATGTGGAGAAACACTTGGTGTTACTGAAAATACGACTCGGCTTTTGCTGACACTGTTTACAACTTATATTCACATATCCTACCCCCTATGTTCTCTAAAGTAGAAAAATACTTTTCTGATATTGGCACATCTGGACTTTGCCTACATCCAACAGTCTGAAATACATCTTTGCCATAAATTACTAAAGACACTTTCTGACTAAAGACTGACACTTGCACTAAAATCTCATGTAGAAAACGCACTCAAATTCTGTAATTACTTAAGTACAAAAAATACACAGATGTCTGCATTGTCTTCCTGAATTTCAGGGAATGAAAATGGCAATAAATAATTCTCTTATCATGGAACATGAACAAGTATCTCAGAGAACCTAAAACCAAATCTGATTTAAATTTGGAAGGACTTAGCAACAACAGCAGCAGCAGAAGTCTTGTAAAGTAAAATATACCCAGCCAACAGTGAATAATGCATTACCCCAACAACCAATCCTCCCTTTCCAGTGAAAAGAGCAACTGAACTCTTACACAAAGCCTGAACTCACTGTTTACATCCTGAGGGTAAAGAAAAAAGAGAAGACATTTAGAATACACTAGTTCCAAGGATAAAGTATCTATACTTTGTAATTGTGTGTGTGTTACTTCATCTCTTTCCCATCCATTATCCTAGTAAAAGCAAAAAAACAAACACAAAAAGACGAAGAAAGTATAAAGAGGGAAAAACATTAACTACAGCATGGTTAAAATTCAGATCAGCCATCTACGCCATAGATCTGTAGTGTTCAGCCTCCTTACACACTGAATGTGGCTAAGATGCTGAGGAGTTTCCAGTGTACCCACCCCCTCGAGATAAGATTGTAAGTACGGTACTTGGGACTGCTAAATTGGCAACCAGGTTAATTGTGTACAGCATCTGGGAAGCCTCAGCTGATTCCTGCAGAGACGCTGATGTTTATTCACGGTGCTGGGAAATCAAGTCGTTAAAATAGAAAGCAAAACCAGGGACAAACACTGATGGCTCAACCCGAGCGAGTAGCCCCCGTGATAAAAGCCTTGGGAGAGGATGCCGGAGCTCGTACCAAGTTTTATCGTAAGAGGATTTGTGGAATCGGTGCTGCTTATTCCTCGGATCGCCCTCTGAAACAGCGACAGAGCCCCAAGAGGAGCTCGCTCGCGGGTGGTACCTCCGCGCTGCTGGCCCCGGGCAGAGCCTCACGTCCCCCACCCCGGCACACGCCCGCGCCCCACGCCGCAAACTTGCGGTACTGGGCAGAATTGGCCGAGGTAGCCGTGTGTGGGGAGAGGGGGATGCNGTCTCCGGCCGGCGGCCCCCGCGCCTCCCGCTGCTCCTCCCGGGCGGCCCGGCAGGGAAAAACCCGCTTCTCGCCTTCCTCTGCGAGGGCCGAGAGCACAGATTGCCCGTCCGGACTGCTTAAAGCGTGTCACGTTCGTCCCTTCCAGGTGCTCGGTAGCCGGCCGCACACAGGGTTAACAGCATCCCCGGTCGGACAGTATGTGCTTAATATGCGAGCGTATTTGATGTTCATTGACAGAGCAACAATAGGAATGGTCTTGCTTTATGTACCAGTTACAAGGTTTAATATCATTATATTGCATGCAATATTAGTTTTTATTAGTCGCCATTAACAAGATGTTTTCTACTCGAATTCTCATTTACTTGTTCAATGCAAAAATTATCTTTGTAAAAGAGAAAAACACATCTTCAAGTGTCAGCTATATTAAATTAAAGAACTGTTTACCCTTCCTAAGGAAAGCATATGTATCTAAATAGGCATCTTTTACCGTTTGCATAGTAGATTGGAAATTAGCATTTTTGTTCATTTTCCCATGTATGCACAGCGCCTGGAAGAGTAATACTCCATGCATATCAGATCAGCCAGCCTACAATTTTTGTGCAGTATATTATTTGGCAATCTAAAATTTGTAATTTGCATGAAATTGCTTAATTAAAATACAGTCACTCAGGGTATTAATTTCTCTGTCTGGCAGTTCAACGTACTAAAGGCGGACTACAGAAAATGTGAAATCCTGTCAGATGTAACAGTAAAATATTAGCAAAAAAAAAAAAAATCCACTTCTGGCAACAAAGTGACAGAGTGATAATGCTTTTGCCCTGATTCCGAGTTCAAATACGAGCTTGGGTTGACATTGAAACCAGCGAAGAAATTTACAATAGCAACTCTGGCTTTTTGCCAATAAATCTGCATCACGGACCTTTCCTGGCGAGACCCTTTTCCCTCTCCCCACCCCCTTTACATTTTTCCCTACTAGCTAAGACAGAGAAGAAAAAAAAAAAAAAATCCTTTTTTTGAAGCCCAAGTCCCTTACTATTTTTGGCAGTTTGCTTTTGAAATCAGCAACCCTACTGATAAAATGATCCAATCAGTCCTTCCCAGTTGTCAAGACAACAGTTCATAATTGTACCAGCTCTTTCCATTGCAGCTAGACATTTCATAAATAGATAATTCTCTAATTGATCCAGCCAATCCTACTTTGCATACCCTGCCAAACTAGGTAAGCCCGGGTTCTATTCTAGTACGGCAGCAACTTTCTGCAAAGACACGCAAATGAGCTTTATTTACCGCTCGAGACAGGGGACGGAGGAAAAAAAAA
>VZTN01002726.1:3277-24318 GCA_013400515.1 Erpornis zantholeuca | reverse complement strand
GTAACTGCAGTGGAATGGAACGGTTCTGGTTACTGTACTACTAAGAACAAGCTCATAGAGGTGCCAGAGGAAATATGCTCTAGCATGGCTGCTGAATGGCTGAGAGGAAACGGCCTCAAGTTGTGCCAGGGGAGGTTTAGACTGGATATGAGAAAAAATTTCTTCACTTTAAGGGTGGTCAGGCATTGGAATAGGCTGCCCAGGAAAGCAGTGGAATCACCATGCCTGGAAGTGTTCAGAGTGTGTGAATGTGGCACTCAGAGACATGGTTTACCAGGAAACACTGCAGTGCTGGGCTAACAGTTGGACTCAGGGATCGTGGAAGACTTTTCCAACCTTACTGATTCTGTGATTCTACTATTTACTGCCGGAGCAATAAGCCAGGTTTGGTTTTGCTAGGCAGATGCCACAGCTGGGTTTGGCTAACGCAGGTTCTCATATACAGGTGTCATCAACCACATTAATTAGGAACATGGCCTTAGCAACCAAGAAGATGTCTTCTCACTGCTGAGAAGCTCAAGCTTCAGTTCAGATTTCTGAAATGGAAAGTTGCCTGCCTGCAGTTTTTGACAATGGTATTTCAAAAGATGACAACTTAGGTGCAGGACTTAAATCAAATTTGAGCATGGTCTAGCCTTTTATCATTGATTCTCCTTTCCAGTATGAAAGCAATCAAGCAAAAGACATCTCCTTTCATTTGTCAAAGGAAAGAAGAAAATAAGATGCTGTGCAAGTTCTTTTCAATGCTTCTTTCATTCTCTGAACAGCAATGCAGAACTATCCCAGCCTGAGGCAGTTTAGCCCTGTTTGAAGGAATAGCAGTTAAAATCACAGGTTGGTCCCACAGTGGCTGTTAAAAAGTGTCTCTGACAGGGCTGTGCTGCCTATCCCTGATGCTGCCTCTCCTAGGAAACATTTTGGCTGGGCATGGCTCAGTGGGCAGTTTATTCTCCTCCTCTGTGAGGTTTTCCAGAAACCCAGAGGTCCCAGGCTCTGTGTACAATGCAGACTATGTTTGCCAGCTCTTGGTCCTGCCTTCATTTTCTCTAGCCCTGGAAGTCACTGTTGCAAAGTTCACTCTTGAAGAGGTTAATAGGGAGGTGTTTTAAAATTTTCTTTCAAATATGTCATACATACCATTTTTTCAAAGTTTACTAGATTGTCAGTGAATGTCTTGTTTCCCTCATGAGTAAATGTCATGTCTGCATAGAAATAAAAGACACATAAAAGCCCATTACTGAATCATGGCCATACAAAACAGCAGAATGTTTTATCTATCCCTTACAAAAATTATACCAGATGTACAAGTAAAACATTTAGGTTTTAATTTGCAGCATTTCTGAGACTAATAAAATTGAGGTATGATATTCAGACGTACAAAAGCAGTTTTTCTTGTCTCTGCGTCGTGCTTTTTATAATGGAAAAAGATCATACCTCACACTGAGATTGATTTTTGCTTTTTCTTGCTGCTACTCTTATCCTTCAAATATTTGACAAATAGCTTTCAAGTTAGTAATTCTGGTAACATCCAAGCTTACCTTTTATAAGTAGTGGCATGAAAGGAATTATTGGAGGGTCCAACTTAGCTACAGTTAGTCTGTAGGCCCTATGGTTTCTTGATGGATCCTTACAAAAAAAGAGAAACCAAATAATTACTTATATGTATTATTATATGTATCAAGACACTATATGCATTCACTTAGATGTCACTGCATTTATTAAAAACATTATTTTTTCCTGTGACTTTAAAAGTGCAGCTGCAAATTCAGACACCTTTTATCGTTCTCCCAGACTGCTTACACGATGAGAATGCAGCCACTAAACACAAACATTTTTTCATGCCAAATAGCGAGGTAAGACCTGATTACAAAAACATTCTTTATAAAAGAAACCACATTTTTTTCCTCCCTCCTTACAGCTGCAGATCCAGTTTTGCATATTTTTTCGAGCTGTAACACTAAAATGTATTGCCTGGAAAAATCCAGGTTGAAAAATAGAATTTCCCATATGTACTATTGGAAAACATGTGATAAAGCTTTTCTGAGTTCCCAGATTAACTTTGAGTGGTACATAAGTTCTCTCAGAGTAGGTTCCTAAGAGTATAATTTATTAGTCATACATACTTGTTTTAGCAGCTCTAAAATGGGATCATAAACTTCTTAAAGTCAAACAAGGACATATAAAATGTTCTGAATCAAGGAATTCAAATCAGAAACTGAATTATCTCAGATTGTGCATAGAATAAGGGATCTATTGCTATTCACCATTAAGCTTTCAAACTCTGCATAGATCTTCTTGAACTTGCTTGGGAGTTTCTGTTAATAAAAACAAAAATAGCAAACCTTAATTAAATCCGATCAGTGCAGTAATTTTACTGTAAATGCTAGTTCCTTCTACAACGCCCTAAGTCAAGAAAGTGCTCTTTTTTTGCCAGATATTTCTAACAATGTGCTAATCTAAAATACAACATGTTTCCTAGCAACCAGATTAAAAATAGAGACGGGACCAGCCATGAAACCTGGATCCTGATTTCAACTCTGACTTGAATTTAGTCCTTTGGGATGTTTAGATTCAGATTTTTGTTTTGCTTACATAGCAATCACTGAATTCAGAATTTAAGTGGAAATTCATGTGAATGCTTTCAGGACATTCCTGATTATAGCCTATCTGAAAATGTAATTTACACTCAACTTGAGTAGGGGCAGATCAGCTTAATTATTCATACCTACGATGAACTGCCCTTGCAAACACTCATATCCATGCCTGGGCATTTCCAGGAGGCTTTTTGTGCTCATGCTGATGATGCATCTATTGCTTAAATTCTTGACATGCTCAGCAACAAAGGTCCTCTGTCATTTTCTGGGGTACAAATTAATGAATATTTTTTCAGTCCACAATACCTACACAAATAAATCGTGGTCAGTTGATCATGTAATGATTGAGATGAGATGGGCTTTACTAAAGACTTTCTTTCCCCCTCTTGCATATTATGTCATACAGATTAAATAACGTTACTATAAAGACTATAAGGTGTGTTATAAATTGGATTTAAAGATCGCTCTAATTTTTTATGTACACTCAGGATATGTCAGCTTTCTATTTTTCGTAAGAAGGTTCTCTGCATTTGCTGAATTTTTCAGACTACTATTGGCAGTGGGTAACATAAAAAATTAATAAAGACTTTATAGTGCAGAAATTATTTTTTGCAATACTTTCTACATTTGGAGTGTGTACCCTAGGAAGCTATTTACACTGTGCCACAGCAAGGGCCTAATTTTTAATGATGTGTGTCAACAACTGTGTGCCTAGTTTGCATATGCATGCAGATTAGGTATTTGTCAAGTAAGTGGTATAATTGGACATTTGCACCTGCAAATATCTAATTTCTGCATGCAACTAATATAAATGCATGATAATATAGAAAAAAATCAGGTCTTGGTATGTTTGTCTTAAAGTATTTTCTGTATATATCTGGCTAAATAATGAATTGCAGAAATTCTCTTGATAAACTGACTGTTCTACAGAACCAGAGTGTGATAACATTTCCTTGATCTCAAGTTAACCCCCCACATGTACAAATGATCTGTGCCCTGCCCCCAGCTCAGACCTGGTGCCCATTTCACATTGCTGTATGTAGTATATACATTCAATTCCTTCTGCTCTAGTCCTGCACTGTCTCAGCTCTCCCACCACCTCTCAGCAGCCACAAATGAAGGGTCATTATTTTGAGAAATTGAAAATCTTTGCCCGTAGCACTGATTGTATATGACACATGTACTTTCGAAAACGGGGCTGGTGTACTCTCAGACATGTTAGTCTGATCTCCTGTTTCAGAGCACATTTTTAAAGGTGTTCAAATTTTGGTCTCAGTTGCATCAATAAGCTCAGTCACACTAATTATTTTGAATTTCTAATTAACAAAATACATGCACATTCAAACCTGTTCTGCTTTTGCTAACCAGTATATTCTCAGTGGTTACACCATGCTGAACACTGCACCCTTTTTATACACTCATATACAAAAGAGCAAAGCCACAGAAAAAGGTGGAAGCTCTGAGAATGAAGACCAAACTGACAGTAAGCACACAAATGCATGTCAGAGAGAAAACCAGAATTGGTTAGGAGAAACCCACATTTTAACAGGGTAACAGAGTCCCTGTTGAGATCAGAAAATAATGTGTATAAATAGAGGATGAATTTTAGAGAATTATCGATGGAGAATTCTCACTGAACCACCAATAAAGGGACACAGAGGATGGGCTGATCTAAGAGGTTAGCTGGCTAACTTGCTCATCCTGTTGGGCAGTTTAGCTCAGCAACAGAAGCAGCTGTTGTCACTTTTGTTAACTCCTGTGAGCACTGAGCACGTCCATGGGTGTAGAATACTGCCTTACTAACAGATATTGTCAGCCTTAGCTAAGGCTTATGGTCAGGAGCTGAATTAGTAGATCTAGCTTTATCAATAATAAAGGCCCAATTCACGTTTTTGCTAACTAAAAGTCCAAGTCCCCATCAAGCTTCCTGGAATTGGATTTTAGCAAAGACTTACCTCCCACGTCAATGAGAGACGGCTCACAGCAACATTACTCAGTCCCATAATAATAGCGAAAAAGGAATTCAGATTTTTGTATTCTTTACAGCTGAAACACAAAGGGCCAGGTTTCAAGTTGTATGTATCAGTCAGAGCAGTACATATGTACACAACCTTAAGAGAGCTGAGCTCAGGCATCTAGCTTAGAAGTGACTGAATTTGGGAGTCCTGACCAGCATGCCTGCAGACACCTCTTCATCCATGCGTTAGCACTTCACCACACCCTGAAGGCTTCTTTCCCTTATGACCTCCCTGCTTCTACTTCACTGGGTGCCAGCTTCTGCAAGGACTCCTAGTCTCTGAGGCAATTCCTCACCCAGAAACACAGTCCTGAAACTGGGCTCAGTTCAGTCCCAAGGGATACCAGAAACAGTGTAAACAACTGTTTATAACCTCATTTGCTGCAGAACTTGCTGACAGCTTCTGAACAGCTAATGAATGCTTGAAGCTCTGCTCAGGCAATCTTCACGGCAGTTTACAGGGCCACTGAGTCTTTTTAAAGTGAGAAGATCATCTGTCTGGAGATGCCCCATGCCAGTGATCTCTCCTGCAGTATAGGATTTCTATTACTTAGAAATTCTGGGACCTCTAGTATGTTCCAGGAAAAGAACTGCCATTTGTTACCAGCATCATTAAAGAGCTGCTGGGCAAAAGGAGCTCCAGGTCACTCTCCATCTCTAATGCAAAGAAGGATTTTGCTATCAATCAGGAAAAAATGGAACATGTAATCGAGTACTATGGAAGACCCAACATGCCATATGAAGGAGGAGATACAATCTGATGGGAAGAGTCAATGCAATTGCTCAGCTGGGTCTGCAGCAGATGGCTCACTGACTCAATAGGAAGAGATAGAACAAAGCCTATCAAAAAAAGCCTGACGAATCTGCGTCTCACTAGGTTTTTGCAAATAATCTCCTATTTTTCTAAAATGATGTGCCAACATCCAATTTCAGCACCTCAGTCTGTTTCTTCAGCAGTGAGTGGCTTTCTTTAGGGGTTGGTATTGAGACTATTGGGGTTTAACATCTCTGTCAGTATCGTGGCCAGTGGGCCTGCATGCACCCTCAGCAGGAATGCTGATGACACCAAGCTGTGTGGTGCAGCTAACACACTGGAAAGAAGGGATACCATCCAGAGGGTCTTTGACAGGCTAGAGAGGTGGGACTGTGGGAACCTCATGAAGTCCAACAAGGCCAAGTGCAAGGTCCTGCACGTGAGTCGGGGCAATCCCAAGCACAAACACAGGCTGGGTGATGAATGGATTAAGAAGAGCTTTAGGGAGAAGGACTTGGGTGTGTTGGTTGCAAAAATCTCAACATCAGCTGACAGTGTGTGCTTGCAGCCCCAAAAGTCAACCATGTCCTGGGCAGCATCAAAAGCATCATGGCCAGCAGGTCAAGGGAGGTGACTCTCCCCCTCTGTTCTTNAAAGAAGGGATACCATCCAGAGGGTCTTTGACAGGCTAGAGAGGTGGGACTGTGGGAACCTCATGAAGTCCAACAAGGCCAAGTGCAAGGTCCTGCACGTGAGTCGGGGCAATCCCAAGCACAAACACAGGCTGGGTGATGAATGGATTAAGAAGAGCTTTAGGGAGAAGGACTTGGGTGTGTTGGTTGCAAAAATCTCAACATCAGCTGACAGTGTGTGCTTGCAGCCCCAAAAGTCAACCATGTCCTGGGCAGCATCAAAAGCATCATGGCCAGCAGGTCAAGGGAGGNTTAGAGAATTATCGATGGAGAATTCTCACTGAACCACCAATAAAGGGACACAGAGGATGGGCTGATCTAAGAGGTTAGCTGGCTAACTTGCTCATCCTGTTGGGCAGTTTAGCTCAGCAACAGAAGCAGCTGTTGTCACTTTTGTTAACTCCTGTGAGCACTGAGCACGTCCATGGGTGTAGAATACTGCCTTACTAACAGATATTGTCAGCCTTAGCTAAGGCTTATGGTCAGGAGCTGAATTAGTAGATCTAGCTTTATCAATAATAAAGGCCCAATTCACGTTTTTGCTAACTAAAAGTCCAAGTCCCCATCAAGCTTCCTGGAATTGGATTTTAGCAAAGACTTACCTCCCACGTCAATGAGAGACGGCTCACAGCAACATTACTCAGTCCCATAATAATAGCGAAAAAGGAATTCAGATTTTTGTATTCTTTACAGCTGAAACACAAAGGGCCAGGTTTCAAGTTGTATGTATCAGTCAGAGCAGTACATATGTACACAACCTTAAGAGAGCTGAGCTCAGGCATCTAGCTTAGAAGTGACTGAATTTGGGAGTCCTGACCAGCATGCCTGCAGACACCTCTTCATCCATGCGTTAGCACTTCACCACACCCTGAAGGCTTCTTTCCCTTATGACCTCCCTGCTTCTACTTCACTGGGTGCCAGCTTCTGCAAGGACTCCTAGTCTCTGAGGCAATTCCTCACCCAGAAACACAGTCCTGAAACTGGGCTCAGTTCAGTCCCAAGGGATACCAGAAACAGTGTAAACAACTGTTTATAACCTCATTTGCTGCAGAACTTGCTGACAGCTTCTGAACAGCTAATGAATGCTTGAAGCTCTGCTCAGGCAATCTTCACGGCAGTTTACAGGGCCACTGAGTCTTTTTAAAGTGAGAAGATCATCTGTCTGGAGATGCCCCATGCCAGTGATCTCTCCTGCAGTATAGGATTTCTATTACTTAGAAATTCTGGGACCTCTAGTATGTTCCAGGAAAAGAACTGCCATTTGTTACCAGCATCATTAAAGAGCTGCTGGGCAAAAGGAGCTCCAGGTCACTCTCCATCTCTAATGCAAAGAAGGATTTTGCTATCAATCAGGAAAAAATGGAACATGTAATCGAGTACTATGGAAGACCCAACATGCCATATGAAGGAGGAGATACAATCTGATGGGAAGAGTCAATGCAATTGCTCAGCTGGGTCTGCAGCAGATGGCTCACTGACTCAATAGGAAGAGATAGAACAAAGCCTATCAAAAAAAGCCTGACGAATCTGCGTCTCACTAGGTTTTTGCAAATAATCTCCTATTTTTCTAAAATGATGTGCCAACATCCAATTTCAGCACCTCAGTCTGTTTCTTCAGCAGTGAGTGGCTTTCTTTAGGGGTTGGTATTGAGACTATTGGGGTTTAACATCTCTGTCAGTATCGTGGCCAGTGGGCCTGCATGCACCCTCAGCAGGAATGCTGATGACACCAAGCTGTGTGGTGCAGCTAACACACTGGAAAGAAGGGATACCATCCAGAGGGTCTTTGACAGGCTAGAGAGGTGGGACTGTGGGAACCTCATGAAGTCCAACAAGGCCAAGTGCAAGGTCCTGCACGTGAGTCGGGGCAATCCCAAGCACAAACACAGGCTGGGTGATGAATGGATTAAGAAGAGCTTTAGGGAGAAGGACTTGGGTGTGTTGGTTGCAAAAATCTCAACATCAGCTGACAGTGTGTGCTTGCAGCCCCAAAAGTCAACCATGTCCTGGGCAGCATCAAAAGCATCATGGCCAGCAGGTCAAGGGAGGTGACTCTCCCCCTCTGTTCTTGTGAGATCCCACCTGGAGAGCTGTGTCCAGCTCTGAGACCCCAACATATGAAGGACATGGACCTGCTGAGTGAGTACAAAGCAGGGCCACAAAGATGATCAGTGGACTGGAGCACCTCTGCTATGAAGACAGGGTGAGAGACCTAAGATTGTTCAGCCTGGAGAAAGCTCCAAGGGAGACCTTAGAGCACCTTCCAGTACCTAAAGGGGCCTATGAGAAAGCTGGAGAGGAACTTTGAACAAGGGCATGGAGGGACAGGACAAGGGGGAATAGCTTTAAACTGACGGAGAGTAGGTTTAGATATTAGGAAGAAATTCTTTACTATGATATGGTGAGACACTGAACAGGCTGCCCAGAGAAATTGTGGATGCCCTATTCCTGGAATGGCTCAAGACCAGGTTGGATGGGGTGTTACACAACCCGGTCTAGTGGAATGTGTCCCTGCCCATGGCAATGGGGCTGGAACTCAATCATCTTTATGGTCCCTTCCAACCCAAACTATTCTATGATTCTGTGATTTACCAAGAAAGCTTTAACAAGATTTAATCTATGATTCTCAGATTTTTTTTTTCGTCACTGAAGCTCTTGGCTCCTCTGAGGTATCCTTAGCTTCAGGCAAAATTAGAACAATCACCTCATCCTACTGTCTGACTCCATAATTGCCACATTATCCTATTCTCCATCATCCATACCATTCTATTCTTTTTGTGCCTCCATTTCACCAGACTTGGATGTGTTGAGTCCTTTAGATGTTGGCCTCACTTGTGTCTGCACTGTGTGAACACTGAGCATGTGAATAAATGATTTCTCCCATATGCTGGTCTGTCTGCTGGGAGATTGCTGCCCTCTCAGATCTTCTGGCAGAGCTGCTCATGTAAATTCTCCCACATCAGATTAGCGACAGTGAGCAAGGATAGAAAGGATAAACGGAAACGCTAAAGCTACCCCAACATATTCTGACTAGTGCAGGTCATGGAGTGCCTCATTAGTGGATCTGAGGGGAGATAAAGATGAAAAGCAGACAGGATAGGCTGTCAGTGAACCTCTTCCCTAGGCACAAGTAAATCCATAAAGGGATATCTGTCCACAGCACATGACAGGATTAGGAATAAATTATGGCAGGGTAAAATAATTAGTAACATACAGCACTAGTGCCCAAACAAAGTAGGCAGCTGTAACTGTATCTGCAATATTTAATTTGAATCTATCTTAATATTAAAAGGAAAATGTTTTGCCAAGTACCCTGTTAATCAATACAATTTGACAAAGTCTCAGTTAAAATCCATCTAGATGCAGATATTCTGTAAATTCGACAGAGTCTACAATAAATAATTTGGTTCCAGATAGAGGACCCCTGTAAGGCAGTAGAAATGGTGCTGCATGGCTCTACTGCATATATACTGCATGTAAATTTGTCAAAAAGTAGATCCTCTAAAGCACCATAATGCATCACCCTCAGACCAGAGGTCCCTCTGCCTCACAGAATGGACTCTACCAGAAAAATCTTCCTGTTAGGATGAGTATCAAACACACACACACACACACACACACACACACACACACACTCTCTCTCTCTCTCTGGTCTCCAAAACAAATGTGTACGTGGTTCAAATCTCTTGGTACTTACACAAGCATATTCATCTTGGCATTTTCTCTATAAACACACAGTTCAAAAATTTCTCACAGGCTTCTTGGGCTTATAACATATGCACATGTATGGAAAGAATGATTTTCAAAAACTGAATGAGAATGAGTACAGTAATACACAAGAAGGCTTCTGAATACCTGGATATATCTGCAAAGAGGAAATATACACAAACTGGGTTTGCAGATAACCATAAGAGTATGTGCAAGCATATCTCAGAAGGCTGTTCTAATACAATTAATATGGGAAGAACTCACTGTCGGAAATATAGTTCACTTCTCCCCTTTGTTTGAAAGTTTTTCCTACAATAGCTGGAGAAAAGAGACGAACCTGGTAACCTCTACATCCTCTTCCAGCAGATGCTAAAGAGATGGTGGCTCCTGGAACTGAAAGCACATGTGCACAGCACTTGGAGCCAGCACTTGGCCTTGTGCTTGCCTGCACAGACTGGGAGCAAACATCAAGGGTGCATGGGGTGGCAGACACAAAATGATGTGCCTTCTGCAATGGCATCTGCACCCCAAGCCACAGAACTGAAGCAAGCTTCTCACTAGCAGTTACCTTTGAAAATGGGTACGTGCAAGGCATCTCGTTACCACCAGTCCTGCCTAAGATTAATAGTGCAGCACTGAGCTGTTCTCCCTGAACACTTTTCTAATGAGTCTAGTACTTCTAGGCAGGGTAAAGTTCTCATTAGGTCTCAAGGATCTTCACAGGCAAAACTTCCTCAAAGATATTGCTTCAAGGTCTGGGCTTTTTCTCCCCTGTAACTTCAGTGCACTTTGTGTTTGTTTTAGTGAATGTGTAGCAGCTGTTACCATGGCAGCACTGCACAGAGGGCAGCAGCCTGGCAAAACTTCCCAGTGCCTTTCCAGCAGCTGCAATTAAACCTGCCCTCTTGGTTCGTACAGAGGAAAATCTTGTGCTTCAGATTTCTCTGCTTTTAGGAGACAAAGAGGACTCAGCAGAGCAGACTGCTTTTAGCTATTTATTTTTAGCATTGTAGTGATACCAGAAACATGGAAGTAAACAGGAGGTTGTCAGGCTGTTGTAAATAGCACAAGATTAAACCCATGACTCCGAGGAACTCACAGGCTAGTGCAGTTTATTAAGGAGATATTTAACTGTAATTTTTAGGATACTTGATTTCAAGTGTTTATGGAAATTACTATTGTATCTTAATGACCACATTTCAACATTTTCCCATTTCATGCCTGCGATTAGGAAAGACTCCGACGTCTGTGTGGGTGCCACTGCCCTCTCCTGGGCACAGCCTGCCAGGCTGGCAGCTGCTTCCCACTCCTGCGCTGTGCAGTGACATAATGGAATATGCAGTGTATGTATTTTTAGAAACTAAAGAGGTAAATTCTGTCCTCTGTTCTAAATATAAAACCAATCCTGCATGCCCACCACTGAAGATTTTTAAAGTCTTCATCTTCAACCAACCATAATCCAACCTCAGGGCCTGAAGTAGCTCCCAGAAGGAAGCCTGTACTTGCAGAGCAGGGTGTCCTGGAGGAAGGAGCCACACTGATCCCCAGTTTTGATGTGAACACAGACTTCAGCTATGTGCAATTCCTAACTGAGAGGAGGGCAGCATCACGGCTGCAATAGTAATCTCTTCCTTTACACCACCCCATTTAATGAGGCAAAAAAGTTAAAACCTATGGTTTAACTGCAAGTAACATCTCTGTTGGTAGAACTGCCTAAAAGGTTCTAGTTACAATGCCCAGAGCTCTAGACAAACACTACATACCTCAGCAACTGTTTATTCAGACAGCAATGAATGCAGTAAACAGACCATAAACTGGAAAGCGAGGGAGAGTGTAACAATGATAAAAATCTGTATATATGCAGGGCATGGATATACCCCTGCTCCCTTTGAAGTCAGTCACTGCCTGCTCTTGACTTTAGGGACATCTCTGGCATGAAGGTTCCAAACAATTTAAATTTGGATAGGAATATAGGAAGACAGCAAAAATGCCTGCTATCCAACCTCAGACCCAGCAGTTAGCAGCAAAAGAGGACATTTTATATTTTGCATTTTAAAACAAAAGTATTAGAAAAAAATCACAGAATCAGAATTGTTAGGGTTGGAGGGGACCTCTGGAGATCATCCAGTCCTGCCAAGGTAGGGACACTTGGACTAGGTGACACAGGAATGTGTCCAGGTGGGTTTTGAATGTCTCTAAGGACAGGGATACTCCATGAACTCCCTGGGCAGCCTGTTCCAGTGCTCCGCCACCCTCAGCATAAAGTTATTCCTCATGTTGAGGTGAAACTCCTTGAGTTTTAGTTTAAGGCCCTTGCTCCTCATCCTATCACAGGGCACCACTGAAAAGGGTCTGCAACTATTCTCTTGGCACTGCCCTGCGAGATATTTGAATGTATGGATGAGATCTCCTCTCAGTCTACACTTCTCTGGACTAAACAGGCTCAGCTCTTGCAGTCTCTCCTCCTATGAGGGATGCTCCAGACCTCTCATCATCTCTGTGGCCTCCACTGGACCCTCTCCAGTAGCTCCTCGTCTCTCTTGTACTGAGGAGCCCAGAACTGGATGCAGAACTCCAGATGTGGCCTCACCAGGACTCAACAGAGTGGGAGGAACACCTCTCTTGACCTGCTGGTCAAACTCTTCCTGATGCACTCAGGATCCCACTGGCTTTCCTGGCCCCCAGGGCCCACTTCTGGCTCATGGTAACCTTGTCATCCACCAAAATCCCAGTCCCTCTCTGTAGAGCTGCTCCGTAGTAGGTCAGCCCCCAGCCTGTGCTGCTGCCTGGGGTTACCCCTCCCCAGGTGCAGGACCCTACACTTCGTATCATTGGCAAACTTGCTGCAAATCCCAAACAGAATGGAAGTAGCAAGAGTGTCATCATCTCCATGCTACATCTCTTTACTTTCCCCTCTTGGTTTTCCCACTAGGGGCAATTCTGAGAACAGTTCTCCTGAGCAGCACCAGAAATATCTCTGCTCTCAGTAAAATCAGGCTCAATTTTGTTAATATTTACTAATTCATGTACTAATATTTGCTTCATTGGTAAATGAAGGATTCTCCTAATAAACTGAAATATATTTACTCACTATTTGATGTGTAAACATGGCCCTAAGAGATCACAAATCAAGGAGCAATGGAGAGCAGCGCAGGAAAGAAGAATATGTATTAACAAGGTTCTATATAGCCCTACAAAAAAATGGACAGAATGACCAAGTACAGGATGTTTCCACCTCTACTTTGTGTGGCTGTCTGAAAACAGAAACTAAAAACATATTGACTATAGTGAACCTCACTTCCAGTTCCTATATGATTGTATACTTACTGGGCTGCTATCTTAATGTATTTCTTTAACAGCTGAACACGCTTGCTGAGTTGAGAGCAAAGACAAATCTCGGTGGCCACCCAGAACTGAATTTCATTGAATCTTCTTAAGAACAAGTCCAGATTTGCTGTGGTCTTTTTAAAATTCTGCCTTCCAAAAGTGTGATAGATCAATTCCAGCTAGGAAAGAGAAAACAGTTTGGATTTTTTTTTTTTGAGGTTGCATTTCTTGGACAGAGGAAAGATGCTAAGAATGACCAGGTAAGTATCTAGCCTGAAGCTTGCTCTGCAGCTTACATTTATTGCTACATAGATGACAAGGATTCAGGTTACAAATCCATGAGACAATAGCTGAGGCATAGTAAAAGCATAACTACAGATTATATATAAATAGCTTAATACCTTAAAACAAACAAAAGTAATTCAACAAGCAGCACATGTCCAGAAGTTGTTTAACTTTATATTTCTATTTTGCCTTATACTTTCAAAATGCCTTATACCTTGAAAACTCGTAGGTAGAGCTTTATTGTAGAATTTTTGAAAATCAAGCTCAGAGAAGGTTTTAGAAATAATGCATAAACCTACAAGGTGCAATTAAACACTTTCTAACAGATTCTAACCTGCTGAATAGATAGATCCTCATACCTCATGCACACAGTTGAAGAGCTCCCAGTCATAAATTGTCATCTGATGTGCTAAGTCTTTGGAACTCATCAGTTCAAACGTTCCTACTGTACCAGTAGATGGTCCTTCCTGTTCTGGTAATGGTGCCTACAAACAGAAAAATATTATAAAATATTTTAGACATGCTAAATCATATGGTTGCTGCTTTCCTTCCAAAACATTTTTAATGTTCAGTGTGACCACTTTGCTAATCATGTTTCTAACAGTAAAACTGACATTTGCAGTCAAACTGAAATTTGCTTTAACCACAGACAAGTATTAGGAAATGAGAAGCCCCATGCAAAATTAGTATCCAGTATGCACAGGATAGTCAGGAGAATTCTGAAAGCCCTTCAGAGACACTGTAAGGAAATAAACCAGACTCACACACCAGTTCTCAGTGTGTTATTTTTAACATTGTTCTAAAAATTGAATCTATAATACACGTTGTGCTAACTAAAGCATGTGCATTTGTTTGGGAGCAAAGGTCTTTCAAAAAAACTTTTATGTTTCCTTTTTCACATACACAAATAACTAGAGCATCAAGGACAAGCCAAATACTTTTACATATTCCTAATGTAATAGGAATACTAATCATCATCTCATTCTAATGATGAGAATTATTACATCTAGCATGCTTCAGGAATCTGCAGTGATTGCAAGATCTTCTGATCATTTATAAAATAAACTTCATATCCTCTCATTGACAGTACAGTGAAACACAATTCGTGATTGCAGATATTGCTAAAATACTGCCAACCAACCCCCTTGCAAACCGGAGGGTGAAACACCCGCAGAGCTGCCCGTGAACGCGCGGGTCACTTGTTCTGTTCCCAGGAGAGGGCGGCAGAGTTCACACACAAGTTTCCCAACTCCTCAGCGCCTTTGTTAAACACAAAATTACAGAGCACGGAATTGTCAACAGGCTGCTTTCTGAGTACAAACTCAGTGGAGTCTGCCAGATTAACAGACCATATTTAGATACTGCAATATAAAAAATGAGCCTACTACATGAATCCTCTTTTACATAAGAGTAATATATTAGCAAGAGAAATAGGTCTGACTGGATTAATATATCAAATAGCTTTCTCTGTAACACATAGCATGTAGGAGCTTTATTTCTGCATGAATTCTTGCTTTGTACTCTAGGGAAAACTTTCAATTATCATCATAATACAAACTAATTAAAATTACTAAACTAAATAATGAACATTATCACCTTAAAAGCTTCATCTATAATTAAAAAAACTAGTAGAAAAATATTCTCTAAAAAGTCCAGGGCAGCCATTAATCTTATTAAAAACTGCAGATTGCTTTGAATTGGGTTTTGCACAAACACAAAACTTCTTTAGTTTATGATAACATATGAAATAAAAGTACAGCAGCTTTGTGTAGAAAATTCTAACCTGTGGAAATCTGTGGAAAGAGAATTGCCTACAGATGAAAGACATCTTTTTTCCCCCATTTGGAGATGAACACAACATAGCTGTTACCATAACAAACACATATTTTCCAAGGCTAGGAAAGAAGCACTTAGATGCAAACTCACAGCATACTTGAAAATTCATCTACCCAGAACAATTTTCACATGGGAATTGCCAAATGTAATATGAATAAATGTTCATGAAAGGGCAGCAACCAGAAACTGGAATGTGAAAGGATTAAACAGAGAGGCAGCTAAGGTTGTAACATTTTTTGATTTGTTTATACCTCTTTGAAAAAATGCAGCTGATAAAGGGGTGTAATTTGTTATGCAGTGCTGAGGACCATTTTTAAGGTGCTGAATGTTCCTCCCTAATTTTTACTGCATTCAGTCTAGTTGATGAAAACTAGCACATTGCAGCCCTGTATCTTAGAGCTCCCTGCGGCATTTTGAGTACTTGATCCATTGCAAATAGCACAGGTAAAAGGCACAGAAAGCCATGACAATTTGCTGCCAAAGCTATGTGTACACAGACAATGCAGAGCCATATATAAGCACCCAGCACAGCTGTACTGATGCAACACCCCTGGTTTACAGTAGCATGCCCCATGAAGGTACCTACTTGGCAGGATTAATTAACCTTAAGGGAACGCCAGAATTTAATAAGTTGAACAAGAGGTATCTCTGCATGGAACTACATATGCTGGATGTGCATTCCATGGTTACTAAATTGAAAGCAGCAGCAAAGCATAGATTTTACCATATCCATAAAAGAAATCAGGCATACATACTAAGTGGCTTGTTAAAAGCATACAGGAGGCCGAAACAAGGCTAGGAGTAATAGAGTTCATGCTGACATGACTTGGCAATGACATTTGTTTTTAATGAAATAAAAGGAACAAAAAGTACAGTCAAATCAAACTCTATAAAAGCAGACCCCATGGAGATCGCTAGAATGACTGTACAAACTGTAAGTACTTATAAGCAATTCTACCTAAGGAAAAAACAGACTCTCTACCAGTAATATTTTCTGTGATTCTACTTAGAATTATCTCATATTTTGACACAGTATTTTTTTGGGATGAGAAATAAAAGATTTTATGGAATTTACTGCTGGACTCAAATCTCCCGAATGCTTTAACCTAACACCTATCTTGGAAAATATATCTCTATGGCTTTGAGGAGATAATTCTGTAATGAGAAATGACTGCAAGTCTTGGCGACAATACTCAGCTCTTCCTAAATGCTTGACAGAGAGAGAACTGGGATCAAGTTCTGTTATGTGAATCAGATGGATGGATTTCTGGTCTAGTTTAGAGAATTATAACACTAGCTTGTTTTATTTTCAGGGCTCATCCTATTGCAGTGTGACAAGCCCTTTGTTGTGAATGTTTCCACAAGTTTTTACCTCAAGTGTGGATAATGCAAAAAGGGCCAGGTGTTCAAATAAACTGGAACCCTGACGTTCCTGAGCAGTGCACACATACGTACCAATGAATCGAACTGATCCCGGGGGCAAGCAAACAGCCGGCCATTAACACTGAGAGTGGTGAACACTGAAACATCATGAGGCTTGAGCACAACCTTTTCTGTAAAAATGGAACAATTTATTATTTATTATACATAGAGAGAGAATTTACAGCAGGACTGATCCACCAGCTGCACAGATCACCCTCCTGGGAACAAATTCTGCTCAGTAACCCAGTGTCCAGGATACAGAATAGAAGACAACAAGATCCTCTTTACTGAAGAAATGTGATAAGCTCAGCCCAAACCAGCCTCCTACAGAACTAGAATCCCAGTCCCAAACTGTAGAGACAGGTCTAGAAGCCTGTGGTGCTATCACCAGAAACTACCTGCAAAAATTAAGCCTAATTAGGGTTCATTGGTTGCTGAGCTGTAAGCATTTGGAGAGCTGTTTTTAACAGAAATTGCTCTGGAAGGCAGTAACTGCTTAAGGACATGATGAAATTTATTACAACATTTCTAGAAGAGCATCACATCACAGGTAAATAAAAAATAATGAAGTAACTTACAAAACAGTCTCTTCTAGCACATGTTGGTCGTCAGCAAATCTGACAAAAAAAATTTGCTTCAACTGCAAAACATAAAGCTGCCTGCTGTCAGTTCTCAGGAAGTGAGCCATTTTTGGCAGGCACCAGTGTTTGCAAAAATGCCTTCCAACATAGCTCTCATTACCTCTGTGTGTCTCCACACAGTCATACCCAACCAAAGCACTTGAGCAACACCAATTCTCCAGCAGAATTCACCCTCCAGTTACTCTCACATTTCCACAGCATATGGGGGGGCTGATCCCTGACCCTCTGCAAGCAGTAGGTCAGTGGGTTTGGCACTAAGTTGCTCTGTAGTGGTTTACATGGACAGAGCAGCCAAAATGGTTGTGACCACTGCCAGAATGTTTGCACTGCAGTGTTTTCTGATGTTACTGATTCCTGAGTCTAGCATGAATTAATGCTCGCTTACCTTCTCGTTCTGTTGTTAAAAAACTCTCACAAGTCTAACAGTGAAGGAAAATTGGGGTAGCTCTGCTCTGTAACATGCCAATACATTAGCTTCTCCATTTGTCCCATCTCCCATGTAAGCTGCAGTCTTTGCCTGCAGTAGAGGAAGGACTTGCCTCTAAATTAGGGCTTGTGTACTAGCTGAACATGCACATGGGTATAAAACCTTGACTGAATTAGTCTTTCAATCCCTCCAAAATCTCAGCTTCACCATAACTGAGGAGTGATACAAGTGATACAAGGAGTGATACAAAGAGTGATACAACTAAGATGATACAAGTCCAGTACCTCCTCCTGAACTCATCTTTACTATGATGAGGCCTTCTCCAGAACCCAGCTTGTCTGCTACTGCACTGATCACTTCCTTCACAGAAGAAGACACTGGCACCCGGATAGTGGTGTAGGTTTGGTCTACACAGTACACCTTAAACAGAACTAAAGAAAAAAACATCACATGGTTTATTCCACATGTAAAAATCACAGACTTACTGTACAAATTACTTTCACTTCAGTAACCACTCCTCACAAATGAAACAAAGCAACAATAAATCTCTACCTAGCTCCCCATTCCTCAGATGCTCTAGAATTTCTAGTACTGAAATCTCTAATTTTCCAGAGTTTTGGATTTTCAGTGTTTAGTGAGCTGCCTGTCCTATGAAAGAGAAAGGTGCAGCCATATGGAAGGAGCCATTACTGCCTGTCCAGACAGACACAAGAGGTAGTATTTCCCTGGCAGTTGGAACTGCTTCCCTCTTTATAGGCCTCCAAGAAACACTGCTATGGACAACAGAAGCTGCATGCCTGGCAGGATGTCTGCTGTTCAAGTGCAGTTAGTTCCAGCTTTTGACATGGCTCTTCTGTTGGTCTGATTTATGCCAACAGCTTTCTCAGCTACATGAGCTTGCATTTTGTTGCCTTGTTTTTACTGTTGTTCATTAGCAAGAGCTGTCCTTTAATATCAAACAGGTTGAAGATGCAGCTGTTTTAGGTGATGAATTTCCACAAAACAACCATTAAGAGTACCTTATCAGTAATCTGAAAATGACATTCTGATATGCTGCTGTAAATTTTACCTTAATTTCTTCAGAAAATCAAACAACAGCAATGGGGCAAACCAGCAGATTCTGGTTTTTTAGGCTGTGTGCCTAGATTCTTGGATTCTAGATCCATGATTCACAGCATGATTATCTGCACCACTCCCACCTTGCAAAGGAACAGCTATACGTGTTAGCTTAATCTATATAGGGGAGACAGAGGCTCAAACATGACCTTCAGCTCACTCTTTATTGCACTGCCATTACCTGCAGTACACTGTCTTATTGGTTCTTCCCTGTTTTGTTCACTCCTTATTTTAAAGGTTTTTACATCTTCCTCTGAGGAAGCCGTGTTTGATAGCATAAGTAATTAAGGGAAAAGACCAGGAGCACCTCAAATCAATGATGGAGAATACTGGGCTAGCAAAAGCAAAGAGTTTGCTTCAGGCCAGGCTTCAAAATTCTAACTAGGTACTTTATTTTTAGACCATTTTGTTGAGATAGACAAATTTATGCAGATGTCAGTGGCTCAAGAAAACTTTTCAGAGAAGGAACTCACCTTCATCACTGCCCCTGATAGGTTGGCGTTTCTGTGCTCTGTCATCACTTGTGTTGAACAGCTGCAGAAGAACTTTGTGCTGAAAATGTATCATTGATATTCACATTAATGCAAGAAGAAACATTATGACATATACATGAACTACAATAGATCTCTTATCAGTGGCAGGAAAAAGAGTAGAAATGCAAAATTTAACAATGTTAAAAGCTATCTCTCAACGTGTTTTTTTAATATATCCATGATTACTAAAGAGAAGATGCTTACGAATTTGCTGTGCATAAGATTTTACTTTAGAAAATGGATAAATAAATTTTCTTACCTTCTTTTGTGATGCTTTAGGTTCTTCAGAACTATAAAAAGGAAAAGCATAGAATATATAATTAAATATTACCTGGAAGATTTTGTGTACAAAATCATCTATAGAATGTGGACCACTTGTCAAACTAGCATATCAATATAATCATACTTATATTTGAAAAGACTAAATGATACCACAGTTAATCTATTAGCAAGGCAGAAAAAATATGATACAAGGTTCATGAAGGTAAGCATGAAATAAGCTTCTGTCAGCCTCTCAGTGAGGGTATGGTGTTTGCAAGGATGGTGTAGAAAAGAGGGTCATAGACATTAATTCAACTAAGCTGCATGCAAACTTTCAGTTTCGTATAACTGAGCATCATTCACAGAATGGTTTTTTAATAGATATAACCAATAAATTCTCTTCATCGATTTACTGAGAAAAAGGGCAGGGAGAGGAAAGAAGCAAAAACTGTGCTTACATTTGCTTTACAATTTTCTCTAGCTCTGGAAGTTGCTCCTTTAGTGCTGCAATCATTCTAGTATCATCTGATACAGATACATAAAATTCCTGTAAATGATACAGAATAGTCTTTAAATAACTATAGGAGTAAATGAGCAGTACTCAGGAGAGAGGATTGAGATGACATGTGATAGCTTAATGATTATAAAGAATGATAATCTGCACAGAGGAACACATGCTGGGCCCAACTCTCTATTACTTCTACTTGTTTATCTCCAGCTGATTTAAAGCAAGAGTTACACATGCAGAAGTGAAGCCTGATGAGGCTTCCTTAGCTCACTCTGTAACCACTGACTGCTTGTGTAAAACCTGCATTTTCAGACTGTCAAGGAAAAGACTATAAAATTCACAAATAATCTAGCATGGCAGGCTTTTTTATCCATTGCTGTTGTAGTCTTTAGTGCCTCAATTGCTCCTGAGTGACCGACTCTCAGCTGCTCCAATCCACTACAATATCACCTGCTTTTAAACCCTACTCAAACCTCTTCCTGATACACCTACATAAAACCACCCCAAAGAAGGATCTATGTGCTTGCAACTAGTGATTGTTCTTTAACTTCTGGACTAAGGAAAGACTATGTCATCTCCAAAGCTTGAAAAGCTTTCCCACGTAGGCTTGTCAGCTTAAACCCCCCTCTATTCCCCTCTGCTAAATCTTAGATTCAGTTTTAAGCTCTCTGTGACAAGAACTTTCATTCAGCCAGTAACATATGGGATTCTGTTCCACAAACACAGTATTTCATAAGAATGGTACGATCATTTAACGTGACATTGGGCAGTGCATCTTATCTTAGAAATCCAAGGATATGGCAGCTACCACAAAGATTACAAGGCTTCTGAAGACTAAGATCTTAAGTTCCAATAGCTGCAATACAGCTTTCATTCAAATGGAAAGGACTTTTGGTTCTGCAGAGTGGCATCCCTCCAGC
>VZTN01002722.1:0-40426 GCA_013400515.1 Erpornis zantholeuca | reverse complement strand
GCCCCGGGCCCGAGCCCCCTTCCCCTGCCCCGACGGCCGCGGCCCCAGCGCTCCGGCTCTCACACTCCCTCCTCTGCCCGGGCTCTCCGGCGGCCGGGAGCCCCGCGCCACAGGCCCGGCGAGGAGGAGCGGTCTGCTCTTTAATGCCTTTTCTCTCGTTGAGCAGGAGTCTCCGCTGTCGAGTCGTCCGCCTCCAGCAGCCTTCGCTGCCTCTCTTCAATAGTGGACAGTATTTCTTCCGACGAGCCCAAACTGCCCAGCGCGGAGGAACCGGTGGAGAAATAAACCCGGTTTTGTGGTAGTATATTTAACGGAGATGGAGCCCCCACCCTCTTTCCTCTAAACTAAGTAACGAAGCAAATTCACACAGTGGAAAGCCCAAGCAGAGGCCTTTTTACGATCGAATAGAGGTACACCTACCCCAAAGAAAATGGCTCCCACTGACTCGAGCCAGACAGACTCCCCCCTTGCCTTCTTTTTTTTTTTTTTCCCCGGGTTTTTTTTTTTTTAAATTTTGTTTCATAGACCCCCCTTCCCCTTTTTTTTTTTTTTTTTTTAATGTAAGATACTTACCTGTGTACCGGTGATCCGCTTTGTCTGGGACTCACCGGGAAGTTCATTCCTGTCTGAGTGAAGCTGTTGGTTGCCTTTCGTGTGAGTCATATTTAAAGAGTTCCCGTCTCATTTCGTTCCTGTAAATAATTTCAGTACTGTCTTTTCTTTTGTAAACATAACATATATATTTAAATGGTGGAATGTGATATTGTATATAAGAACAGATGGATTTCTTGGACTGTAAAATAAAGCTCTTTGTGTTAAAGTGTTTTCCTCCCCTCCTCGTAATTTCATAAAATAACCCGATCCTGGAGTTAAAACCTGTCACTGACTTCAGCGAGACAAAGGCCAGAAGAGTCAGACCCATGTAGCAGAAGCACGACCCGTGTGACTGGAGGCAGGACACGGGACAGATTTTTCCTTCGTGTACTCCTCTAAGGACCGTCTCTCTCTCCTTAGGGCCGCACCCGCGGTGTGAATCACCCACTCCCCGTGGGCTCCCGGGGCAGCGGGCGGTCACTGGTGGGTGTACGGGCAGGACCCGCCGCCTCTCCGGCCGCCCGCAGCGCTCCGCGGCCCGGTTCCTCGCCGTGCTTGCGGAGCTCACGTCCCCCTGGAAAGCGATATTGCTCCCCTAAAATGTCCAACAGTGCTGCTCAAGTACCTTGCCTTCGTCGGCCTTGCTCTGACATGGAAGGTGAAGTTAGAAACTGGGCATGCAAGAAGATACCCCCGCCCGTCTCACCTTCCCGACCTCCTGCCCCGGTTCTTGAGCTGGGAGAGGCTCAGTACGTCTCACCTTCTCCTCTCGGCATCGAAGATTTGAATGCAGGGATTATCTGCGGCAAAAATGACGGGCCTGATGCACTAATGTAGCAGCAAGTGTCTGTGACAGCAGCCCGCTCCCTCTGGGGCTGGAGGGAGCTGTGGTTTCTTCCCAGGAAAGGTAACTCCCCTTGACTTCCTTGAGCCTGAGGGAGAACGGAATGCGGTCCTTCGGGGAGGAAAGAGTTAAGCGACTGAAAGTGTTTAGAGGTGGGGGGGTAACAGCATATGAAGCCTTTCACTCAGTAATGTGAAAAAACACAGCCTCTCTGAGGATGGCGGAACGGAGCTGCTCACAGTTAGAGTGTTACGGTTTGTAATACGGTTTGTACCCCCGGGAAGGGGCGACCACCGGGGAACAGCGCATTCTGCCCCCGGCACACACACAGGGCTCGCCGGAGAGCCAGCACAAGTAAACGGAGGACATTTCAACTCCACCCGCGTGCGCTTTCCTCGTCAACTCTAGCCCTTGATTTATTCTTTTTATTCTGTTTTTTGAAAGGTCGTAGTCGCGTTTCGGGAAGGTGCCCCCCTTCCTAGCCATCTCGGGTGCGGGTACGCCCGCCTGAAGTAGAAGCAGAGCCTGCCCTAAGAGCAGGGTCTCCAAGCAGTCTCGCCTTCCTACCAACCTTTCTGTGCCGCCTTGGCCAGCCGGGTTTTTAAACCAGTCATGTGCTAGCTCTAATTGTTCTCTAATGAGATACTCCGTTGTAAGGAGTAATTGCGGCGGGATAGTGTGGTGGCCCCAGTGATGAAACAGTTTCCCCCTTTTTTTCTCCTTTCAAATTAAACACCGTTGCCTCGGGGAACCCTCGGACTTTTCAGAAAGCGGAGCGGGTCCCTGCGTGCCACCTCTGCAGTCTGGCGCGAGAGGGGAGACGGTGCAGCTCGCTTCCATAGCGAAGGCACTTTCCCAGACGGAGACTATTTCCGATCGGGCTAGTAGCTCGTCGCCTTCCTTCCTAATTTGTTTCAAACCCAGCTGGGTCCGCGGGAAGAGCTACACGCAGTTGACACGGCGATCCGAGTCCCGCGGGACCCGCTGCCCGCATCACGTCAGGAGCCGTGCTGAGCCACCCCTCAACGCCACAGTGTCGAGCCGACACGGGGGCAGCGACTGTCAGATTTACCCGGGCATTCACCTCAACAAGCCGCCCGTCCGTCCGGTAGGACCCACACGGCAGCGTCCCCTCCAGAAGCAGGGTAACTTGAGCGATTGTTTGGAGTAAGTTTGCCTAAAGGAGAGTTTTTTCATTAAATAAAGAAAATACCTCCCGAAGAGACTCTCCGTGACCCCCGCGGCTGCAGCTGACATGCTGGGCTTCCCAGTGAAGGTCGTCAGTGTGTTTGCAATTAAAATGTTTATGTTAGATATTAATAACGATAATCTTTACTTAAGTCCCCAGCCAAAGCAAACAGGGCCCCGGAATCACAAAATCAAAGGGCAATAACTGGGTAAAGACAAGAGGTTTGTGATTTAATGAAGTCTTTTTCCGGAGGGACCACGCACAAATTCACCGTACTTTTTACTCAAATGCAAGTGCTCCTGTCGCTCCCTGCTCCCCGCTGCGGGCTGGAAATCCCATATTCAACGCAGGCCCCCTCGCCTCTACCTGCTCCGCTCCCCCGGGAACCACCTGCTCGCTCTCTCAGAAGGGGAGGGATGCGGGGCTCCGCTGGCCCGGCTTGGCAGAGCTCCGCCGCCCGCCCGAGGTGCCTGCGGGGCCGGGAGCGATGGGGGCAAGGCGGGGGAAGAGGGGGAAGATGAGGTCCCTCTCTGCAGTGCTGTCGTGTTGACACTGCTTTCCTCTGAAGTGATGTGACCGAATGTTTAAAACCTTGGTTTTAGTTTGAGGTTTTGGGGGTTTATTTTCTTTCGTTTTGTTGGGTTTTCTTGGTTGGTTGGTTTTGGTTTTTATATCGTATAACTTTATTTTCCTAGGTCAAACCTCCCGCAATCAGCAGCAGGCTCAGCTCATTTTCTGAGCTCGAAGTCGAGGCGACACAGCAGCTATTTCCACGGGAAAATTCCTTCGTGGACCACTGCTGCTTTGGGGACTCCGTACGATTTTTCCACAGTTTCCGTCTTTCTGTGGAGAATGAGCTAGGGATGGGTGTAGGGGGCAGGGAGGGTGGAGGTTGAATAATTGAACCATGTGCTCGCTGGGACGTCCCTCCGACAGCAGGAACTAGCAACTTTTCCCAGTCTCAAGGCTGCTAAAAACCCCCTCGTGTCCCTTTGATCTCTCCTGGGAGTCCTGGGGAGCCAGCAGAGGCCAATGCCTTCTTCAGCTGTCCTCTATACAAATCCCTCTGGCAGGTACTAATGTGTTTACTTAGGTGCGCACGGTTCCCAGCGCCGGGGGGAACCAAACGTTTCTCACACGGCTGGAAGCGCCCGGCCCCACCAGCCCGACTGGGAAACTGTTTTGTCGTCGGGGCATCACGGAGGAGCCGTCGCTGCCGCTCGCGGCACCCACGGGCAGCGGGAGCGGAGCGGCTCGGCAGCATTAAGTTACGCTCTCGCCGGGGCCCGGTTGTGCGCTCCGTGGGGGCCGGCCGGGCACAGCGCTCCGGAAGGCCGCGGGTGGGGGACCGCAAACACCTCTCACCCCCTCAGTCCGGTGATTTATGGTTTCGGTTGGATTTTCTTCTCTTAAACAGAAAGGCGTGGGACTTGGAAAAAGATGGCACGCTCTGCAAACGGTGCCCACATGGGATGGAATGCCTCCAGGAATAGGTGCGGCACGGCGATTCCTGAGGAGCGGGGAGGGCTGGGGTGAGGACCACCATTTAAAGGGATCCTGACGCGTTTGCCACTTTCTCTCTATCAGTCTACAGGGGCAGACAGTGTCTGATGCTAAAGCTGCTCCCGCTTTTCATACTTAAGCCTCCTGAAATGCAGCACTATCCTCCCCCGCCCCCCACCCCGCCCTTCCCCAGCAGCCTCATTAGCCAGCCTTGTAGTTCGTGTTTTTTCTCCCCTTTCTTTCCACTCGCCTACTGCATTTTTGCAAATTTGTTTTGAGATCACTTTACCAGAAGAGCCAGAGGCTCCTTAAGGGATACTAATTACTGATTTTTTTTTTTATTTTTTTTATTTTGGCTCTTCGATGCTTTCTTCATTTTCCCCAAAAATATTCAAGGAAAAAGTAAAGAAATTTTTCCAGCTCTTCAAAGACTTTTTCGGGAAAGCGCATTTCTTAACAGCCCCAGTTCGGCTGAGTTAAGAGTCAAATCTGCGAGCTAAAGCTCTGCGTGCCAGGATAGCTGGGCTAAGGGGCTTGGCGTTGTGCACCGGGAGATCTACTGTGCATGCTTGGAGAGAAACCAAGCATGCACCAACCCAGAAAGGTGATCGGAACCGCAAACGGCACTTTAAAGATCAAGTTTATTTGTGCACGAAGCATAAATATGTAAACACGTCTATTTTAGCCAGGGCAAACGTGGTAAATCAAATGGTGTGTATGTGTCCGCGTGTGTCTGTGTGTGTGCACGCCACAGCCCAGTGAAGAGTTCAAGTTACTGCCGAGCAGAACCCCTCCTGACTGATGCTGTCGTAGGAAAACAATAGGGAACTGTCCTGTTTCAGATGTGGCCCAACAAGGGAGCAACCTGCACCTCAGAGCAGCAGAAGCCTTAAAATTCTGAGCTTTCCTATTCTGTAACTTTACTCCGTTATCAACTCCCTGCTTTTCATACAGTATTCATTTCAAAGGGGGCTCCCCACTTTTATGGCCCCAAATAAAGCAAAGCAGTGCAGATGTAGCCTTCCCCAGCCTTCAGATAATTAGGAAGAAGGGTGTGTGCGTGGTAGCTTCTCAGGAAAAAATTTAGCCTAAGAGTGGAAATGCGTCTCTGGGGGCTCGGGGGTGGTGGCAGCGGGGAAACAAGGATGGGTTCCCTCCAGCCCCAGCCCAGGCCGTGCTGCATGCCTTTCCCCGCCTTGCCCGTGCGGATCGGAGGGCTTCCCAGCGGTGTGCGCTGCTATAGGGCATCTCTCTCAGGTGATACTCCCAACCCGCCTTCCCCACTTGGTCAGCGGCTCCCGGGGACAAGCGGCTCGCCATGCCACCGCATTACCTCTTCCTGAAGGGAGGCTAACTGAAGGCGCTTTTTCCCGGTACACAAACCAGCTCCGTAGCGTTTGAACCGCTGCTGGCTCATATGCTCTCCGTTTGAGTTAGCCTAGGTCACATAATTTTATTCCCAGGTAGGGAAGGTTTCCTTTGCCTTCTCATAATATTTTCCTCAGCTACAAAAGCCACCTGGATGAAACCAAAGGATTCCTGCGTGTTAGCAAATGCCTGTTAAATGGCTTCATTACCACCCTAATGACCCTTGCACCGCTCCGCTCGGCTACTGCTGCGGCTGGGGCTCTGCAAGGCTTTTGTCCCCGACTTGTGTAAAGTTACTTAGGGATTGCGGGGTTAGAAATTTTACACTTCCAGGAGGGGTTTGTTGCACTGGCAGCTGGGACGCATCTGTAACGGTACAAGCTTGCCTGAAAGCAGAAAATTAGTGAGCCCAAGGCACTGCTTGACTGTTGTGTCTCCAGCAGCAGCAGGTCACACGAGTAGGAGAAAGAATGGGAAGGGGATTTGTCTCGGAGCAAACATATACACATTTCTTTTGTGAATACCTTTCCTTGTGACCCGATTCGACGGCACTAAAATCTGGTTTCCCCCCTCCTCGTCTCTCCTGGCCACAAGCAGCTGTGTATTGCTGTCCCTCAATTTGTAGATTTGAGCGGTTGGTGATACAATTTTTATTACAGGACAAAGCGCTCCTCCAGATAAAAGCAAACACATTTAGGGTCTAAGAAGAAGGTTATATTGTTTCAGGTTAGATCTGGATCACGGGCTGTGGGAAATAAAGATATGCAAGTAGACACTGTAGGTGTCCCTCCCGAGGAAACGTGTGATGGGAAACGGGAGATGGGAACACCGGGGCGAGGAAGGGCTCTGCAGGAAATGTCAGTGGTTCGTGCGCGTCCACTGCCCCTCTTTCTCTTTCCATACCAAAACTGCAAATTCAGAGACTTGGTTGAAAATTCGGAGGTGTAGCAACCAGTTCTTGGGAGGTCGTTCATTAGAAAAGTGCCCATCTCTCGGCGCTCCAAAGGAGCTGTGCGGAGCAAATTGTCTCCTGGGGACTGGAGGGGGCTTGCCCAGACAGCTCCCGGCAGGGGCTGTGGTGGGATATGCTAATAGAGACTGGCCGCTGCGGACCAGCCTCCCTTTCCATGTGTATATAAGGGCCCCCCGCATCAGCCGAAGGACACTTGGTCTCGGGCCGCTAATTGCGGAGGAAATTGCCCCAGTACGCTGCGGAGCGCCTCGCCGAGAGCTGGTGGCCGCCGTCCCGCACTGACGCCTCCGCAGCAGGGATGGAGGTGATGGACAGCTGCAAGTTCTCCCCGTCCGAGCTCTTCTATGACAGCTCCTGCCTCTCCTCCCCGGAGGGCGAGTTCCCCGAGGATTTTGAGCCCAGGGATCTGCCTCCCTTCAGCGCCCACGAACCCCCCGAGCCCTCCTGCTCCGAGGAAGAGGAGCATGTCCGAGCTCCCACGGGTCACCACCAAGCTGGTCACTGTCTCATGTGGGCTTGCAAAGCCTGCAAAAGAAAATCCACCACAATGGACCGGCGGAAGGCAGCCACCATGAGGGAGAGAAGGAGGCTTAAGAAAGTGAACCAGGCTTTTGAGACCCTGAAGAGATGCACCACTGCCAATCCTAACCAAAGACTCCCCAAAGTAGAGATCCTGAGAAACGCCATCAGATACATCGAGAGCCTCCAGGAGCTCTTGAGGGAACAGGTAGAAAACTACTATCACCTGCCGGGACAGAGTTGCTCCGAACCGACCAGCCCTACTTCCAGCTGCTCCGATGGGATGGTAAGAGAGAGGCAGAAGCGATAGGGCTGTGGGGAGACCAGGACAGCCCGCGGGCAAGTCCCCCTCGTTCCTACGCCGTGGGTCCCGTCCCATGGTTGTGGGACGGGCCGAACGCATCCGGACATCAGGAAAAGGCGGGCGGTTTGCCTCAGAACAGGCCCCTTCCCAGATTTTCTGCTGAGGACGCACGTGGGTTATCCGGGGATGCGGGGCGGGGCGGGGGGGACGGTAGCTCTGCCCGAGGGCACCCTGCAGGCTCCCTGGCCGCCGGGGTCCGGGTGTCCTCTCTTCTGCCCTCTTAGTGCGGCCTTAGAGGGGTAAGGCTGGGGGAGACGGGGAAGGCACTGCCGCTGGTTGGGGGAGGCTGCTTCGCTCGCTCCCCGCCGGCCTTTATGGCCCTTTCCCTTCGCGGGGAGCGTCCCGCTGGCCCCTAGGCGGGGGCGACGGAGCCGGCACTCGCCCCTCGCTCTCTTGCAGGCCGACTGTGGCAGCCCCGTCTGGTCGGCGAGAGGCAGCAGTTTCGACGCCGTCTACTGCGCCGAGATGGCTCACGGTAAGCCCGACTCGACCCGGCAGGGCCTGGGGGGTAAAGGCGGGGCCCGGGGACACCCCCGCTCCCGGTGGCATTTGGGGGAGGGGGCGCGGCACCCCGCGATAACGCACTGCCTGTCCCCGTCCCCGACCCCGTAGGGTACGCCGTCGAACAGAGCAGCGCCCTGTCCAGCCTGGACTGCCTCTCCAGCATCGTGGACCGTCTCTCCCCTGCGGAGGAAGCAGGGCTGTCCCTTCGCGACGCCGACTCGCTCTCGCCCGGCGCCAGCATCGACTCGGGGCCGGAGGCGCCCGGGACGCCGCTGCCCCGACGGACCTACCAGGCGCTTTGAGGGGCTGGATTGCCGGCACCCCGCGCCTGCCGCCCGTCGGGGCCGCCTCCTCCAAACGCTTCTCGGGCGAGAGGGGCAGCCCCGGAGCCCCCTGGGCCGCCGCTTCCTTCCGGGGCTGGAGGCAAATCGTCCCGCCGGGCCCCGGCCCGGGATCGCCCGCACCCCGGCAGACAGAGCCCGGGGCTCGGGACACACGCGCTGCCCTGGAAACCCCGCTGCAAATAAAACGTGCTGTGAGAGAGCTGTCTGGCCGGCTGGTTCTTTAAGTGCATTCCCTGGCATGGGGTAGGGCAGCGAGACTCGGCTGCGGGGCGCCCGCCAGCATCCCTATGGAGCCCCCACCAAGCCTCTGTCGCTCCTCGGCTCCTGCCTGCAGGATGGGGGCACCCACCTCATCACGGCGGTCCCAAGCCGGGATATGGAGTGTCTTGCTGGGCTGGGGCCTGGCAGCTTATTTCTCATTCCACCAGTGAGTGTTATTCTGAGACCACTCATGGACCGACAAAAATGTGGAAGTTTAAATACTCACACTATATGTCCTGTTATGGGCAGAGTTTCCTTTATTTTCTGCAAAAGTAAAATTTCATAGTAATATTTTTCTATCCTCTTCTCTTTCCCTCCTCCCCCCCTCCTTTCCCATCCACCCCTGCAAAGCTCATGTTTCTTTCACTGGGTATGAAGATGGACTGTGTATTCCAGAATTTGACCCTAAAATTGCATGGTGACCCTGCTCTTAAAACAACCGTATGATCTAGCTCTGATGCTGTGCTGAGCAATTTTACTTATTGCTCTGGCAGAGACAAATTTAGTAAAGTTAGTAAGAACAAACCTCATGTATCTCTTTCACAAGACACGAGGTATATTTCACAATATTCTGAAAGCAATATAGATTTATTTGCTCCTAATGACTTTGGTCTTACCAACCAGGATGTAAAATCATTACATGGCTCTAGAAACAGCCAGGTCAAATCTTCATGTGTCTTCAGATTTAACAAGCATATCCTTCCAGGCACTAAATTAAGTCTATCAATTATGAAACATTTCCAACTCTTTGCACTCTCTAGTTAAAATTCAAAACTTTATTGGGCTCCATGCCCCCTCCCCCCCACCAAAAAAAAAAAAAAATAAAAGGTGAGACGGAGAGATGGGCTCTTTCAGTGCATCCAAAAATATTTAATTTGATAAATACTCTGAGTGGGAAGGGATATATACACACCTCACTATCGTGGGATAAGGATGTATTTGCCATTTGTGTTTATGTTGCTAGCACTCAGTGGCCCAAGGGGCCTGGCAGTGGTATTTCACCTCTGATAAATCTTTCACTTGAACCCAGCCCAACTTGGTCGTGTCACCAGAAGTTATCACCTGAATGCTCTTTGGCAGTGTCTCTGAACCAAGGATAAAAGAAGCCTTTGCTTAGGGATGGCTCTGTCCCTGTAACACACTGAGGGACGGTGTCCCCCACAAGGGACCGCAGAGAAGGTGAGGTGGCACCTGCCTGCCTGAGCCTGCAGCGGGGTAGTAGCAGGTGTGTGTCTGACACAGGGAAAGGCAAGCTCACCCTTCACGCCCAGCTTCCCTCAAAATTACTTTCTGCCCATGCACATACCCTTGAGGTAAGTGTTCTGTTCCTGCAGAGTATTTCAGGAGGAGCCTTGACCAGAATGGGCTTTCTGTGTATATAGATATGTCTGAACTAATCATGGAGTAGAAAAAGTGGTTTCAAACCCCTGAATTGCGGTCCTGCCGAGGTACAAACTAGGTATTCTCACACTCTTGTCATTGCAGATGCTTCAGGAGTAGGCAAGTCTTTCTTAGTTCTGGGAATCACTTCCCGAGCCTTCTGTTCATAGGAATCCTTATGCAAATCTGTGAACATCACTGGTTATATTTCCTGGTTTCTCACACATTTCTGCAGTGTTGCAGTGTTTGCTCCTCTCAATCAAAGTACCATCCCAAGGATACTTCTTATGCCTAGGATTTAATAGAGTGCAGATGATTTTAAATGGTATTTTAAAGTGAGCTAAGCTAGAGAACTTTCAGCATTTCATTCTGCACTGTGCTGACCTTGGCAAGTGATCTCGGACAAAGTATGCAGAGTAACACTAGCAAATCACATGTTGGTAATGTACACCTCTCTTTGGCTGGCAGACATTTTAAGAGTCGCCAAAAAGTCAATACTTCTGAGAAGCAGCTTTTCAGAGTGTGAGGAGAAGCATTCTGTTTGTGGGATGTTTGTCCATAGCCTCCTAAGTGCTACTACGGCAGTTTACAACCGTAGTAACTACGTGTGTTTTGCTATACACATCTGGAAAACAAAATCTTAATTACAGGACACCTATGAAGAAAGCTCCCCTGAGCTAAAAAGTGCAACAATGCTTGTAAGGAATGGAAGTGAGTAGCATGAAACTGCCTTTAGTCTGTGGATTGGGAAGAACAACAAGGCTGATGGGAGATACTCTGTTGGGGCCAGATTTTACGTATTTAATGATAAAGTGGAACAGAAAAGAAAGTGCTGTGTTCTATATGAAACACAATATATTCCTATATTTAAGGAAGGCTGTGTGCAGAAATAAAAATAAGAAGGTGATGGTCTAGAAAATCTGAGCTCCACCTATCCCACTCCTACTGTGTGTCTGATTGCTTAAGGCTCTGGGACAGCTTGTAGTGGACTCACAGGCAGGTGGGCAGGAGCAGGGATGTCTCATGGTGTCAGAATAATGAATGTAAAATAGAAGCCATGTAACAGCAAGTTTTCTGACTATCACTCACTGCAAGGAAGGGCATAATTCTGTACATTTTTTAGAATACAATTAATATTGTATTTTACCTCTGAAAACCATGCTTATTTGGCTTAAATTATGACTGAGGGAGGCAGCTGAACTTTGCGTATTTTTGTGTGTGAAGTGTCTTGTATCTTTTGTTAATAAACCAGAGATCTTTAGTGAAATACATATTTTAAAATCAGATCAAAAGGGATATTTGTACATTGCAAAACTAACATAGGAGCCTGGAAAAGATCTCTTAAATATAACACCAAGACAAAAATCCTGCTTTCTTTATGTTCAATTTTCTTGAGTTGCTTGTGTGGAAAACCACTCATTTTGCCTGTAGGAAAAGATCAAGCTCTTCCTTTTCCTGCGGTAAGGCTTAAAAGTGATACATTTTTAGTAATTCGTTCTTGGAGGATGAAGTAATCTTTATTCACAGTGCTTGTCTAAATATGCCTAGGAGCACCTCAAATTCATAGTTCATTTCAGCAGAAATTCAGCATCTCTTCTTCCCAGTTCACCCTGCTTGTCAGGAGCAGTCAGACTTAACCACAGCTGGAAGCTTTACCTCTCCCCATCCTAAACCTCCTCTCTCACTCCCTTCTTCCTTTATTCCCTCCTTACCTCCTCCTTCTCCACCTTCTCCTTCTCCTCTGCAGAACCCTTCACTCGGTCATCACTTCTTACTCCTCTCAGCTGGACTTCGGCGTGCTGGAGGACTCACAGCTGGCCAGCTGATGACTGCTGACCTTTGGCAGGTTCTGCACGGGATATCAGCCTTACAGCTGGCCACAACTGCCTTCCTGGCAACTGAAGGTCTAACGAGCTTGGCCAGCTGGAGACTGGGCTGGAATCCTCCTGGCTGATGAGGGACTGAAGGGTTCACCCCCAAATGTGGAGGGAGTGAGCAGTGCCTCTGTATATGTGCTGCTGCCCCAGGGCATTAGAGTGAGGCTTCTCCTACTAGCCAATTGGACTAGTGGAATGACTAAAAAAAGAGGCATCAGAGCTGTTTTTTTCTCACGCTTTTTTTGAGTTTTCTGTTGAGTATTAGATTAGGCTTCATTAGTGGCCTTCACCCTCACTGCATCTTACGGTGTTCACACCACGAAGTCCAAGAGATACACCCATCCAGCAGACCAGGGCTGCACTGAGGGAGCTATTCCTTTTCCCAAACATGGTGGGATATATTTTCCCTTCATCCAGCAGGTGCCCCACTTTCCTGTCTCCAGGAGCTTGTCCATCTTGGACACTCATAGATCTCATGCAAAACCCTGTACTGCTACTTTCTCGAACATCTCCTGCTTTCTACTCCCCTGACCAGCTGAAAGGCAGCATCGATCCATAGAGTCTGTTTGCTTTTTGAGCATTAGTAACATTTATGAACTGCCTGGCAATCTGCTGAGAAATGTTGTTGGCTATGATTGCTCATCTGTGCTTGAAAAAGTGATGTCATGATATATGAGGGTCAGCAAGCCCAGAGAGAGATCAGAAAGGTATTTCAGTATCTGCATTAAATCAGGTGAATTTGGGTCTGACACTCTCTAAGCGGCCTTCAGACCTGAAGTAGCAGCAGAGGAAAAAATTTGCATATTTTTTGATTATTTCTCTGATCTTCTGTGAATATATGCTTCTGAACTGATACTATTTTCTGTTTCAACAATCCACGTAACAGGACTTACAAAGGAGCTTTAAAAGCATTGAAATGCCTTCAAGTTGGCTGGAGTAGAGTCAGTCAGTCATCTGGAGGTGGCTGCCTTTGCTCTGGTCCTCACTGTCATGGTTCTGTCTCCTTGGATAGTATCAAGCTGATGTCGGGAGCAGACACCCCACTCCCTTCTCCTCTGGGCAAGGGCTGTCGTTTTGATCCTAGGACTCCTACATTTCATGAGCAGCTTGAAGTGTCTTGAGCAGCTGGGAGTCCTCCTGGTCTTTTTTTCTCATATTGTATATAATTCTGTGAGCTCTCAAATGGGAATAGTTTGGCTGTAATACTTCTCCAAATGGATGAGCATTGTCCTTTCAGATACCTACAGTAATAAAGACTTAAGCAGCACCCAAATGGTAAGATTTGAGCTCATAATCCCTGCATGGTTAAATGGGGGTTTTCCTGGGCCGCACCCTGAATTTAGGCATGCACCCTCTAAATGTAAGCATTCAAACTCTGTGAGACTGTTTACCTTGTCACAGCATAGTGAGTGACCTCCAGTGAGGAGTTTGTTCCTGCTCTGCAGCTGGCCAAGGAAGACACATCCCATGAAGGTGCTTCATGTGGTGGGAAAGCAGACACCCCACTAATCTGAAGCTGTTTGATTGCTGGAAATATGAGCGAATTAACACCCAGTCTGGGAGAAAGTGAGTGTCTCATGTTGGGAATTCCCTTTGGAAGACACACATGGTGGCAGAAAACAAGGGGGTTCCTGCTGAAGCCAGGAAGGTAAGCACAGAAAGCAGGGAGGGCAGCGGTGACACGGCTCTGTATGCAGCTACTCAATATGGAGTAAAGGGGTGGTGACTCTGGGCAACTGGGAAAAAAGTTAGTAACTCTAAAATCCCTTATGCTGAGCATGAAGTAGAGGACAAACCAAGTAAACAAGGGCTGAGGCAGCTGTATCCTACCAGTGCCTGAAACGCACATTTCTCACAGGGTTTTACACATTTCTCACATTTATTTCCTGGGTAAAATACAAAAATGACTGAACTTTGAAATGTGAAACTTTTTGTTTCTAAACTTCCTAATAAGTAGGACAGTGAAACTCCTTTTAGAAAAGTGCTCTGGACTTCTCAAGCAGAAGTTGTTTGCTCTGAGGGGTGTCCTGACCATGGGTGCCTCCCACAACCCATGTCCCCATTGCTCTCTTTTCTGTGGAAGATATAGAACATGAGAAAAAAATAAGTATGTATTTTGGTGTATACTCTCACTTTAATACATCATTTCAACAACACCATGATTACTTACATTCCTTTTTGTAAAGTGAATAGTCCTATTTTTTTACTGCTTTTTATTTTCCATTTTCCCCCATTTCTATATAGTTTTATTGTTTATAAACAATACTCTTGTTTAGATGAATAGGTTTGAGTTCCATTTGGGTTGAATATGTACAGAAACAACTCTTTATCTTCATGTAAACTCTCTTTTAATTAGAAATTATGAATTATAAAATACAGCTAGACAGCTAGGTTTATTCTTGCTGCAACTCCACTGAAACCCCTGGAGTTTCACCAGAAACAGATTTGGGCCAGAAGGCCTAGAATATAGTTACAATATATTCATTTTCTCATGCTTCAAAAATGGACTGTTTATGCGCCAAGCTGTAAAGTGATATTCATGATGACTGAAGCCTGAACAACATTAAAATATCCAGATCCTCTGCTCCAAATCCTCTGGTATCCGAAACTGTTCCTTTGCTTTCGAAAGGAGGGGTTTGCTGCTGCTGAGGGTAAACAAGGGCAGGGGCACAGCTTTGGTGCTCAGGCTGAAATAAGAACTAGCCTAGCTAATACTGAAGCTTAACTGTAGCGAGCCTGTGTCTCGGACCCTGCCCCAGCCCCAAAGGCTGCCCAGTGCCCTCTCCACCAGCTTTGTCTTCCTGCTCCTGTGGCAGAAGGTTTCCCGTTGATCCTTTCAGATCAGAAATCCTTGTGAGACTTGCTACCCCAGTCCCCAAGGCCCCTTTTCAGAGAAATTTTTCTTTAAATGAAAAGTACTGTGGAAAATTGCTTTTTATTGTGATTATAATGGATACAGTGGTTCACATAACTTGCAGAGTACTTGAGAGCCAGAGCCCACACCCACAGTGTTCACACACTGGCATATCTAGTACAATCATGTTTTCTGTTTAATTTGGCCATGATATCTAGAAATAGAAGCTTGAAATTGTGCTCACAATAACTGCAGTGCTGTTTTGATGGTCTTGGATGCCAATCAGCTCTTACTGAATTGGTAAGATAAGTTATGTACCTCCCTACCTAGCACAGTAGTTATTGATAGGTAGTAGAGTGAAAGGAGCTCTTGAAGAACTCTTCCTCTGGAGCTTAATTATTTTAAAAAAACTTTGCCCATCTGTTTAGTTACAAATAAAGTCAGAGAGAAAATGTTGCTGAACACGTGATAAAACCCTCCCCTTTTTAAAAACAAATTTCAGACTTGTTAAAAATAAATCAGTATGTGTAAGATCTTAGAATAAGACGAAACCAAGTTTATTTTCACATCCTTTTGATCCAGTAGAAATTGCTGTGAACAGGCATAGTTTATATTTTCAGGTTTTAGCAAGTTCAAAGCCTAAAAAGGGAGTCCATTTGGGGGAAGGGAGAAAACCAGTATAGCAGTATTACCAGATCCAAACGATATAGGAGTATTTTTGGGAGGATTGGCCACGTGATGATTGACTGAGTCTCCAGCCCCCACATAATTTTTATTATATGTAACCCTGGTATGTTAGATATAGATGTCTGTAGTGTTTTGGGCAAAGCCTTCCCCCATAGCTTGATCATCATACTGCTGCAGGTGATTTTTTCAGAAAGCTCAGGGTCTTTAGAGATGTTAGAGTCTCCTGGCAAGTAGCAGTTCTGCAAAGGGGAGAGTCTGCATCTTTTAGCTACCTGAATAGCTCTGTTTGATTCTAATCATGAAGGTCACTTGGTTAAAAGCTCTGAACAACACCTACAACTCTTCTTCCTCCAATTCCAGGAAGAAATGTGCCTGGCAAATATTTCGTGGTTCATGAATGCTTTTATGCTCCTTTAGAAAAAGAGAAAAGCAGTGTATAATCCAGTTGAAAATTATCTGAGAACTGCCTGTGCTGTAAGAATTAGAGCATTGCCCCACCATTAAACAGTCCTCAAAATTTTCTGATGACATGCATGCTCAGGCAGGATTCGGCAGGTCAGAGCTGACGTTGGTGCTGTTTGGCATGGCAGACTGGGCTCTAACTTAGAGCTGGAAGTAGGGAGAAGAGCTTTTGGATTAATTTTGGTGCTGTAATTCTTCCACTGCAATTAAATGAAATGAAGCACTTGGTAAGAAAAGGGGAAAAAAAATCTTAATCCATATTGAAGGCATAAGCTGTGCATCTGAGCCAAATGTGACTTAAATAGCTGTAGCCTGAAAATTGGAATTTATAAGCATAACACCAATCCAGCAGAAAGTATAACACACAAATACTTATAAAATTTAAAATAATTCAGCAGCATCCAAACACAAGAACACTATAATCTATATTCTTTTGGTCTTAATAGAAGTGCCAACCTTCATGTGACACCCAACACTTCTGTGAGCTTTTACTCCCTCTGGCTTCTCCAGAGAAGTCTGCTGCAGCTGAGGCCCTTTTGGGTGCAGGAATTCAAAACTGAAGAATCCTTTTTCCAGTGGGATTATTCTTTTTATAAGGCTCTGTGTGTGTGCTGGAAAAGCAATTTATTTTGCCACTAATGTGGGATAAAGCATCATTATGCTACTCAGCTGTCACTGGGAAGTATTTGAAAGCGGTAAATCTATTTTGGGCCTAGTAGTAGTTCTAATCATTCCAGTCTGAATAAAAAAAGTAGGAAGTACAGGACAAGGTCTGAACTCTGCTTCTCCAACTCCCTCCCCCCCAAAAAAAATTCTGAAACTTAAGGGACAGATTTTTTTACAGAATGTAGGATTTTTAAAAAGTGTAATTTCTCTAAAATGTTGAAGTACAGAATTTTAAATATATGGATAAAAAATCAGCTGTACTATTTAAAACATTGAAATATATAGGAATTGGGCACTTCACAAAATCCTATGGCAGATGAAGGCTCAAATTCTCCAGGAGGATTAGGTGTTTAAATATAGCTAAGAATCAGAGACTCCAGATCCACAAGCAGGGTTAGGGATTCCCAGTGCCAAAGGCCTTGTCCTTGTACAGCTGTACAGAACACTGGGAATATGGAAAATTCTAAACCTGTGGTGAGAGGCACCTGGGCCCCAGTGTAACATCTGGGAATACATAATGTGAAGCAGGGCTCTGCCTAAATAGCAATAATTTGATGAAGAACTTGCCTTACTTAAGTGTCTTAATCCAGATTGGAATATAGTGTCTTTCAAGATCACTCTGTCTATCTTCCTCTCTGTCTGTCTGCCTTTCCATCCTGTGCACAAGCCCTGTGTTCCACGGTCTAAGCAGGGACAAATACTTCATTTACAAACTAAAAAGGGATGTGCAATTGTTCCCCTCTTATTGGCGGGGTTGTCGCTTACTGCACTCAATCATGGGGTGGGAATATGAATTTGAGCCCTTTTCTGCCTGTGTCACAGGGACTGTTTTGATTAGGAGAGAAGAGGGTGTTTCAGGGCATGGTGTCTCCAGTGCATATTTGAGTGGCACTACTACATGGACTAAACTAGATGGTCCTTCCTTCAGCTTGCATGATGACTTTGGCTTCTCAGAAATTTAGTTTGCCCCTAAATCAGCTTTCTGCTTCCTTTTGCCCCAGGTTTTGGGGTGGATGAGTTGTGTGGAATATAATAATCTCTTTCTGAAAGGCTCTGTGACCTTTTTGGTCACGTGTCTGGAAGGACAGCTAGTACATGGCTAAACTCCATGGTGTTTTCCATCCTGCAAGGACAGCACATTCAGTCCTGTGGCAAGACCTCTTGTCTGTGCTCAGATGTGATGGGAGCAGTCTGCTCATTCTCTTTTCATGTGTGTCCCTTGCAACATGTATTTGGGTCACAAAGGAGGCATACTTCTCGTTGAGCACAAATAGGCAGGGTCAGGATCTACAGCCCATGCCTCTTCTTCAGGCTGAGTGGATATCCTGGAGCAAGAGCCTTGTAACCACTGGGTTGCTGCAGAAGGTGGATCTTTATGGGCTGTGAACTGGAGACCCTGTGACAGGAAAATCCATCAGCTCTGCTGTGGCCTGGGAGGAGTATGAGCAGAAGTAACAGGGAGGTCTTAATCCACCACAACTGTTTGCTGAGAGGCTTGGGTGTTTGGGTATTTCTAGACCTTTTTGCCTTCTAGAGGAGGTCTCCTTGCCAAAGCTGATCCTCTTAGGACAAGCTGGAGCTCTAGGACAATTACAACAAGGTTTCTGATAAAAATCAAGTATATATACTGGAATAGCAATGTATAATAACTTATTCTCTGCCTTCATCAAATATTGGAGGAAGTTTCTTTCCAGTGGTCACCATGACTTCCAATAGTTATGTCCAAGAGTGATGAACAGGTTTGCATATTACACATAGTAACTGCTCCAGCAAATTGGAGCATTGAATGAGAAACAAGTATGTGCTACCTGCAGGTATTGGTAATGTCTGTTGTTGAAGTGAATTATGAGTCTATGGGGAAGAAGGTTAATGAATTGAGGAAGAAATGGCACACATCTGGAGCATGTTGTTGTGTTATGTCTCTTACATTTCTGAGAAAATTTAGCAGCAATGTGCAGCGTTGCTGCAACAGTATCTTAAGGACTGGTGAGCATGCTGGGATCTTGCGGCAGATCACAGAGCGTGGGAATCTTTTTTCCAGTGCTCAAGTAGCTCCTGAATACCTTCAAAATTAATTCGTGTGTGAACAGTGACTCATGAATAATGCTGAAGGATACATCAATGTCCAGGAAGAAATTTTTTGTCCTTTTGCTGCACCACAGGTAATACAATTGGGCATGATTCCTTACATGCTTGTACTGTTCTATGATCAGCATTTGTCACTTGTTTGTTTATTTTTTTTAACCTCTATTCCCTAAAATCCGGTGACTTAGAGTGAGTTAAAGTGGTGGCAGTTGCCCATGTCAGATTCCTGCAATTTTGCACATTTAAGGATGCTAAAGGAGCAAGGTCCATCTTGCAGTACACAGGAAGCATCTAACTGCTTATCTTGTGTCAGCATCTTTCGCAAACGGGATGAGGGAGCAGGCAGACATTCCAGGAGCTTTTTATTATTTCCTTCAGGCATCAGCCTCATTTACACAAGAGATGGTACACAGCTCATGCCTGTGCTGATGACCCGAAGTCTCTTGGTTACAGGTTGCTCGAACCTGCTTCTCTCTTCTTGAAAGGAAAAACTGATCAAAAACTGTACACAGTCTAAATAAAGCCATCTGCTATTACTAGTGCATGACAAAGAGCCAGGCTGCTGTTTATAGCTTTCAGAAGTTGTTGTGATGTGGAGTGGCATCAAAATGCACAAAATAATTTTCCATCTGGGTCTCTGGGGAAATGTGGATGCTGTTCTTATGCATTTAAACTGAGCCTTTTTTTCTGCTGCTTCCCAAGCTTCTCAGTTATAAATAATGGTGATCCCGCCCCTCTACTTAGCCCTAGTGAGGCCACATCTGGAATGCTGTGTCCAGTTCTGGGCTCCTCAGTACAAGAGAGTCATGGAGCTCCTGGAGCAGGTCAAGCAGAGGGCAACAAAGATGATTAAGAGACTGGAGCATTTCTCTTACGATGGTGGGCTGAGGTAGCTGGGCCTGTTCAGTTGAAGTTGTTGATTCAGCATCATCTGTGTCCTGCAGACATGTGTAGACATGTACAGACATGGTTCTTTGTCTCAGTTATTGCCTACTACTTAACACAGTCAGAGTTTGCTCAGCTTCTGTGCACTGATCTCTAGCAGTTACTATCCTGTGGTGAAAGCTTTTTGCTCGTCAGCTAAAATGCTTCATTCTGCAGCATCTAAAATTCAGGCTTCTTATCTGATATTCATCTAAGTTCCCTCTGTAGTGAATGAAGGAGAAGAGGCATCTCCCATTATTAATATGAGATGGAAGAGGTATAACTACCCAATGTATTTTCTTCAGTGACAAGCTGGGAATAGGATGCTCCTACAGCATCCAAGAAACAACAGTAAACAACCAAGAAACAACAGTACTTTCAATGAGGAAGGTGAGAGAGTGGTTTTATGCTGCTACACTGGCTGACAGAGAAACATGTTAAAGCTGAGGTGGGAATTAAGACTGGCAGAAGAGAGGGATGGAGGAGGACGATTAGAAAATTCTTCTGCTGTCTTCACTGAAAAAGAAAGGCATTATATTGTGTCAGTACCCATTACACAGGTGAGGTGAATCACCTCTTGGAGATAATTGTTCCCTCCATTAGCTGCAGAGATGGTAACTGCAATTAATTGCACCTTCACTGACACTGGTCTCTGAAAAAAATCTCAGGTGTTTTGTCTGACTTCTGAGTAACTTCAGCTGCTTCAACAGTTAGTTTTACAGTCAAAGAAACATGCAAAACCTTCATCTGATTTGACACTTGGAACTATTCTTTTTTTTCCCTCCTGTTTTTTTTTCCAGCTTTGAAGATTGTCATTCTTTGACTCTTGGCTTACAGAGCAAATTTGCTTTAAGATTGCATTCATCTCCTCAGTAAGCCAGATCACCTGTGTAGCTGAGCTGAATAATTTAATAAAGGCAAGATGACTGCTTCTAAAACATGCTTTAGAGGTATACTAATTGTAATGCAGACAGCTGCTGAGGGCTCATTAGTTCAGCAAAGAATTTGGTTGGAAATTCTTTAGTATTGCATGAAAATCACTTGCACTTCATTGGAGTCAATGACATTTCTCACATCTTTGCTCCATGCAGATTTAAAATAATCATCCTAGAATAAGCCAGGGATACAGGGAAGAAACAGCCACACCAGCCTCAGTGGAAGACTTGTTCACAGATGTCAGGGGATTATTATTTGAAGCAATTTGCATGCATTTTGACAAAATATATTTTTGGCCTTACCTTGCCTCAAAGTCTAAATTTGACAAACAAATTGTCTAGTCACACTAGACAATTCCAGGATGAGCATAGGTTTCCTGTTACCTTTCCTTGCCGAGGATTGTAGCCCTTATCAGAGTCAGTGGGTTTCTAATAGAACTGGAGAATTTGGGCTGCTGTTAAGCACCATAGTCAGAATATGAAAACTGAACAGGACATCTGGCCCTTAACAGACAGTGAAGGCTGTCAGAGCCTGCACTTTACCTCTGAAGCTTGCTGAATGTAGGACTGTTTTATCATTTGGCTTCTTTCCTCTATCCTTTCTTCTAAACACAAGTGCCAGTTTTCTGAGGGCTCCTGAATTTGTCAAACTAGTGCTTCTTGGGGATATTGCCTTCTCCCAGGCCTTTCAGAGATGAAGCTGCCTGAGAATATAAGATATGGTGTACAAAATGTAGCTCCTAGTTTGTTTTCCCTGTTGAAAAAAGGAGAACTTTCAGATGCTTGCATACTTCAGCTAAATATCAAAGCCTTGATTAAAGCTGGTGGAGAAAGAGGAAGAAATTATAGGAGTGTCTAGAAGGGGAGAAATAAAAATGCCTCTAGAGATAATCCATTGATAAACCTGGATCTAATGACCCACGATTCTGTTTGGGTGTCCCTCTGAGGAAGGTAGTGCCAGGCAGTGGTACAGACTGCTATCATTTTTGAGAAAATCACAGCTACAATGGAAACCCAATTTGATGGCTATCTTTGGCAAGTCCCCTGCTAAAAGCAGAGTGGCTGCTGCAGCAGGAGTCATGACTTGCATCGATTTGTTACTGCTCTTGGTTGACGTGGCTCCCTTCAGCAAAGCTCCATCTTTCATTTACTTCAATGTGGATGATACACTTGCCTAGTAGTACTGTGGGACATTTTTTTAATCAGTATATGTAAAATCTTCAGCAGCAGCAACAGCAGGTGAAGTGTGATCAGACCCTGAGTGCAGTCCGATAACCATGTTAAGCAATATTTACATTAACCCTGAATTATTACCCAGGTAAGAGTATTGCTTTTATTGCCATAATCCTATTGTTATTTGCCATTCTTAGCACAGAGAGTATTCACTCATGTGGTGTTATTGTACATGCAAACTAGTCCAGTTTTCTGAAATGTCCACTCACTGTAGTATGTGTGGCGATATGCTGAATGAATGCTGAGTACACCTCTAGTGTGCAGCTTTTTAACGCTAGGAGGAAAGAAGCCCTGGGCAGTGACAGTGCAATGAGCAGCTCTCGGTGCTATGAACATCGTTTTACACTAGGTGTCTCCCTTGGCATATTTATTCAGCTGCGAGCTCCACCTGCCGTGCCCGCTGAACGGAGTCGGGAATAGGTAGGGACACACAGATAGATTCGTACTAAGGGCTGTAAACCTGTTACAGTGCCATACACATAGCGGAGACAAATATTGCTCAAAACACCTCGTCAGCACTTATACTTTAGTCTGAGTTAACTGATGCTTAAACTCCCTTCACATGAACAAGTTTGTTTTCCTTTAGCGGTTCTGAGACCCAATGGTGAATACTTTTAACTTCTTTCTGTCAACCCTACGGACAAGATAAGGAAAACATGCACAAAACCAAGGCTTGAAAGGTGGTGCTGGTGTAAGTTCTGCACTTGAAGAATGATGTTAGTAAAGACATTAATAGTTTTTTATGTGTTTGATCCCTGGAAATTTAAGAAAGGCTCTCACTTTCTCATTGCTTACGGTTGGAAACTTACCTTGAAATAGAATTTCAAAACGAACAATGCATTGGTTCCTGGATGTCTTTTTATAATACAAACACTTTCAGACTGGATGGCTGAAGGCATTGACTCTATGTTAGGATGCTGCCAGGAGTTGGTTCCACATTTTTACCTGCGAAATTCCAGACAGACAGGGGTCTACATGCCAGATGTGCTGGATTTTCTTCACCTGTAGACCTCAGTTGTTCAGTGTGTGCACAGTGACTCTGACCCACTGCATGTGTGTGAATTCACAGTGTAATGCCTCGAGCAGGTCTAGATGTCCACTGGTTCCAGATAAGGAGCTGTTGTTCAGCCAGAGCAGGGTGTATGGTTGTCCCACAGTCACCGACACGACATAGAGTGCTTTGTCAGCAGGGACTAACTGAAAGGCAAAATCATCATCTGATGGAAAAGGGGTGACTCAGGAAAGAGGTGACATTCTTGGCATATCTGTATTTTTTTTTTCAAGGTTTACCTACCATTTTTCTACCCTCTCAACATATTTTGCCCCATGTATCCTTGAGGACTAGCGCAAGCATTTTATGTAAGGCAACTAAGAAGCTGACTACAGTGCCATGAGAGGGCAGCTAATGGATATGGAGTGCAAGTGAAGAGCAGAGCACTCCAGAAGGTAGACACAGCAAAGCCTAAATGCCATACCTGGCCAAAGAGATTGCATGTCATCAAAAAGTGTCACTGCTCAGAAAACTCACATTGGAAAAAGGGTAGGGGAGTACTGCAGTGGGAGAGTTGGAATAGCTTTTTGGTGACATTTGGGGTCTTTGTCAAAGGGGATTTGTGAGGTCAAAATGTGGAGTGATGGGAGAGAGATCAGTAGAGAAGTACCTCAGAGTTGCTCTCATCTGAGCTGGGGCCACTCTTACCTACCAAACTGTTCATGGCTACCTTAACATACCCAGAATTCTTCCCATGCTGTTTTAGCTAAGCATTTTGTCTTGTTCTTTCCAAAAACTGCTATAAGAGACATGGTTTATCCTCCCAACATAAAAACGTAACTTGTTCAGATAAAAATAATATTCTATATTCCTGGAGAAGTTTTCACAGATAAGTGAAAAACTTTAAGTATCTTCCCTCTTCTGTAGTGCTGCACTGGCTACTCTGTACTTCAGAAATCGAACTCTGTTTCTTCAATTTCAACAGAAATGTTAGGGAAGTGTCTCCTGAGTTCCAGTTTTTAATTGGACCAGTTTGCAAGCTAATCTCAGGCTTCCAACTGGAATATCGTTAAGTGCAACTCTTGGTCTGTTTTGGGATGTCAAAATTAAAAGGTTGGGCAAGATTTACAACTTCAGGTTTAACATAGTTTTCCTTGAAATGGACATGAATTTGTGTGTCTATGTAACATACTCACTTTCAGAGAACACACTTAGAGTTCTCTCAGCTTGAGAATTGCTGGTGAGGAGAAACTGTAATAGGATTAATGAAGAAACTCTCTGTAGGACTGGGATATGTTTGGGTATCACCTTTTTGCAGCAGCACAATCCAGCTTCACACATCTCAGAGAGAGGAAGAAAGGGAAGAGGTATCCCTCCACCCTATCAGCTCTTTATGATTTTGACAAAAGGAACTGCAATTGCTGAATCTTATGCTTTTCTTGTGGTTGATGAGTCGACAAGAGTGAAACTAACTATAAGGAGGTAAATTGAAAGCTGATCAGAGATTAAACTCCTACGTGACTTTTTTTTTTTTCTTCTTGGATCTTGGCTGCTCCTTGTAAACATCTGCTTTGGTAATCTTTTTACTTAATCCTAGACAGCTGCAGGTTTTAGATTTCACAAGTGGCGAAGTTTTCCTATGACTCTTGTTATCCCAAATTCCTGTGTTGAAAGTTTAATGACTTTCATTTTTGTGCATCTCTGATTGTAACCAGAAATCAAAAACAATAGTTCATCTTTTTGGTTGCAGATATTGTAAAATGCACACACATTAGCCCAGTGTTGGGGATGGTAGTACAGACTTCTGCTATTAGCATTCAGGCTGCAGCTTCTTACAATCTGCTCCTGTATGCACCACAACCAAAGCATTTTGCTAATAATACCTGTGCTGAGCTCTTAAATTTCTTAGAATTGTTCAGAATAGACATCTGTAGTGACAGGAACCTCCTTACAAACCAGAATACATGCCAGGCCTCCTGGTCATCTGAGCTATGTATGTAGAGGTTTAAGACTAGTGAATTCAAACACCGGGGAGTTTGTATTTATTTATTGTGAAGCTGTGTGTAAGTGTAGCAGCAACACATCCCCAAAAGCCATTACTTATTCCAAGCTAGTAGTTTAAGCTGTTTAGTAGGGGCTTTGCTTATGAACTTTTTAACAGAATGCTTGACTCTATTTTAAGATGGATGTCAGACAGGTGGAATGAATCACGTTCAAGGTACCTCTAACTCTTGACTTTGGAAACAATCAGAGTAAGCTCCACAGCTTGATTTTGGACAGCTGAAGGTAGAGACAATGAATCCATCAAACATGTATCTAAATCTTTCTACTCGTTCAGACTGCATTCACTTCATGGACAAGCAGGGTGAGCATGGGTCTGCTTGTCAGACTGTTTGAGAACATCCCTAATTCATCCTGACCTTCCCATGGCTAAGCACAATGAGCTGTATGTCTCATCAGACATGTATTGCAGCAGGCAGCACATTCTTGCAAACTGACCCAGAATACTCCCAGGTTTAGAAATCTATTTTGTTTTACTGAATGTTGGATATGGAAATAGTCTCACTAATACTTACGGAGGGACAGTACTGCTTCTAGCTAATAATCCACTGCTTACACATGGAATGGTCCTTAGTACTGCCAGACACTTTTCTGCATAATAACTTTCAAATTCTGAAATTATGCTTAAAATCCTGCTTGATTTCAAACACAGGCAAAACCGTTCCCCTTCTTGATTAGCATTTTTTTTATTCTAGGAATTTGGTTAGCTCACAAAATTTTAATTTCATTTAGAACTCTAAAATCCCTAGTTAGTAGACAAGTAAACAGTTTTTCTCTTGCAAATGAGGCACATAATTTTGTGCCTTCTGTTAGAGTTCCGAAAGGTTACTAAATCACACTGGATTCTTGGCTGTGATAAATACATACGCAAGGGACAATGTATAGGACTGTGAGATCTGTATTCACCATGAAACTGCAGGTAGATTTTTATGTCATTTTTTCCACTCATGGACATTCATTGACTTTCGATCTATGATTGATTACTAGAAGAGAAATATTCAAGCTGGTGAGCTTTTTGCTTCATCGAAGACTATGGAATTCTTCAATACCTTATAAGGTGCCACTCAGACAAAATGTCGCAAACAGAGAAACTATGGCTAGCACAGCAGAGCCATCAACTTCACTAATTAAATGCCACCAACCCAGATTCTCTATTATTATTAGATCCTGCGTCTGGATCTTTGGTGTAAATGAACATGACGCAAGAGTGTGCAAACACTCCTTTGGTTACTGTAATAAAGAGACAGAAAAGGTGTCTTGGATCTCCTCCCTCAGTTCGCTGCCAGTGCAGAGAAACATGAGGAAGTCCCAAAGGTGAATACAGGCAATAAAAGTCACTAAGTCAAATGAAAGAATATCTATTTAGTGTAGTGGAACAGCAAATGCCAGGAGACCAATCAGTTAAAATACAATGCACAAACACCTGCAGACCTCCACGTGGAAAGGGCTGTCTTCCCTGCGCTTCCTTTGGATACTAATTCAGCCGTGCACATGTGGAAGAGCAGTACTGAATCAGGTCCAAATACATTTAAATCACAAATGAAAACACCGGCTACAAGCAAAAGCACACCATAGGCTTAGGGACTGTGGTCATTCTGTGACTGAGTAGCTACATGTTTCATTAATCAGTAAGGGGCATGAAAAGCAACAGAAAATGATTTCTACCTGCTTCCACTTCAAGGTCACTGACAGTTCTTACCATTAAATGTTGGCAAAGACTAGATTGTTAATTTTAGTGTGTATAAATAATTTATTGAATAATAATATATGAAAATGAATTTGATATGCTTCTCTATATGAATGACAGTCTATTATTGAAATTTATTAATCAGCACATTCCACTCAAATTTTTTGAGGAAGAGGAGGGAAGGAGGTGGAGAGGCAGTTTGGAAAAATGCAGTACAGTGGGCTGACTAAATCTGAATAATTGGTCTCTGAAAATGCAGCTATCAGTGTAATTGAAATCATACTGATGAGATACAGAACAGTTATATGCAGTCATAATAACAACTTATATACTGTCAATATTAATAGCAATGCCTGTTTGAAAACAGTTTTAAAATAGGTACATACAATTTTATTAAGTATAAAAAGACACCGTGCAGAGCACAATACAATAAATTTCATCTTTAGTTCTGGTAGTCCTCAAACTCCACTGTCCTAATTGATATTCAGTGGTCACCAATGACCGCTGAACACAATTACCTGTCTGTATAAAATGAGGCTTCTTTAGATGAATTCATGCTGTTTGGTTTTAAAAATACAGTAATTTCCTTTCAATGGCTACTTACACTGATGAAACACTGTCAAGACTGTTGACTAGCCTGCATTTGGTTTCTAACATATGCTATACTACTGCCAATTTCCCCTGTTTTGCTTTGTCTCTCTCTGTTTGAGAATAGATCCTCCAATATATTGTTTCTGACTTTGTTCCAAGTTCAGAACAAAACACTGTTTCTGACCATTTCTACATTCCATTCTTCACATTACTGAACTTTCACTGACATCAGCAGGAGTTTTCAACATGCAAAGACTGTACGGTTTTCCCCCAAGCTTCTTTTCTCCCCCAGTCTTTTCTAATGAACCATGGAAGGCATGTAAAAATGATCAGTATTTTTAGGATTTGGGGGTCCATTTTCTTATTTTCTTGAAAGCAGATGACATTTACAACCTTCCAGCTTTGACTATCTTCTTTGGAAAAGCAGACATGTAAACTTAAGAACTTACAGATTTTGCTTGCACATTCCAATTTTGTTTAATTAAAAAAAAAAAGTCAGAACTTGAAATTCAAATTGATTTAAACGATAATGTGTGAGTCTTGAAACAACTTACACTTCCTTCTCTCTAAAATATATTAACATTAGACTGGAAAATAAATTAAACAATACAGAAATGCAGAGATTATGCTATCACAGTAATATCTGCCGAACAAAGCTTGGTCTTTTGCTAACATTAGCTTACTACATTTGCAATACATGCTAAGCAAAGACCCTACTTCTCTAAGAGGTACATTCAGACAATATATATTTTATGGAATAAATATATAATATATCCAGTTATAGATTTCTGAATCGTAACTATAATAGATACAAGCAATACCTACGTTTAAAAATACAGTTCTAGGCTTCCCTAACTTTACTACTAATAAAATTAAAGTTGACCTAAAACTTTCTCACTCTGTTGATGCATAATAAAATATATGGAAACACCAAGAGTAAAAAGCCAATTGCTTCTACAAATGGAATACTTTATAAATATAGTAAATTGCTATTTCCAGAGGGAAATCTGAAAATTATAAACAGGAAGTTAGGTTAAAACAGCTCTACAATATATAGTACAAAGTGGTTATGAAGCATGATGTACTAGTTTGATGTCTGTGGCAAAATTTTGAACTGATGGTTTTCATTTTTGGAGATAACTGTAGAGAAAGATCCTGCTCTCAAAAGCAGCGAATCTTAACCTCCTTAAACAAAACTTTCAGTGACTAGAGAAAGCCAACTAGAAATTTGTCAGAGTAAGGAGTGCAAGATTAGATCAAACAGAATTATTTGGAAGCCCTGGACTTTGCTGTTTCATAGGGTTTACCAGTCATGCTGCTCTCATTAGGAACAGAGTCACAGAAGTAAAAAGTACCTGCGACTGCTGTGTGCTGAAAAACCTTATCATGATGGTACCCTCCCTACGGCTTACTTAACATTAGTCTGGTACTGTACATTCTCCAGATGAATTCTGTTTCATGTTCCTGTAGTTGTTTGCTTTTGCTGGAATACTAGAGTACAGCTCTGGTTGCTTGATTACTGAACTCTTGACTGAGGCTTCTTCTTTCTTGAGAACAACCTAGAATTAAAGAAAAGCATTCCTCAGAGCAAGCACAAAGAACTGAGGAATTAAGCTGCTGCTGGCTGCCTCTGCTTGCCTTTCTTCTCTTTCAATTTCAAAGCAGCAAAAATTCCTTACTTGCTAATGAAATTATTTAGGAACTTAAAAAAATAAAAAACTTCATGTGTATGTCTGTCTCCTGCAATGGCCTTGTTTTACACAGAAATTACTTCATGAAATACTACTGTTTATACCTCTTGTCTGAGTTGAGGGGATTCAAAACCTTCTCAGAGCCTTTGTTTGTATCAACAAATCTGGAATTCTGGTGGTCACAGGACAGGGCGTTTACAAGGTGGGTGTTTTCTCCTGAATACCAACAGAGGTCAGTGTCAACACTAATAAGGATGAAACCGTCACTGGGTATTTTCAGATTTTGACTGTTTGGGGACTTTCTGAGTCACTTGTTGACTCTTCAGTACACATTGTTTTGGGAAAAAACAGCGATGAGATGAGGGTTGGGTTGTAAGTCATTGGGACGTGCTTCCTACTTGATTTTATTTAGGCAAATGGAGTGTATCTGTAAATATAATCATAGCACAAACTCTCACTGATTTCAAAAAAACTGCATGTACAGAGAATCTTTGAACTTCACATGCCACTGGGAGACTTTCAAGCCTCTTGGAAACTATTGTAATACTGAATGTCAGTCACGAGTGAACAAAATACTTTCTACCAAACTGTACCTAAAAGGAAGTGCTGAGAGAGCAGAGTAACCAGAATGAAGTTTGAGTTCCCTGTAGCAAGGAAGACTTTTCTTCACCTACCACCAGGAAATCTTGATGTTTTGTTGCAGAGTGGTAACAGATTAGTTGAAAATGCTTTAAATCTGGTGGCATATTCTTACTTGTCATAAATGCTCTGGTTGTTAATATTAAAAAACATTCCCAGGACTTCTTTTACTTGCAGATAAGCCAGAACTGCACAGTGGCTATTGATCTCAGGGTTGTTAGTTGGAAACTGGCTCCAGAATTTGCTAGTGCCTTTAACATGTTTTCAAAATGCATTTTTACTGGGAAAAATCACGTGGAAATGTACCAAAGAATGAGCTCTGCTCATCCTGACTGCAGTAAGTACTTACTGGGGCCCCAAGGGTACATCCAGGCCCCTGACTGTTCCCCCTTGGGGGGGTTCCCTCCATCCTCTCCACAGCCCAGGACCTCATGTCAGCCCTCAGGGCCATCATCTCCTGACCCACCATAGCCCCAGCAGGGCCAGTCTCCAGCTCCCCATAGCCCTGCCCTGCTCAGCCACGGGATACCACTAAACTAGGCACACCTATGGCCTCATGTTCCCATGACAGGAGCTGCCCTGCTCCTGTCTGGGGCTGGGATGGGCTCTGGCACCAGATGCTGCCCTGACAGACCCCTGGAAGCGGCTGGACCAGGTGGGGCACTGTCAGTGGACTTTAGGGAAGAACAATGAATCCTCTCACCTACGACATATGGTTTTGCTGTGTAGTTTGCTGCTGTTGCTGCTGCTGAATGAGCAATTGCTGCTGTTGCCGGCGCCGGGCTGTTCTCAGTTTTTCGAAGCGAGCCTCCATCTCCTCCAGCACCTTGGGAGTGTAGCGCACCACCAGCTTCACGCTGTCCTTGGCTGCCTTCAGCAGCTCCACTGCCTTCTCGTGGTGTTCTCCTTCCACACTCTGGGAGAAGGGAGAACAGATTCAATAGTGAAAACGGTGCTTTGATGTAGAGCTGTCTTTTTCATGTGGAAAGCCTGTCAGAGTTTTAGGTGGTTTCCACACCTTACATTTTTAAGGGATCACTAAAAAAGAAAATGTTAAGTAAGACTTACGCATGGCTGGGCATGTATTAATTTTCAAGCTCTGATATCCATGCTTACATTGCTTGAAACAGTAAATTTCCAAAACAGGGAGGTGACTTAGCTGTTAAAGAGAGTATTCAATTTCTACCATTAACTGGTCTGACTGGAGTGCTTTTTAGGCACATGCATGGTTACACACCTTAAGAAAAAGGGAAAAATTTTCTAATGGTGCATGATTGTCCACGTGTTGTAGGACATATTCCAAAAAACAGAAGTATCTCTGCAGAGAAAAAAACCCAATGGCCTGAATATTTGCAACCTTCGCATGGATTTTAGATCATCTAAAAATAAGTCTTTTTCTTCCCTCTTAAAAAAATAAAAATTTTACTACCTCCTGTATTTTAAAACTCTTATGTATATACCATGCTATTTAAAATGAAGCTATACCCATATGCTTCCAAAGAGAAGTAGCAGCATTCAAAGTATTAAATTCAATTCATGAAAAAAGAGTAACTAAGCATTGTTATAGCAACTGTCAGAAGAAAATTCCTTATATACGCATTTCTCCTATTTGACTGAGTAGCGTTGTGCAGGAACAGCACACACCAGTGCTTCTGGTGTGGCACATTAAGATGTAGAAGCAATGATTTAGAAGTTTCAAAAATAAGGCACTCTATAAAGATAGCATAAGCAATTTGAGGTTGTTGCTTTGCTAATTATCTTCCCCTCTCCTGTTAGAGATACTTCAACATATTAATACAAACAATTATTTTATGTCTGAGATAACTAGACTAGTTGACTAGACTTAAGTTTCTACACAAATTTTAAGATGCTTTGAAAACATTAATGAAATTCAGAGCAATAATGAATGTCAGGTGATGAAATGATTACCAGAAATGGAGAAAAGCTTCAAGAAAATATAAATTTTGAATTGTATGGTCACAAAATTCTTCCAATAGATCCAAAGGTCTTCATGAAAATTCATGATCTGTGATGACCAGACTTGTCAGAAATTACAAATGGAATAAATCTGCTGGAGAAGCACTGCTACAGAAAAGTAATTTGGAGAAAGAAATCATTTCCTTACAAATATTTGAAAAAAAAGGGAAACTCTTCCTGCTAACAGTGAATGTGTCTAACGCTCCCTAGTGAACTAAAGTAAAAAGCTATAGATGAACAGGGTGTTTTGTGAAATTGCTGTAATGAACAAGTCACAGATACAAATGAAAACTTCTTCCCCACATCCCCTAGCCTGTAACTGTTCAATGTTAGTTAGGTGATCATAACTAACACATGCTGTAACTAGCTCTCTTCTATAGCACATTCTTTGTGACTGGCTTTGATACTGGCTTTTGGAAATATAAGTCTCACCTTAAGAGAAAGTGTACAAAATTTGGCATTTTTTTATATTTCCTTTTTTTGCTTGTAAATCATGGTCAGTATGACATGGCATGGACATTCAGAGGAAATGACAGGGTATTCAGTGTTGTCATGATTGGTTCTGCTGTGCAACAGCATGAACTTAGAACAGGCTATGAACAAACATAGTAAGCTCCCAAGCTACTATGAAATAAAATGAAATGAAATTTCATGAAATAAATTTCATGAAATGTTTCTATTTCATGAAATGAAATTTCTAATGAAATAGAAACATTTGTTTGCTTTCAAAGAGCTGGATGGTTCTTATCGACACCAATAAGAAATTGTTATTGTTCTGTACAGCAATAACATGATGGTGTGTTTGATTGTCTATTTTTTCTCCTGTTTGCCCCCAGCCTTGCTCTTCCAGTTTAGACAGTATTTTCTAATTAGAAATGAAGGGTTTGACTTCACTGCTATTCAGGTCTATGGAAAACTCACGTTGATTTGAATAGTAATGATACAGAATTAAGCCTAATGCTCTGAGCCATGAGCAAAGAGGGGAAAATAACAAAGGCAAACAGTGCTGCTAAATACAAATCCTGCTCTCTGAACACACCGCACTCAGATCTTGACAACCACAGTTTTCAGCTGTTAATATGATTGTTATACTTGCTCTTAATGTCTTTATTGCTGCTTGCACCCCAATTTTCAAGGTATTACAAAAACTTTACCCACTTAACAGCAGCTGTGCAAATGAAATAGCAGAGCCCCTTGGAGTGGGGAAGAGGAACGGGCAAAGGAAGTTGTTTTGCTGTTGGAATTCTGCTTCTGCAAATCTCTAAGGTGGTGCTGGCAAAAGACTCCTGCTGGTATTGGTCATTTCTGTGCAAGGTACTTTGCTGACTAGATTATGCTGGTGGGGGACACTGTGAGGATCTGACACTCATGTTACTTTAGAACCACCCACAAAATGGGTAAAATTGTTTTGGAAAGTATATATTTACTTAATATATATTTATTATATATACTTGTATATACTTATTCCTTTTTTTTCCATTCTGCATCAAAGAGAAGAATGAAAAACACTGTAGAGACAAGGACAGATGGAAGAACTGCAGATATAGTATGGGCAAATACCAACCATTACTCTATCCTGGTTCACAGACTTGCCATAAATATAAAAGAAAAAAATTCACTTTCCTGAAGACAAAAAAAGAAAATATGACTGTCAGCCCACAATTTGAGAAACGGAGAAGAATATTTCTATTAGGCTCTCTAAACAAATACTTGGTTGACAAATTAGTCATTATAAATCTATTTTGCATCCTTTCTGTATCTGACTCACACAAGGTATCTGACAAATGCAGAATCTTTGCCAGATATCAACAGGCACCAGCAAGTGTGTTTGTCGAGCCATCTGCAGGGCTTACAGCTTTCAATTTCCTTTATTTTTAGGGGTGTGGGACAAAAGTATGTAACAAAATCCTTAGCATAATGAGAAAACACTGTTTTTTAACATGCAGTGAAACAGCTCAAGGAACAGTCTTCCAACTCATGCTGGGAGAACAAGTCTGGATTCTGAACACACAGCTCTAATTTTATGTTGCTAATTATGAAGTTGGATAACCATCAATGGCTGAGCACAAACAAGTTACAGATATTTCATTTTCATGTCCCACCGCTGTCTGTTCTATTGTACATGCTGTATATTATTTGCCTTTCTCCAGCTAAATTAAGAGAATCAGAGTGAATTAGTCCCAGTAAACAATGCTAAATTTAGGGGGTTTTTTGTCCTGTCTCAAGCTGTCTGCAAACAAGTAATCACTTCTGTAACTTCTGCCTTTTTACAAATTATATTGCATGGGATTAATTCAGCCCAAGACTGGTTTATGAACAGTTGCTCATTATTTTAAGGGGTGAGGCCCTGGAACAGGTTACCAGAGGATTTGTGGATGTCCCATCCCTGGGAATGTTCCAAGTCAGGTTGGATGGGGTTCTGAGCAACCTGCTGTAATGGAAGGTGTACCTAACCATGGTAGGAGGGTTAAAACAAGATCATCTTTACGGTCCCTTTCAACCCAAACTGTTCTGTGATTCTGTGATTATTTCAAGTATGCAACTTCAATTCATATTTTAAATTCTGTTGTTTAGACTCTAAATACAAAAAACATTTCTCTTGCATCTCTAAATCAACCTTCTCATGTGTCCACATGCAATTGGGAGTTTTGTACTATGGGTTTTTTGCTGCATTACCTAAATATATATTCTAGAGCACACGCATCAAATTTTTGAATGGAAAATCATAAAACAGAGGTGACACGAGGGTCATATTCAATATATCTTGACATCTGAAGGTTCACCACTTTCCTCTCTGGTATTTGCCTAGATACTGTTGACAGTAAATGGATTTTTCAAGAACCATCCATCAATTAGTGAATTAAGACTACTTTTGTCTGCCTTTTAAATCATCTGTTGAAAGAAACAACAGTGAATGAAAGTCATTCTTTGATCGACTTTCAATCACTGAAGTTCAAGTAACGAACTTATATTCCTTTAATATTCAGTTTCTTCTTTTTTCTTTGAGACTAAATAATCTTTTGAGTGGGTTTTTCTTTTTTTTCTTATTGTGTATTGGTGCAAGCAAGTTTCCAGAACTAGTATTTCTCTTTTGAGAACATGATAGTTGATACAAGAAGTGGAAAAAGCCTGTCTTAAGTGTTACACAAATACTTTGTTACAAGAAAAAGGAAATAGCTAGTGTTCACAGAAAAAGATGAAAACATAAAAACAATTTTATTGTTTATGGACTTGCAATGAAGAAGAAATTTAAGTTATAATGTCTTAGATTCCTGACTGGACTCAGCAACTGCTACTATGTGCCTCTGATGCATTTAAATACAAGGTCAGATGCAGGTTTGCATGGAAAAGGACATGTTCATAGAGGGAAGTATAGGGTTATACGAATGAGTATCCTTACCTTTTCAGTACTTTACATTCCTTCGTTAAAGAGAACACAAAGCAAAATGAAAGGCAGAATTTGACCCATATCATGGAGTCAGAGCCTTATATGTCCTCTATTCCAACAGCCCTTTTTTTCTACCTCCGTATTGACATCTGTAGTGAAATTACTGCAAAATACTGCACCTCGACTTACATGAAAAACAACCACGTAGAAAATGTACCTTTTTACCAAGCATACATGTACCCTTGTATGTGAACGTTTGTACTGCTGATTTCTCCGACAAAGATATCACAGCTGGATGAGTATCACTAAAATAAATCTAAAATGTACCTTCCACTGCAAATCAGCACCAAATGTGCTTACCCAAATTTCTTTCAATTTTATGTGTTTAAAGGCTCTGAAGGTCACAAGACTACATAAGTGCCACTTGTGGCATCACTGTGATTGGAAAGGGCTGTGTGTCTTGAACGCTATGAAATGAAAGAACGATAGTCTGTTATTAAGCTTTTACTACAAGAGGCATTTACAGAATTATCAATTAAGGACATAGGTTCCTTGTAAATTATCTGGTGTGGATTTGAAATGAAGCTCTTCAAGCACTCTCCATTGCAACAGAAATTGTAATGGCACAAAGTTGTTGGAGCTCTGCCTCACTGCACCATAAACGCACACTGAAGGTCTCTCACGGAGCTCATTCTTTTTGTTTCGTGTGGCTGCATTTTAAATCATGGTATTAGAACAGCTGTGAAAAATTAAAATCCAGATTAAAATGAAAGCTCTATCAAATTTCCACATACCACTCCATTAACTGAAAGCAGCTGGTCCCCACGTTTGAGCCCACCGTGCCTTTCTGCCACTCCTCCAGGAATGATGCGAGATATATAAATAGGTGAATTTTGTTCCTTTCCTCCCATGACATTAAAGCCCAGGCCTTCCTCAGTCTTTGGCAGCTCCACCACTCGCGGGTGTGAATGGCCTTCGCTTGCAGCAAATGCAGCAACTGTTGCCTGGAAGAAAAAAATGATTGATTTGGCTATTTAGGGGGAATAGTGATAGACAGTTTGTTGTTCATTTGCAGGAAGAATTCCTTCCTGTGAAAACATTTCAGTATCTTACTCTGACATTTTCTGATTATCTGAAAATATTTTAAAAACATCAAGTTCTATGCCAATGTTTTTGAAATAAAAGAATAAACAGAGGAACAGAGAGTTCAGGTGACTTGTCAAAGATAATACAGAAAGTTACCAGCAGAGCCTGAAGAAGGCATCAGGAAGCCTTACTCTGTGGTGGTGAACACTTGTGATCATTAGTGCATTTCTTCTTTGCCTTTTCACAGGGAGAAAATTTATTCCTGTGGGATAAGATAACGGGATCTCTAATGTGTTCCTAGTTGAAATAAAGTGGATGAACTGAATTGTTAACTCTCTGCTTTGCTTAGGGAGTTATGGAATTAATTATTTGAAATCCTCAAAATATATTCTTAAATTAAAAAGTTTGATTTATAAACTTTGTGAAATCTTGCAAACTAAGTAACTTCTGGAACAGGAATAGGAGGTTTTATTATATAATTCTGTCAAAACTTTTATTGAAAAATTAAATCTTAACAACAGATATAAAAACCAATTACAAAAATCTAGATTGTTAATCTTATAACAAGGAAAAAAAAAAAAGAGTAACATACTGTAAAGCTTGCATCCAGGAAAATATTACATTTATACTTGATTTTTCACTACAAGCATTTTCTTACTTATCGGTCGTAATAAAGCATTAAATAAACATTAAGAAAGTATTTTATGGTTTTTAACAGGTGTTTGTAGTTCGAACTGCTTGAACAATTTTGCATTACACTAATATTTTTGAGCATCCTATAATGCTTATGCTTAATAAAAGCTAGTGGATGATGTGACATAATGGATCATTCTCAATTACATGGTTTTGCACATGCAGAACTTGTCATCATGCATACATTTTATGTCAGACATGAATGCACTAGGAGAATGAAATGCAGACAGCCCAGAAATAACCAGGAAATATTGCGATATTGAAACATTGCTCTGTAACCTGCTGTTCTATATGAGTAAGAAATGAGAATGGGAAACACTAATTGGACTTCTCCCCATTTACTAAATAACATAGCAATAATTGCTATGTTTATGTGCAGTGTAAACAAATCAGGATTTCATATACACATTTCTCTATATAGAACCAAAGACCATACAAATTTACTTTTACTTTTAGCTTTTAATCAGAAGGTTAAAAAGAAGTACAGAAAAGAAAGTCCTATTTAATATAGAAAATACACTGCAATTAGAGTATGTTGGGTTATTTGCTGCTATTATAGAGCTTGCTTCTCTAAAATACTCTTAAATCGTTTTGTAACACACTCCCAACCTTCCTCTTCCGATACAGGCTTAAAGTAAAGTCTCTGGACATAAATACTTAATGGTAAGAGATCTTAGTTCTACTAGGACTTCAGGGAGTTTATGTTCACAGGAATAGGACCATAAAGAAATATTTCTAAAAAAAGATCTATGCTTTTTGCAAGTTATTTTGCATAGAGCCTACTACACCACATAAAAGACAGTGTTTTGTACAAAATGACAATGGGAAAAAGAAAGCTGTGGTGGACCCCCTTGTTGGGAAACATCTATCTTTGTGCATGTTATGAAAATACAGAGCATATTTCATACTGGCACATAGAATGGGTTCTTTCATGGTTGTGTGAATTCCCTTATCATCTCAGTAGCAGCAGTACCGTAGCTGTCATTGTCTTAGGATATAAGAAAGGCAGGCCCACATGGACAAAGAGAGAATACATTTTAATAAAACAGGCAATGTATCAGAAAAAAACCCCAGGCTTACATTTGGCTGTGGAGTCAATAAAATGTTGATCAGGCCATTTCTGTCACTGTTCATCCTTACCACTTGCTCAGTACCTAGATTTCCCATTACCTAAAGGGGAATTTCTACCGTTTAGTTTCTACCTCCAAAATAATTGTGTCCTCTCTGGATGAGATGTATGGGAAAACAGTCCGTTAAAATAATTTTTTTTGCAGGCAGACTGCTACAGAAGAACCAGTAGATTTGCTTTTGCAAAGCAACTTTTCAAAAAGCATCATATTCCATAAAATCATTCTCTTTTCTTAAGCTACAGAAGCAGCATAAAGGTTGAAATTTTCCATTATGATTGTTACCTGGGAAGTAGCACTGGTTCTAGACTCTGGGCTGCCACTGATGTCTAATTTTTCTTACAGTGTACACACGAATACCTGAAACACACACGCGCACAGTCAATTACTAGATCACTTTGGTAACACGTATTTCAACAGCTGCACGTATCCTACCTTTGCAGTGGCCCTGGCTCGGAATTCGGGGCAGCCATTAACAGTTATGGTTTCATGCATGTATTGATACACCTAAAATGTTCATGAAAATAAAATGAAATTAATTATAGAAGCAAAACAAGGACTTTATATTAACCCACAAAGGAGAGTCCCTTTCCCTCACAGAACTAACTCTCATTAATGCTGTATTCAAAGTAATTGTATTCATGCAATGTATTTGTGATTTGCATGTATTCATGCAATCACAAAGTCAAGCGTGCTAAACTGGAGCATGCACAGGTTAACAGAGAGATCAATCTCTGTTTCTCATGATGCTTTCCAAACTTTACATCTTCCAACACAACTCTCTTTCATTCTCTAGCAAGTAGTTTCCTAAAACCAGAACAGTTAAGTTCTATATTAGCAAAAATTTGTGTCTCTGGGCAACTGACCTGAATGCAAATGATCTGAACTGACCTGAGTGGTGTCTCAGCCTCCAACAATAGCTTCTTTAGTCTCTGAACTTTCTTGGGAGAGTGGAACTACTTTCCCAAGGAACTACTTGGGAAAGTGATGTTAAAAAATAAGAAAGTTTCTCAGCATACAGAAGAAGAAGAATGCTGCTCAGCTGAAGAATGGAAGTGAAAATAGTTCTGGAGAAAGGTCACAGTTCTACCCTCCGTCAACCATAACTAGGAGTAGTGAAAAGGGGTTGACACTCTGGTAGGTCAGGTTAGACATGGCCAATGGCTAAGATTAGCCTTTAAAAAGTGATTGTACATACAGATAAATTACATAAAATTAACACTGCCAATATATGTAACTTTCTGTCATTTTTTTCTAGTATACACTTTTGGCTCACTTTCCCTGGTCCTTAACTCTCCCATTTAAACATCTCCAGGAAAGAGAAAGGAAAAGGCTTTGTCTTACACTGCCTGTGTTCTCTAGATTTGTCACACTCTTAGGGGAAAAGTAACAACCAAAGCCTTGATGCTAGCCAGTTATTTTGAAAGCAAACTCAAAAAATAAAAACATTTATATATAACATACAGAAAGTTTTTTGAAAGATATGCTGCAAACATCTAAACAGAATTAAGATTTGTGGCTCATTTCTGACTTCAGTGGGCAAACATAGTGTTAATCAAGCACTCTTAAGAAGCAAAATGTTTGGGGATGACTAATCACCAAACCCTTTTTCTTGGGGTATCATACATAAGGAAAAGGAAAAAAAAGAAAGGCGATAACAAATGTGATCCATTTCAGAGATCTAAAATACGACAAACACTTCCTCAATAGAGCAAAATATTCTTTGTCTTGACTATTGACAGCACATACGTCATTCTAGAGCTGAATTCAGAAAAACCTGGGCCAGTGAAGAAAAACTGAGAGAAATAGAGCATGCTGAAAATCTTCCTGCTTTCTCCATTTGAAATGAAATCTTGCTTCCATTGGTAACATGGACATTGACCACAGCAGAAACCACGATTTTGCCCTTATTTTTAAACATCCGGGAAAAGAAAGGTCTTTTATAGTCTCTAAAGAATCTCTGGTTTCTTATGTTTTAGTACTGGATGATACCATTGTAAAAATGAGTTGAGCCTACATACTCAGCATTATACTGCACAGATCAGTCCAGTTTTACTGTATTATGCTGTAGGACATATTATTTCCTTAGAAGAACTACTACATTATATAAGAAGAATACTGTGTAATTCAGTAATGAATCATTACACACTTGTTTCTTTAAAACCCACGGTGTACTGAACCACTCATAATGCGGTATTTTCTTCAGGTTTCCCTCCATCTTAAAACATGACAGCAGATACTACATATTGTTTTTGCTTGCACAGATTTAAATGCTGTGGCTTGCTAAAATGTCTAAAAGCATATATTTGAATATTGAACTAATATGACATTAAATTGCTTTGAAAAGAGGTCACAGTATTTCATACAGAGAGACAGTTACTAAAACGTTCTTTAAAATATTCATGACTGAGGTCGATTATCACAAAGGTGAGCTGATAATGATATATTCATGTGATTGTTTTCTAGGTTTGAAGTTGTATAACTTCCTGTTGACTGCATCCTACCAGTATCTAGCTGGTAGACTTCTTAATATCCAGTATCCTGGTAACTAACTTGTATACAGGTGAAAGAGCAGACTCATGAGTGTGTGATTAAATTAGTAAGCTAAAAAATAATCCAGCAGCTCAAGAATTTGTGGAAAAATATGATCAATAGTGTCATATAATCCTTGGGTTAATCTGTAAATTCTCAATGCAAACAGATTTAAAATGTTTTTTTCTGCAGAGTTATCAGTGATTGTGGTATATATAGCACAATTCTTACAAAAAAAAAGAGTCCTTCATATCAGATCTCACTCTCTATAAGCAGCAGATGCAACCAGTCTTGAATATTTGCTTGAGGCATTTGAAAATCGAATTATCCCATTTGACTGTTACATAATGCTTAATGTAATTTGAGTTTAAGAATGATAAAACATATACACCCACAC
>VZTN01002719.1:0-41216 GCA_013400515.1 Erpornis zantholeuca | reverse complement strand
GGGCTGATGCTGGCTGGATGCCACCTACCTGCCAATTCACTCTGTCACTCCCCTTCCCAGCGGGGAAGGGACAGGGGAGAGAAAATATAATGAAGGGTTCATGGGTTGAGATAAGGACCAGGAGAGATCACTCATCAAATACCATCATGGGCAAAACAGGCTGTAATTAGAGATATGAACTGAATTTATTACAGTAACAAAATCACAGTAAGATAATGAGAAGTAAAATGAACCCCTAAAAAAACCCTCCCCCCAACCCACCCTTCCCTCCTTCGCAGCTCTACCTCCTACGCCAGTGGTGCAGGGAGACAGGGAATGGGGTTATAGTCATTTCATCACCTGTGATTTCTCCTGCTGCTCAAGGAGAGGAGTTGTTCCCCTGCACCACTGTGGGGGCCCTCCCACAGGAGGCATTTCTCCACAAACTTCCAGCGTGAGTCCATTTCATGAGCAATGGTTCCCTGCAAAATGCTACAGTGTGAGTCTATCCCATGGGCAACAGTTCTCCTAAAACTGCTGCAGCATGGGTCACTCTTCCATGGGGTGTAGTCCTTCAAGGACAGGCTGGTCCAGTGTGGGTTCCTCTCTCCATGGCCTCCCATGGGTTCACAATCTCCTCCCTGCTCTGGCATGGGTCTCCTTCATAGGCTGCAGGGGACAGCCTGCTTCACCATGATCTATACCATGGGCTGCAGAGGAATCCCAGTTCTGGTGCCTGGAACACCTCCTGTCCCTCCTTTTCCACTGACCTTGGTGTTTGCAGAGTTGTTCCTCTCATGTATTCCCACCCCACTCTTCTCTGGCAATTACAACTACACGATAACGTTTTTTCTTTCTTCTTAAATATGTTATCACAGAGGCATTACCACCATTTCTAACTGGCCCAGCCTTGGCCAGTGGCAAATCTGTCTTTGGAGCAGCCAGGGCTTGTCTCTGCCAGACATGGTGGAAGCTTCTAGCAGCTTCTCACAGAAGCCACCCCTGCAGCGCCACTGCTACCGAAACCAAGCCATTCAAACCCAATACAACTTCATTTTTATTTTCAAAGCTGAAAATACCTTCTGGTCTCTTGTATTATAAATACAGCTGTGGTCTCAGCTGTATTATTATGTAAACATTTTGAAAAGGGGCCACATAAATAAAAGGAAAGAGAAAATGCATGGTCATTATGCTACCTTTCAGAGCAATACTTCTGTATTTCTGCTGTTGGTGAGTATTTTCTGTTAGTCTTTCACTGAAGAAAGGTTGAAACATAGTTTGTTCTCTTGAAGATTATTTTGGTTTTTTTTCAAGTTTTAGATAAAACCATTTTCTTCCCACACAGTCTCTCTTGTCAGACAACTGCCAAGATTAATCCCACTCAGGAAAGGAGCTTTCATATACCGAACAGAGCTGACTCCCATTACTGTTATCTCTATGCGAGTGGATCTGTGTTGCTATTGGGAGAATAAATATGTATGTGTGGAGGGAGGAAAGGTTAAATGAAAATTTTCTACTGAGAGTGAGTTTGGCACTTAGATTGTGACTTCTTTGGAAAGAAACATCCCAGCAATGGAAGTTCGTACTCGTTTGAAAACAAAGCAGTGGGAGATCGCAAGTCAGAATTATAATTTAATAGGAAAATTTAAAAAAAAAAAAATGCAGTAGTACAAGAACACTGACAGAGCCAGAATACAACCTGACACCCTGTTAGTCTGGCTGGTGGTAGGAGTCCAGGTCCACCAGAAGTGGTCTTGTTGAAGTGGTGATCCTCTAGAAAAAGGGTCTGGTCTTCACCAGAAAGTGCAATGGTAGCTCTTGTCCTCTGGGGGTCCAGTAGGTAAGGGCTGTCTGTGGTTCGAATTCTCAGATTATATCCTGGATGGAATGCTTGATTCCTCCCTCTGGGCGGAGCATCTCACAATGGGATGGTGAGTCATGAGGCAAGGCACTGATGGGCCCATTAACAGAGGATAGTCTGGAGGGAGGAGGCAGGGGGCACTGCTCCACCTGGTTTCAACAGCTCATGAAGATGGTGATAGAATACACTGCAACCCAGGACACAATTGTTACATATCAGAAAGGGATTAGAAAGGGAGACTTGGCTGTGCTGATCCAGGAGTCTGAGGAGGGTGGATGCATTCTTCCAGGAATAGTTAACCCATGGTTAACAGTACTCCCAAACTGCTTGTCTCATGGGACAAGAAGAAAAAAGGGGGCTGTATATGCAGAGCATTTCAACTTTTAATTGAATAAATCAAAATGTTTCATCTCCTTCCTCGCCTGAGATCCTTTACATGCCCCCTTAATGTGACTGGCTTGTTTGTGATTGGACCCTTGCAACCTGTGAAGGCAGAAGTGCCCTCTGCCTCCTGCCTCCCCCCACAGCAGGCGGTTGGCAAGTGCTGGGGTTAATATTTCATCCATTGTTCATCTTTAACAGGGAAAAAGAGGGATGGATGGCAGCTTAGGAAGAAGCACAGCAGCCCTTTGCAACGGCAGTGCAATATAAGTCAATCTTCAGGGCCTTTTCCAGCAGCATTAAATGACAGGTTTGAGCTGGGCTCAAGGTGGAACCTTTTGCTTTACTCTCTTAGGTACCAGCACAGATCTTCCCCTTTGCAAAAATTAAAATCTTCCTGATAAGATCATGAAAACCCAGTTTTCCTCAGTTCTTCCTAGTTCTCTAGCCAGTGTGGAGTGCAGTGATCGGGGGATGCAAGGGACAGGAGCTTTCCTTTGTTCAGACCTTTTTTATTGCTGTGAAGGTGTAACTTGTTTCTCCAGCCTTCTGTTACTGGAGGCAAATAATATTCTGTCCCTAAAACAAAGCAGTAAGAGCAATTTATAGTTGTTTTTGGCATGTTTCCTCCTGCTCCATGTCCCCCATCTTGATTTCTCAGCTTCCTGACCAGTGCTAGTGACTTTGATTTCCCGGTAAGTTTCTGATAAAAGCTTGGAAGGTATCCCAAGATGCTTCCTCCATCTGAGAAGAAAGCTGAATTTCTCCTGAAAGCAAAGGGGAAGCTGGAGAAGAAAGGGCCATCAGTTGCCCAGTTCCTGGTTGTAATCCTGCTGTTGACACTGTGGGTAGAGGAATTAGTTCTTGTGCAGTTCACCACAGCAGTGATTCCAGATTCATACAAAATTGTCAGCCTCTGTGGAGCTAAACATTATATAAGTGAATGTAATGCCAAGACTTGCCATCTCGTCTCAAATCTTACGAGGGAGGCTTCAGGTTCATCATCCAGTTCTCTGCTGTGCAGGGAGGTATGTGTGTTAAAATAGAGAGATGGGAGAATGACAGGACAAAAAGCCCTTCATCTTTTTGTCTCTTTTATGCTGCAGATGGTAGAGATTGACAAACTTACCGGTAAAGTCTATTTAGCATTTTGCTGTAATTTTTGTTGTCATGGGGCTGGCATGCTGGTAAGATTATGCTCAGGAGAAGTTTGGAGCTGCCATAATTTTATGAGACTACAGGGCAGCATTACACCTGCATTGGTGTTATCTTTTTGATATGAAATGGAACACTAGGTTCCAGTACTTAAGTATCTGTAATAAATATTGAACAGCCAAGGAAAACTCATGAGAACACATTTATTCTTTCTAATGCTGAAAAAAACCCCAACCACCCTCAAACCTACACACTATTCATTGAAGCTGCACTGTAAACAAGTACTGAAGAAATTTTAGTCTCAGTCATCTTGACAAAATGAAGCATTTTGTAGAGAAAACAGGCAGTGACCTCCATTAATGGATCCCTGGATTATAATTTCTGGTGTAAACTGTTTTATGCTTTATCCACTGTGTTTAAGGAAGGGTTTGCAAGAGTCTGTACCGGTTCACAGAGGGAGGCCTCTTCTGGTACTGCTACATTTTTCAGGTTAATACTGTCTTGAACTGTATATTTATTTTGCTTTCCCATGCAGCTCAGGGCTGGTTTTGGTGTTTCTAATTCACAGTGAAGCCAGCTGGCAAGCATTGTAAGAAAAAAAGATGATTTTCTTGAGAGAAATTTAGTCACCTGTATGCCATCTGGTAATTGATTTTGCGTGTGTCTTATTGCTGAGAAAATTTAATGCTTAAATGGGCATTTTTCTTTTATGCCAATTAAACACTTTCCAGATGTTGGTGGGTGGTTATTGAAATATACAGGTTTATGAGTGTTATTATCTGAGAACACAAGAAAAAAGAAGCAGCAGAGATTACAGCACAGTGTTAAAAAACCCATCAGATGCAGTTAGAATTTCTGGGAAGGTGGAATCCAACCTACACTTTCGGACACAGAAAAAGAAAGGTCATATAGCCAGTAGGGCAGAGATAAGTAGTTGCAGGAAATATGCTGTATGAACTGTGTCATTGCAAACAAGAAACCATCAAGGCTGCATAGAGGAGATTTAAGTGTCTGTTAAGTAAGGAAAAAGGTTTTCCCACTACTCTGCCCTTCTTGCATTGCTTATATAAGCAAGGGGCTACTCCTCTGCCTCCGGAATGCAGGAGATAAACTAGTCTTTAGGTCATTAAATTGTTTCTGTGATAATGTCAAAAGAAATGTATCAGAAATTCAGTGAGGTATGAAGTTTGGGTTGTGACTGTACTATATACATAGACATGGTTCTTTTCACTGCAGATAGTAGTTGCTGAATTCCCTTTGACTGCCTGTTGAAAACTGAATCTGAGGGAGTCCTTTTTTTGTTGTCCCTGGCCTTTGTAGACTCTGTTCCTGCCCAGCAAGGGTTGCTGAATTTAACTGCTCATGAAAAGCCCTGTCCAGCTATGTTTTGTGTAGTTGACCAGTGGTGATTCCAGCTGTAAAAGCACTTAGCTGCTCTTTAGTTCAGATATCACAATTATTAAATGATCAGTTTCTGTTGTAAGAAAAAAAGGACTCTCTCTCTCTGATAATATAAAATAAAGAGGCCTAGAGTTACTCAGATACTTAAGCTGTCCCTTAGATTGAAATGGAAGTCCCCTTCACTGCAGTGGGAGGGTGTTGAGCATGTGCTGAAGAATTTCAGTTTCTAAGTTTAAATTCCTCAGATTTAGCATGGCATCACTAGCTCATCTTTGGACTGCATGTGTATATTGTATTTGTGATGTGCAATACAGCTCTCAAAAAAAATCACAACACCATTGAGTATGGAATATTAAATATTTCAAACAGTTTGCTACTGGAGAAAATTATATCCAGCACAATGTAAAAGCTAATCCTAACTGATTTATTATTTCTATTTGTAACTAGAAAGATGAAGAAAAAAACCCAATTGATCCACATCAACATTAAAGAACGTTTAAATCTTTTATAGCTATATTATATGAAAAAGCACCATTAGCTGCACACAACAACAGACTATCAAAATGACATCAAACTCAAACACAGATTCTTATAAAATACTGTATGACTGAGATTACAGGGTAAACTAAAACTATTTCTCTTAGAAAAAAATATAAATGAATGTACTGCAGAGTAATAGACTGTCAGGGAAAGGCAGTGCTGTGCAGATTCATGCAGAATTTTCCAAAAGTGATGACATACTCCAGTCCTGATACCTCCAGGATCTGGGGAGTCTGCATGACGGTTTTAACACAAGGTTAGACAGTGACCATGGCTGAGTTGCATGTTGTCGAGGCCTGGACCCAGTCTCTGGTTCCTGCCCTGGAGATCTTATTTTTCAATTCTTCATGTTGGAAAAAATGAAGCAGGACTTTTCTTTGCTATCTCAGAGATTGTTTATTATTTCTTATCAAAGTTTCAGAGGCACAGGCTGTGCTGTGGCCTCCAGAAACACAAGGGCAGAATGCAATGGCTACTAGAAGCAGGTAGCTTTTATATCTATTATCAACCAGTTAGGAAGTTTTACTTATTTTATTTTGTCCCCAAAACCACTGAATATCAATTTTATTGATACGTCTCTTCTACACTAAATTCCCCCCACCAATTAACAAACCACAGAAACTTTAGTCAGAGAAGAAAGGAAGAAAAGAAGAAGAAAGAAGAAGGAGAAGCCGACACCCTGAAACCTCCATGTTGCCTCTATATAATATATAGAGCAAAATCTAAACCTGCAGCTAAACTCTCTGTGATAGACTTTTGTTTAGTGTTTCTCACTTCCTGGCTTGTTGCCTCCAGTGGAGGCGTGATGACCTGGTTTGAGAATGGCGTGACAGCCACCTCAGACTGTTCGGGCCAAGTACTCACACACACCAATATGGTGGACAGTAAAATGGTGTTTATTAAAAGGTTGCAAGGGTTTATATAGGGTTGGTTGTGGCACATCACTTCCTCCTGCTTGTGTTACCAGGCCGGTGTTGCCAGGCAGTTGAGGAAGGATGAGCCGGGAGGGGTAGGTAGTTTTAACTTTGGGGGATACAAACAGCATTGGCAGGTGAGGTGAGGGGATCCTATCTGACCATACAACCCGAGGTTTTTGGGACGCTGTCCCTGTCTGCCCACACTGGCTGTCTGCAGTTCATCCAGAATTGAGGGGAGTTTTTCCCATGGGCTTAGATCAACAACCAAGCTATCCTGAGGTGCTCTGGGGATGAATGAAACCTCCAGGGGAGAAGGAGAGGTTTCCTGGCCTCCCTTGACTCCAACAGCATGTGGCTCATTTCTCTCTTTGGCCCTGGGAGAAGTTGCTTCCTGTCACGTATTGCATCATTTTCATATTGCTGAACATGATAATGAGGCAATAGAAGGAGCTTTATCTCTCAAAACCACTTTTAACCATGAGGAAATTCAGTATTTTACAGAAACCTGTTGTGACAGCTGGCCATAATCAGCCTCTGTTCTGCTGCCTGTAAATTGCTGAATTTGCATTAGTTACATTTCTGCTTTATTATTGTCATGGTTTGATACTGGTTTTAACACCAAAGCACATGAAATCTTATTATATGTGTAAGGGGAATATGGATTTATTGAGGAAAATGGAAAAGAATTTTGGGGCAAAAGAGGTCCACACTTAAAACAGTTAGAATATAAAGAGAAGTCTATTACTAGCAGAATGAAAACTGAGAACTGATAAGAAATCAAAGCAAACTTTTAAACACCTTTCTTTCCCAGTGCCTCCCTCTTTACCACAAACCTCTCACAAGTGGACACAAAAGAAAACATGGGATTTTGGTCAGATTTTTTAAAAGTCTTCTTATGCTTATGGAAAAGAGGTTCTTCTGCTGTGACATAGACTCTTCACAAACCAACAGTCTGCCTGGTAAAAAACAATCTGTTGGTTAAAAAGGTATCTCTCCCTTGAATCTTGCAGTCTTCCCGCACTGCCAGTTCATGGGCCACAGAAAAAAAACCCATGGGGTTTTAGTCTTTTATGAATGAGTTATTTCACCCTGAAAGCAAAAAGTCTCAGCTTCCAATCTATAACAACTTCTTATAACTCCTATGTAGCGTAGCATAGGCCTCTCTTTAACAGCTTCTCACGACTTCTATACGACCTGGCATAGGCCTCCCTTTAAAATCACAAGCTGCACAAGAATTTCCCATCCCCCCAAGTTCCTTTTCNTAATAGACTGTCAGGGAAAGGCAGTGCTGTGCAGATTCATGCAGAATTTTCCAAAAGTGATGACATACTCCAGTCCTGATACCTCCAGGATCTGGGGAGTCTGCATGACGGTTTTAACACAAGGTTAGACAGTGACCATGGCTGAGTTGCATGTTGTCGAGGCCTGGACCCAGTCTCTGGTTCCTGCCCTGGAGATCTTATTTTTCAATTCTTCATGTTGGAAAAAATGAAGCAGGACTTTTCTTTGCTATCTCAGAGATTGTTTATTATTTCTTATCAAAGTTTCAGAGGCACAGGCTGTGCTGTGGCCTCCAGAAACACAAGGGCAGAATGCAATGGCTACTAGAAGCAGGTAGCTTTTATATCTATTATCAACCAGTTAGGAAGTTTTACTTATTTTATTTTGTCCCCAAAACCACTGAATATCAATTTTATTGATACGTCTCTTCTACACTAAATTCCCCCCACCAATTAACAAACCACAGAAACTTTAGTCAGAGAAGAAAGGAAGAAAAGAAGAAGAAAGAAGAAGGAGAAGCCGACACCCTGAAACCTCCATGTTGCCTCTATATAATATATAGAGCAAAATCTAAACCTGCAGCTAAACTCTCTGTGATAGACTTTTGTTTAGTGTTTCTCACTTCCTGGCTTGTTGCCTCCAGTGGAGGCGTGATGACCTGGTTTGAGAATGGCGTGACAGCCACCTCAGACTGTTCGGGCCAAGTACTCACACACACCAATATGGTGGACAGTAAAATGGTGTTTATTAAAAGGTTGCAAGGGTTTATATAGGGTTGGTTGTGGCACATCACTTCCTCCTGCTTGTGTTACCAGGCCGGTGTTGCCAGGCAGTTGAGGAAGGATGAGCCGGGAGGGGTAGGTAGTTTTAACTTTGGGGGATACAAACAGCATTGGCAGGTGAGGTGAGGGGATCCTATCTGACCATACAACCCGAGGTTTTTGGGACGCTGTCCCTGTCTGCCCACACTGGCTGTCTGCAGTTCATCCAGAATTGAGGGGAGTTTTTCCCATGGGCTTAGATCAACAACCAAGCTATCCTGAGGTGCTCTGGGGATGAATGAAACCTCCAGGGGAGAAGGAGAGGTTTCCTGGCCTCCCTTGACTCCAACAGCATGTGGCTCATTTCTCTCTTTGGCCCTGGGAGAAGTTGCTTCCTGTCACGTATTGCATCATTTTCATATTGCTGAACATGATAATGAGGCAATAGAAGGAGCTTTATCTCTCAAAACCACTTTTAACCATGAGGAAATTCAGTATTTTACAGAAACCTGTTGTGACAGCTGGCCATAATCAGCCTCTGTTCTGCTGCCTGTAAATTGCTGAATTTGCATTAGTTACATTTCTGCTTTATTATTGTCATGGTTTGATACTGGTTTTAACACCAAAGCACATGAAATCTTATTATATGTGTAAGGGGAATATGGATTTATTGAGGAAAATGGAAAAGAATTTTGGGGCAAAAGAGGTCCACACTTAAAACAGTTAGAATATAAAGAGAAGTCTATTACTAGCAGAATGAAAACTGAGAACTGATAAGAAATCAAAGCAAACTTTTAAACACCTTTCTTTCCCAGTGCCTCCCTCTTTACCACAAACCTCTCACAAGTGGACACAAAAGAAAACATGGGATTTTGGTCAGATTTTTTAAAAGTCTTCTTATGCTTATGGAAAAGAGGTTCTTCTGCTGTGACATAGACTCTTCACAAACCAACAGTCTGCCTGGTAAAAAACAATCTGTTGGTTAAAAAGGTATCTCTCCCTTGAATCTTGCAGTCTTCCCGCACTGCCAGTTCATGGGCCACAGAAAAAAAACCCATGGGGTTTTAGTCTTTTATGAATGAGTTATTTCACCCTGAAAGCAAAAAGTCTCAGCTTCCAATCTATAACAACTTCTTATAACTCCTATGTAGCGTAGCATAGGCCTCTCTTTAACAGCTTCTCACGACTTCTATACGACCTGGCATAGGCCTCCCTTTAAAATCACAAGCTGCACAAGAATTTCCCATCCCCCCAAGTTCCTTTTCAAATAGATTAGTTTTTTTCTATGGCTTGCAAGAAGCATTTTTAAGCTCCTCGCCAGAATTGCCACTGCCCTCTTTCCTGCCATTAGTTAGCTTCCATTCCATGTGGTCTCACCCTTCCCCTCTGTTTCTGACCTTGGAGTCGCCATGTTCAGCTTCGTCCCATGTGACTTTACTTTTGCTTTCTTCCTTTCTGACTTGAAAGAAAAGGTGTCTTTGTTGGCTGCAGCATGTGGTGTTTGTTCGGTTCAGTGCAGGCTGTGCTGGATGCAGGGATGCCCTGCTGGCTCCACGTGTGGAGGTCGCAGTGGCTTCAGATGAAATCTCGGCCATGCGGTCCCGGCAGGAGGGGAGCGGGGAGGGCCGCTGGCCCCGCCGGCTCTGTGCAGGGTTTTGGCGACTTCAAATCATCTCAGCCACACAGTTGTCCCAGTGTCAGGGGGAGGCCCGCCAGCCCTGCCGGCTCCATGCGGGATATCAGCATCTTCATATCATCTCAGCCATGTAGTCTCGGTTACACACTCGCATATGGAGCCAGGACAACTCTCCCCTGGGGGGAAGGCCAGCCCTGCACCACCGCCCTGCCTGGTGGTCAAGGTGGGGGGCCTAGGCCTGGGGTCCTCCACCTCCAGCCACGCCTCATCCCTTGAGGCCAGAACAAGAAGCAATTTCCTGTCCTTGCCTTCCTTTAAATATGCGATTGCATAGGCCTTACCAGCCCTTTCATTGGGTTAGCAACTTATCCATCAACCAAGGTTCAACCTACCGCAATTATTGATGTCTTTTCTCCTGACTGCGGTGTCGCTCCCTCGTCTCTCTCTACCTTTTCCTGTCTCCCTCTCGTTTCCTGCCTGATGAAAAGAGTCTCTGTTTTGTGGAGCAGGCCTTGCTTTTGTTATTTATTTGTGGAATTTCCAGCCTTGGGTCTTCTGAGAGGTCTGTTACATATTACAATGCAAGGAATGGCAGTGGTGAGGCTGTATGGTTTAGGGTTTTTTTAGTAGGATGTAGAGAATAATGGGCAGAGTGAGCCAGTTCCTTTGCATTAACATGGAACCTACTGCAATGCAGAATTTAGCTTTGGTTTAGGAAAAGTTTGGTTTGGTTTTGAAAAAGGAATGCAATGCTTTGATATGCTGAGCTAACAGACACTGAAGGTTATGAGTATCACAGCATTCACCAGATCCAGGAATCCATAGGTGTACTTCTGGTGCTTGATGAGTGCAAAATATGTGAGGGTTTGCAAATGACCAAGTCACCAACATTAGACCTGTGACACAATTCAGACTGCCATGTGCAACTCTGTCTTCAAGAGTTGGCTTCACTTCCAGTTTAGGAAGTGTGTGTATTCAGCTATACTTTCTTTTCTCTTTACAAGTAAATTGTATGCTAAGAAATCTTCCTCAGGAACAATGCAACAGACATATTGGGCTCTGTTTCCTTTTGGGCAAATCTCTAAGCCTAATAGAAAATATGGAGGCTGGAAAAGCGCCTTTCAAAGGATTGCGAATATATTTTTCAACATACTTGGTAATAAATAGTAAAATATTGTACCTGAGAGTACCCAGACTGTGAGATGGTAGGTCTAGAATGAAGCAAAATAAGCTTGTAAGTTTATTTCTATTCTTTCTTGGTGTCAGAAAATCAGCTGTTAAAACAGTTGATGGGGTTTCTTGTGTGTACAGTTAAATGACCAGAACGTCATGTATATGACATCGACAGTAAATAAAAGGTGGTTCAACTAAGGGTGTACAGTTAAATCAATAACAATAGAGGACTGGAGTATGTTGTGGTGTAGTTTTTTTTGGTATCTAAGCATGCTGTATCAGGGCTTGTGTCACAGGGCTGTGACTTTAAAAACCCCACCCCCTTTCTCCTGAGAGACTTAAGCTAAAAGAATAAATGTAATGGTAAATGCTACTATATCACATAATAAATGTATTCTGTAGTGCATCCACTCATGCCATTTAACATATTTTACTGTTTAAAATTTGATGAGTATTTTATTTTGTGATCAGCATTTTGCTCTGTCGGTTTATTGCAGTCTTTTCCAAACCACTGTTGCTACAAGCATTCTGTGTTTCCAGATCTTCAGTGTGTATGCAATATCTTAAGTATAACAGTAACGGGTTTTTTGCCACCGACTCAACAGCTCAGAAACCCATATGAAGTTTTAAATACATCTGTGAAATCATTGCTTGTATTCATAATGTGCTCCACGAATATGAAAAGGGGTTTTACAAAGGTCCCTGAAAGTTGATTGCAGTATTTGGAGGTACAATGGAAATAAATTCAAGGTTTAGATTTAAATTATTTCTGAGTAGTTTGCTGCAGTAGTTATTTGATACTGCATTGGAACATGGTTTTTTCAGCCTCGAACAGCTGAAAATAGCCAATAGTAATTAAAATGCTAATATGTATGTCATGGGTTAGTGAAGTTGAATAAATGCTTCTTGGCCTTGGGGACTTCCATACTGAGGGAGAGAACAGGCCTGCGTAGAACAAAACACGATGGAAAGTCTAAGAAATTTTAAAAATCTCTATGGTACATATTCTCTGTAATTATTTGCATAGTATCAATTCCATACCATTATAAGTGGACTCTGGCAAATATTACAATTTTGCTTATAAGGAGTGATATCTGAATGGCCACATTTCTGTGGAAATACAGCTTTGTGTTTTATATTTCAGGCTATCTGCTTCCTGAGTGCTGAAAAGAAATAGAGTCTTGTGGGTACAGATTTAATCTGTCATCAGTGTAAATAGTCTGTTTTCATGCTCTTTGTCTTGTTTGATTCTGAGCTTTATACTTTCATACAGAGGAATACATGGCAAGGGATCCATGAGCTTTGCAGACAAGACTTCAAGACAAGAAGAACCACAATTGCCCAATCTAACTATCAGTATGCTCCTGGTCTCACAGCAGTGTTACTGAGCTTATTACTGCCAGGCTCTAGGTTATGTAACACTGCAGTGTTATGGTTAGCATTAATACCTGGTTCTCCCTTGCCAGCTCTTCACGCTCCTATTCATTTTCTTTGGAGGAGGTACAGATACATTGGATCTTTACTGCACCAAAAACCTGAAAAATAAGCTACTGGGGTGAGGAAATGTCCTGTGTTTTGTCTTGGAGTCTGAGGCTAAGGGATTGATTACATTTGTTCTCATCTAACTTGTCTTTGTCATCCAGCAAATAGGATAAACTCAGTGCTGAGGCCATCATCTCTGTTTGGCTGCTGTTTTCCCTGGAGCTCAGCCAGCCTTGCCCTGCAGAGCTTCTGGATCGCTTTTGTCCTCCCTATGGTTCCAGTGACGTTAGGGCTATTATGTCTGGAGGCATTTTGTCCCAGCAAAACAAGGAGTTTGAGGAGCTGTTGGCTGTAGCTACTCCATGCTTTGGAAAAACCACAGTCTAGTCAGTGACTGCAGAGTGACTCAAAAATATGAGATACCTTCTATAAACCTTATAAGTACCATTTTAGCTGCTCTTTTTTCCCAACTCAAAACAAGCTGAACTTGTGTTGTAAAACCTTCACTTATCTCCTGGACCTGCTCCCTTGGGCCAACAAGTATCACTGGTAGAATTTGGACAAAAATGCTGGATATCTTTGGCCAGGATATACTAACATAATTGTGCAGTGCTTGCTCTATTTTCACTTCTCAATTGTGTTGCTTTTCTGGGAAAACATTAATTGGAGTATGTTATACTTCTTTTGGAACATGAGCTTTTCTTGGAATAATTCCCTTGATCGTTATTGGACTGGTTTTTTTCAGAAAAGAGAAGGGGAAATATCAATCTTAAACTTATTTCCCTGTTTCCAGCTCTAACTGTGTATATATCTCATAAATCTTAAGGGTCCTTCCCCAAGTTGTGCAGGGCATGTTATAAGGAAAACTTACGAAAATTTTTCCACTGGACAATCAAATAACTATAATTACTGTTTTTCCAAAGAAAAAATACCTTTAAGACTTCAACTCATATTGTTGATAGTGAGTCACAAAGAAGTAGAATCTACATTTTCATATTTGAAATACTTCAGACAGAAAATATTATAACACCAAACTCTTTTATTTAGCAAAAAGTAAGTCTAATTTTGTTTCAGAGTTTCTGGTTGGAACCTTCTAGATTTTGTTTCATGATAATTTTTGACTGTTTTCTTCAGTTTCATTATTCTTTCCAAATGAACATCCTAATCTCAGACTGACTCCAGTTTCAAGAATGTGAAAAGTATGTTTAATGTGTGTTTCAAGGAAAAATAGCTAGTGGGAGACAACCTCTAAAAGAACCATCTGATGATCAGCCAGGACTCCAGCCTTCTCCTGGGTAACTCGCTGCTCACTTCATTGGTCTTCCTAATTGGATCTAGATGGCTAAGAACAAACTTACAGGCAGCAGTGCCACTGTGAGGGACTAGAGCTTCTCACAAACAAATCCAGGGGAGCTCAGCTCACTCTGCCTTTTCTAAAAACATCTATAGAGGATGAGATTTCATTCAGTCAGAGCAGACATAACATCTTCTTGAACCTGTTCTGAGGAGATGCAAGCTGAGTGATGCCATCCCTCAAAGGAGAAAGAACGTTACTCATAGTCTATAGTTCACTGCAAACTGAAAAAGCCCACCACTTAACTTGAGAAGATGAGATATGACTATTAGTTTTTTTTTAAGATCCTGCAAGCTAGCTTGTGAAAAACCTGTGTTGGGGTTTTAGAAGTTCCCCATTCTTTCTTTTCTCTCTCTTAAAGGAATTTTTCCCCATGCTTTGTTGCTAAGGAACAAATTGCTGGGTATTTAAGAGAAATAAAGGGACCTGGCCACAGGGGGAGAGTCTGGCTAGCTGCCGTCTTTTTGCCTGGAGTCTTCTCATTGGGCAGAAATTGGAACTGGCGTGAGACTGGAACTGGCAAGGTGGGGCAAGATACAGCCCAGTTCTAGTTCTCTGGTATTGGGAGGAGAGAGAGACTGCCTACCCACCGCTCCTCTGCTACTTTTGCCGCTGCCACTGCTTCCGCCACCGCTGCTGCTGCTTCGTTTTCTGCTGTTGCTGCTGCTGCTGCTTCTGCTTCTGCTGCTGCTGTGAGCTTTTTGCTACACTGTAGCCGCGGCACCCCATGCCTGCTGAGACGTCCGGCGGTCCTGCTGCAGCTCTGGAGTTTGATACATCTCATCTACAGCCCGGGATTTGGGTCCGTCCCTGCTGCTCCAGCCTGCTGTTCCCGAGGGTCCTGCTGGGACACCGAGATCGCCTCCCCAGGGGCTTTGTGAAGCGACCTTCCTCTTCGCCATCACCGTGTGGTGCCGAGCTCTCTCCGAGCGCCCCCTGCCGGCGCGGGGGAACCATCGCACCCACCCTGCTCACCGGGAGCCGCCAGCGCCCCTGCCGGCCGTGAGCGGCACTGCAGCGCAGGGGAAAGGGCCTGACAGCCCAGAGAGGCTGCACTGGGCTCTGCTCTATCACAGCCATAGTTATTGTTGTTTGTTTGCCTTGTTTTATATATATATAGTAAAGAACTGTTATTCCTACTCCTCATATCTTTGCCTGAAAGCCCCTTAATTTCAAAATTATAATAATTTGGAGGGAAGGGGGTTACATCTTCTATTCCAAGGGAGGCTCCTGCCTTCCTTAGCAGACACCTGTCTTTCAAACTAGGACAACCTGTAAAAGGAGATATAAATGATTGGGTTTGGGTAGTTATCCGTAAGGATGAGAACTTTGTATGGTGTGAGCAACTTGCCAAAGGAAGAAAATGTTGTTTTTTGTTACATTTCAGAGTTGCCTATACTGGTTCAGTGGAATTTGGATTTTAATGATGAAGGGTTTTCACTTTCATGTGCCAGCAGGATTTGGAAGAAAGTTTAACTCTATGAAAGAAATGCAAATTCCAGATTGAGATGAAAAGGTATGGAAAAGAACATTACTTTTAGGAGTCTGAATTGATCTAACATCTATTGGTGTCCTGCCATTCACTGTGGAATACTGAACATTTTTGCATAGAGAGAGGATGTTTTTCTTTAAGGACAGCTGTTTACATGAAAATGTTGTTTTTCAGAAAAATCAACGCACTGTGGTTTTCTTATTAGCACTGCACTTGAGAAGTGTGTGCAAGGTGAATTACCTACTTGACTTGCAAACAATGAATAATTCAGTGTGAACCAGAAATACTTTCCCAAATACTTTCTGTCTGCCTACAAAATAGACAAAAATGAGAAGAGGACTTTGGTGATTTAATACTTGCAGCTCTCCCACTGAAATGATCTGTCCATCTGAAATAATTTGTGGTCTTTTATAGTATCTAATGAAATAATACTTAAGTACAGATTTCAAAGCACATTACAAATATGGATTATGTGTATTTTAAAAATGCTGGAAATAAATGTGGGAGGAAGAGGATCTTAAATTTTCCAAAAGGTCATACAGCAAAGCAGAGCAAAAGTAGGAGCAGATCTGAGATGCCCAATCTACTGTCTGGAAGACAAAAAAAAAAAAAAAAGAGGTTGGATTACAGCCATTTGTGTTCTTTACAACACCTTGGCAATAAGAAAACTGAGATGAGAACAGTGGGAGAAAAATGAAACCCAAGAGATTAGAGCAGATCCTCTGAAGCTCAAAAGACTTAAACAAAGGACAGTAACCTTAAACTGTAATTAGTTGTCTAGTGTTTCCACATGTATGATGCGGGAGGAATCACTGTGTTAGAGGCTATCTCAGCATAAAATACAACACATTGTATGGAGTTGTTTGTCCGTAGGTATAATCCAGTAGTGGTCCTGCCTCTGTTTCTATCCTTGCCTTCCCCATGGCTCACTCCAGCTTTTCCTATGTATTTCCTTATCCTGGGTAAAAGCAGTAGCAGATGAAGAAAACCTCTCTAGTGTTAATAGAGATTTGAGGGAGCAGACTTCATGCTCAGGAGACATTAACCTAAGTAACATTTTTTAATTTACTGTTTTCATTCTTTGCTGTCCACTGAACAACTCACTTTTTGCATAAGCTATGCACAAGTTATTTGACTGAATGTGTTTTATTTCATATATCTAAAATATACAGGTGCACAGAAGGTAAAATCCAACAGCCCCTTGCCTTTGTATTTTCAAATGAAAACCAGCAGAAATTTGGGGAACTGTGTGTCTTTTTGCTACCTTAGACCTGCTTTAGACTATACTACTGACCCCAAACTTGTGATAATTGTCTGCGGAAGGTATGGTTTGTCAGATAGATGTATCAGTGATTTCTTAGCAGTAAGAGTTACGTAGGTGTTGCAGGTTTTTATTATAATATTTGTTTATGGAAATTAGAGGTCTCCTGGATCTCAGCAGGTAGGAAGCTGTTATTTAGCTCCTTGCAGTCATCCTGCCCTGACTACCAGGTGCATCATCAGGACCAGGAATCTTCTTAGGTCTGATCCCATACTGCAGCATTGCCTCCAGGCCCAGGTTCTGTTGTCTTTGAGTGCATTACAATCTGATGGAGATGGAAAATGACATGATAAATAGTTTTTGTCCCCTTTGTGATTTGAAACTTCTTTTAATATGTTTTGCTTGATTAAAACAGCAGCTGCCTGCCCAGCCTGACTAGAGGTGCTAATGATTTTGATGCAAGACATGATGAATAATTTGCTTGATATTTATATGGGGTTTTTTGTCAAGTCTTGAGTTACACTGAAAGGAAACATATGAGGGGGGAATAGGAGAGAACTTTATTCAGTTCTGCCCTTTTTTTTTCTCTTGTGAAGGTTGACAACAGATAAGGTGGGTTTTTTTCAGCCCTGTTTTCTATAAGGACCCCAGGTAAGTTTTTCTGAGCAATAAAGCAGCTCTCAAGGACTGTGTTTTCATGAGATATCAAGAAAAAAATCAAATAAAATAACCATCTGCTTCCTTCATCCTTGACCAAGCCATGACCTCAGCTACATGCTCATGTTAGGTTATGCTTATGCTTATGCATTATGAGCTTATGCTTTCATCCTCTCTAAATGTTGCCTGCTTTGGGAATTAATAAAAAGGGAAGAAAAATTCCCCTGGACAGTTTTCATCACCTGTGAAGTTTGAGTTCAACCAGAAGGAGGCTTTGAACAGTGTTTTTCCTTAGAGGGATGGTGTTAAAAACAAGAGACAGATGTTTCTCCAGTTTGCAGCAGTGAAAATCTGAACTAATCTCACTGAAATGAATAGAGTGTATTTACCCTTGGGCAAGAAGAGATGGAACCTGCGTCTTTGCACTTGTGGAGAGCCGAATCTTTGTCAAGAAGCTAATACCAAATGTACACTGTTGTTCCACTGTAGAGGTTCACCTAATTTTTTTCACTGTGGTGTTCCTGAGTCCAAGTATTCCTGCCTCCTCCATCCTGATTGTTTGTTTCCCTGGTCATTCTCACTTTTTTTTTGTTGTTGCAGGGGCAGCTGGTGTTGGGATAGGGAATATGATTGCATTTAAAAAAGTTCTTTCTAAGCTATAGCATTACCTGGATCTCATTTGCAATTCAGTCCGTGGTGAAATGGGGTGAGATGAAACAAGAGAGAATAACAATAATAACTGAGTTGACCTTCCCTGAAAGGAAAGTGAAGAATGATGAGGGGCCCTACCCAGAAGACATGACGGAAATTTTCGGTCCTTTTCATGGACCCCAGAGCTTTTCTGGGTTCTTTTATTCAGGTTTTCCTGTTTTGCAGAACACTATTATTACCATCAGTCTCATAAAATGATACTTTGAGTCAACACTTTGGCAGTTTCATCCCATATATTATTCTGCTGTTATCATTTGCACCACTCTGTTGTTCGTCATTTTTCTTTGGTGGTGGTCATTTGTAGGTACAGCTCACCTTGCCCTTAAAGGAAAGACCCAGAACAAAGGACCTTATCTCTGATGTCATTGCATTGGTGACGACTTGCTGTGTCTATGATTCTGTCATTTAGCAATAGATGTTTTACACTTCTTCAGGCCCAAGACATGTGGGACTTTATATCCTGGTGCCAGTCTAGGCATCTCTTCAAATTGCCATGAAACGAATCCTTCTGTTTTATCTTCCCAAATGTCCCTTTTGTTGCTCTGGGAAGATACTTCTTGAGTGCTTGCCATAACCCAAGTTAATTCCGGCTTTTTGAAAATATGAAGAGCCCTTAAATGGGCATGCAGCAGGCACTATTAGTATTAACCAGAGATTTATTACTTCTCATACAGAAGAAATACAATTTCATGAGGGAAACTTTTCTGTTAAAGTTTTATTCTGTTGACACTGTAACATATATTTGGTCTCAAAGTCTGGACACAAAGAGTGATTTCCATAGGATTTGCATGCATCATTTTTGATTGCCTGCAGTGGGAATCCTGAGCAAATGATTTTCTTCCATGATTTGCTAAACATCTGTCTCATTGGAAATAATCTAGGAAGAGAAAGAAGTATGTAATGAAGACAGCAGTTTACAGGAGTCTGTGGAAATCTTTGGTGGTAGACTGAACTCTAAACACGCTTTTGCTTTTCTGAGTCCTTTGAGGTACAGGCTCCTTTCAATGAGTGTGAATAGAGAAGTCCATATTAATATTAATGCAAGTTATGTACATGCACTGGGAGCAAAATATACCCCAAAGTCTAATTACTGAGCTGAAAAGATACTTCCTCATTTCTGGCCAAAAAAAGCAACAATGGTTCAAAGAATTTTCAGCAGATGATCATTTTATCTCTTCATTTAAACCAGCCTCTGCTCTGACCCAGTGGGAACTAGGAAAAATTCTGGTACCAAAATCCTTGCTAGTGCACATGAAACTGCAATTAATAATAAGTTTTGTATTCTTCAGCAGCCATTTTTCATTGCTCTAGGCAGTGGATAAATAGAGGGGCTTGTAACAACTCCAGACCATTTGGATGACCTGATCCCTTGGAATCAAGGCAGAAACCCCTTTGCCTCTAAGATTTTTGAAAATAATTTTAATTGTGCATATGTGCTTTAGAGAGAGACTTGGCCAGCAGTCCATGGGACAGGCTGCTGGAAAACCTGGGTAAGGATGTAAAAAGCCTCTCTTCTGAAGTGCCATTGAGAAAACCCAAACAGAATATTCAGACCACACTTCTGTGCATTAGTATCAAAGAATAATCTGGGTTGGAAGGGACCTTAAAGACCATCTAGTTCCAAACCCCTTGCGCTGGGCAGTTACACCTTCCGGTAGACCAGGTGGCTCAAAGCCCCATCCAACCTGGCTTTGAGCACTTCCAGGGATGGGGATGCCTTGAACTGCCCTATCTCTGTGTCATCACTGAGGAGAGTTTCCTCTGGGATAAACTCTGAGCATATTAATACTTGTCTCAGTTTCACAGGTTTTGCCTTCTCTGTGGGCTCTGTTATGCTTGGGCCAGCTCTGTGTGCCCCTCCTCACATTGTTGACCTCGTATTGTTAGCTCTCCTGCCTACAGTTTTATATGGGATGTGATCTCTTTGCCAAATCACTCATCATCTGGTGCCTCTCTTGTCAGAGAAAGAACCATTGGCTTTCCTGGGGGGATATGGGTTCAATATGCTGCTCAAGCTGAGCTCTGGACAGTTCAGGATTTCAGGTGCAGAACAGTGCTGTTCTGCCACTTGATGGCAGCCAGAATCTGGGATGAGGTGAGGAAAGTGCTCTGATGTGGCTATCCCTGCTTTGGTGCTGGGCACCTGCAAGCTCTGCACCTGCATTCTGCAGGCTCCAAGGCTGGAACTGAAAGAGAACATTTGACAATTAAATGACAGTCAATTGATACATGTCTTGACAAGGGTCAAGCACAACCTTTTCAAAGTATCATAACAAAAACTAGTTTGGATAAAGGCCAGAACAGTAGAACCCTGGCTGTTTTGTTTGTTTTTGTAGGCCAGTTTCTTACTTCCCAGTTTTTCCTACCTTTCCTCTTATTACAGAAATTTGTTCTCTAGAAATGATTTTGTTTTGATGCTTTCTGTCTGGCAGATGGCCTGTCCCTGGCAGCCATACTCTACTAACCCAGTGTTGTACAGCAGTGATACATAAACCTCTGCTGATTTTATTAATGTGGATTCATAAAATTAATTAATTATTTGGATTAATATGGATTAATTAATTATGTGGGGACCCATAAACCTCTGAATCTAGGAACTGAAAACGTGCAATTGCAACCTGCACAGCTCATTCAATAAAAACCATCAGTGGTTTCCAACTGGGCTGGGAAAGGCATGCATGGCAGCAAACTCCCATGTCTTTTCTGTCCTGTGTATTATGGTGATAGAATAAAATAGCTGTGAACAACTGCTCTGCTTTTGGTTGCATGAGCAGATATGTGAATGTCAGCAGCAGCATAATTGCAGTTTTCCCTCTGTCAAAAGACTGGCTTCTGTTTTGTGTCTGGCTTCTAGTTATGAAATTTCCTCAGAGAAGACATTGTGCAGCCCATGTAATATCCACCAGACAGCACTTTAGGAAGATCAGTGGTTTGCAATTCTTTATCTCATTTCCACTGCAATAGCAACAGAGGTCTGAAGGTGTTAGAAATTTACAAGAAGGGCTCACTAGTATATCACTACCACTCATGTGAAGATTGATGTTTAAGTATTACAGGTTTGAAATACTAGAATAAGCTTAGACTTCTTTGGCAAATGTCGCTATATCACTCCAGGCAGGCAGCTTTGTAAAAATAACCTTTGTTCTTTATTAAAGCTAAATGGATCTTCTGCAGATGTCATTACCACCAGACAGCCGTGGCCTGTAATCCCTGCTAGCAACCTGTCAGCATGGTGCAGTGGGGACCCGAGTCAGAGCAGGGTCCGCTGGAGCTGCCAGAAGAGTATGTGGCTGTCTGTGGTGTCCTCTTCTGTCTGTGCAGAGTGCTCCCTTTCATGGTAGCCAAGACATCTCTTCTCCTCAGCTTCAAACTACATCATTTGCTCATAGAGCAAGAAGCAGGGAAAGGAAAAATTGTATTGAGGAATGGCAGTGCAGAAGAGGTTACAAAAGAGAAGAATTACATTCTGCAGGGCACTCTGAGGGTAGCAGCCAGGAAAAGGTGATCAAAAAGCACTTGGCGTGCTTTCTGAAACCAGCTTTGAGAAAGCCTGGATTCTGCATGGTGGAGCCAACCTTTTCTTCACTGTCACCTCCTGACTCCAGGTTTGAGGACCCACAACTAGTTTAAAATAATTCTTTTAATTCAGACTTTCTTAAATTAATTTAGGTCAGATTGATTTCCTGTTTAGTTCATGTACTGCATGTAGGACAGCACCTACATGCAGTCTGACATTAGTCTGCCTTCCTTCCCTCCCAGAGCTGTGATACCATTTTTATTCTGGGAAACTGCTCTTCAGCTGAGATTCTGGCAACAATTTTGTGTGAAAATTGTTGCCAGAACCTGGATCCAGGGTCCAACTGCTCAGAAGGAAGCTTAAGTAAACTTTTACTTCCCACAGCATGAGGGAAGTCCCCAACAGCTCCTTCCATGATTACCATGACTGAATGCTGTCATTTGGTTTGGGGAACAGGTATATAAAAATGTCTGGGTTTTTGACTTGGAAGAGATTTAGAAATGGAGTACAGGTGAAGAGCAAAATAAATTACATAAAAGACAGGGCAACAGGTGGCTCTTCAATGAGTGGGACATTATGGTGGATTTCCTGTAACATGGAAACAGGGTAATCCATGCCAGTAATTCCGTGACAGAAAATGGATATTATAATTTTCCAAGCTCATGTTTCAAGGTGAGTAATGAGCTATTTGGATGAAATTTGAGTGGGAAGGAGGCTGTGGAGAATGAAGTGGAAGGATGATGAGTTATAGCGAAAGTCAGAAGCTAGCTTTTCAGTGCAGAATCACTTTGGAGACCAGGGGGTGTATTTTCAGCATATGCTGCAGACTTAGTTTAAGATCTCATCCTGCTGACTCAGTTTCCCTAAACTTTACCTCCACAGCTGTCTTGCAAAGCACGTCTAATCTGTTCATATGGAGTACACTGAAACTTAATGTCTGTAAAGCAAATTTGCATCTTTAAAAAAGCAATACATTAAGTTAGAGGTGAAGCTGCTACAAATGGTGCTTTATGACTCCAAATGTGTCTGGGCATCAGCACAAGTATTCACACATTTACAAGTCTCTTCTGTGTTAGGGTGAGTCAAGGGTACATTTCAACAAAATTAATAACTTTACCTTTTAGTTGAGTCTTCCCATACAAACCACATTCAGCCTATTTTTCTCCAGTTGGTATTTTCTCACAGTCCCCACATATCTAGAGACTTGCTTTATGAAATACATTAACTTAAAATCAGCAGTCAGAGAAATCTTTAGCCTGAGCACTGCTGTTCTCTTGAGATGTATCAGATATTTATTGCTTGTCTGTAAGCAGCAACTATACTAATTGAATCACTAAAAAGGAGGTTATATAAAGATGGATTGTGTAGTACATGTCTCCTTAAAGAACCAGTGAGTTGTGGAGTAGGAGGGAAGTCAGCTGCTGGATGACTGCCCAGGGGTATAAGAAATGGTCCAAAGTTACAAGTGATGACAGAGAGAATAATTAAATTAGAAGATTCAGCATCATGTGAGCATCTCTCTTCTTTCTATTGCACAGACACAGCCAAAAGGTTTGCAGTATTAAAGGTGATCTGGGCCTGATTCCCATTTAAACTAAAACCCTTTATATACCACTGAGGGGGTGCAAATATAACTTAGATCTACTCTGGTTATCACCCCAAAGATTGATGTTGGCCTTTGTAATAAGTGTAAAAATCACTCCACAAAAAGACTTTTACTATTGAGGAAGAAGAAGGTGGCAGGTTTGTTTTTTTTCCAAGCATAATGTTTTAAGAAAGTCCTATCTGTAGTACTTGGCAAAGGAATATAAGATAAAGTTTCTCCAAGTCACAGTTTTCCTAATTTTGCAGCTAAGGAGGAGCTGCAGTAGATAATGACCTATATACACAAGGCCCAGTTTTCTTTCCTGCCATGGCACTGCCCACACGGAAGGGTGATTATTCTGATTGATTTGGAAAGGCTGATAATTTCTTTGACTCATGTAACTGGTGAGACAGCAAAGTGCAAAATTTACCCACAAGCTGCTGATGGAGTGTCCCTGTGGTTTGTAGTCTCTGCAGATTTACTTGAAAGACTAATGTATGCAATTATAGCCCAAGTTCAGGGAATTTCTTTCTTACAGAGATCTTTGATTTTGTAACTGAAGTGACTGTCCTGCTATCTTGCAAGAAGACATTGAAGAAAATATATTTTCGGTATTATGTAAAGAATAAGAAACAGGTTTTCATTCCTCTGGAAACTTAAGACTTCAGAAATGCTCTTGCTCTCATGCTTGGCTCATCTAAGCAGTGGAAAAAAAATTGGAAACAGATTTCTGAGAATAGTGTGCACCTGTGATAGTGTAGATCCCAATATGGCCCTCCTGCCAAACTGAAGAGAAAGTAGAGGTGTGAACCAGTTTGCTTGTTCTTGAGGCAGTGTACAGAATATCAAGATATGCAGGAATTTTTCCTCTCTCTCAGCGTTTCCCCTTAATAAATTCTATCCTGGGGCAAAAAAATCTTGTCAGAGAGGGCATGATCCCGTGAAAATTTCTGTTTTACCAAATTGGTATTTTCCATTGTAGACCATCCATACTCAGCATTGATTTTACATTGCAGCCTGACCAGCTCACTTGCATTTCAAAGTAGAAGCTAGAGGAGCTATTGATTGCTTAGTTGAGCAGATTGAATATGATCTGCAATCTCCTCTTACACATTGATTCCTTGTCTCTTTACTCTCTGCTTCCTGAATGTCACTGAACTGTGAGACGCCTGCTAAATGGACAAAAATATTGATTTCCTTTCCTCTTCTTTTATTTTTGAAAGCTCCTTATTTACCAAGAACTGAACTAATATCAGGAAAACAAAAGGTCACAAAAAAAGGCAGAAGGACAGTAGTTTTTTGTGTATTTTTTAAAAAAAGTATGAACTTGGTTGAAACTGAAGTCCTTTAAGTTGTGTTTCCATCAAGAAAGGTTATTTGCCTACGTGAAAACTTTGAACTCAGGCTGTTCAGCTTCATATTTTACTGTTGTCTGATTGATGATGAACTGGGGTGATTTCCTAAATGTCTGTACCTCTGGTATTATGATTTTCTGTGCTTTTTGCAGAGAAGTTAATGAGCAGTCCCAGCTATGCCAGATTTTCATGTAGAATGCAGTCAGTAAGATTTGTAAGAGTTTATTGTACAGTGTTTTGTCCCTGTTTTGTTGACCCACAAGTATGACACTTTGCAATACCAAGTTCAGAGGAACAGACCAAAAGTTCAACGAACGCAAGCTGGAGTCAAATAAAAATGAGAAGATGTGCCAAATGGGGTCACTGGGGACAGCATGAGTGTAGAGACTCATGTATCTGCTGATGATCTGTGTAAGCTTAGAAGTGTTTGGGCAGGCAAATGGGGCTGGTTACAGAAAGGGTAAAACTAGAACTGGTCCAGAACATCCAAGTGTAATAATAAGAAAAGCCAGTGGGTCCTTGATATCCAGTGGCATTGTTTCAACCAGTAACAAAACAAAAAAGTAAAAGCAAAGTAGAGGGATGGCTAAAAACAATGAAAAAGAGACCTATTTTACAGGGAACATTACTTTTTCTAGAACTCGAAGCAATTCTTAGGCTGTCTGTGCTTGTAATTGTGAAAATAGCCATTTAAAAATGCATAAACCAAGAGTGATACAAGTATGTTATGGAAAGAGATGCATTTTTCCTTTAATGAAATCTTTGAAATGGAAAAAAAAATTAATTCTTCATCTGTCCTTTGCTTAGAAGTGGTGGGGAAAGTTGTGTTGATAAACTTCCAAGTTTCTAAGGATTTTGTGCTCTAACGCCTGCTACGTCTTTGCTATAGGGCAAGTCCCTGACAAAACACTCCACAGGGATTAATGGATACAGCTAGAAGAGACACTTGAAAAAGTTGTTATGAATAAGAACACGTACATTTAGCAACATGGACCTGTTGCTAGGTATGGAGAGATCCATAAGAGCCTTTGAAAGTCATTAGTTTACTTGAGAGGAGCAGTTCTTATTTTATTAGTAAGTATTAGATGGTCAGTGACACTCACAATCCCCCTGATATCCCTGCTTGTGCTTTCTGGACCACATAACAGGCTCAGAAAGTTTGAAATCTGGCAGATGGATCCAACTCTGTCATGACAAAAGGCATCAATTTTCTGCATTGTTGTGTGTAATGGGTTGACCCTGGCCAGATGCCAGGAACCCACCGAAGCCGCTTTGTCTCTCCTTCCCAGTGTGACAGGGGAGAGAAAATATAATGAAGGGTTCATGGGTTGAGATAAGGACCAGGAGAGATCACTCATCAAATACCATCATGGGCAAAACAGGCTGTAATTAGAGATATGAACTGAATTTATTACAGTAACAAAATCACAGTAAGATAATGAGAAGTAAAATGAACCCCTAAAAAAACCCTCCCCCCAACCCACCCTTCCCTCCTTTGCAGCTCTACCTCCTACGCCAGTGGCGCAGGGAGACAGGGAATGGGGTTATAGTTATTTCATCACCTGTGATTTCTCCTGCTGCTCAAGGAGAGGAGTTGTTCCCCTGCACCACTGTGGGGGCCCTCCCACAGGAGGCATTTCTCCACAAACTTCCAGCGTGAGTCCATTTCATGAGCAATGGTTCCCTGCAAAATGCTACAGTGTGAGTCTATCCCATGGGCAACAGTTCTCCTAAAACTGCTGCAGCATGGGTCACTCTTCCATGGGGTGTAGTCCTTCAAGGACAGGCTGGTCCAGTGTGGGTNTTTTTTCTTTCTTCTTAAATATGTTATCACAGAGGCATTACCACCATTTCTAACTGGCCCAGCCTTGGCCAGTGGCAAATCTGTCTTTGGAGCAGCCAGGGCTTGTCTCTGCCAGACATGGTGGAAGCTTCTAGCAGCTTCTCACAGAAGCCACCCCTGCAGCGCCACTGCTACCGAAACCAAGCCATTCAAACCCAATACATTGGCTGAGTGGCATTTAGCAGCCTCACCACCCCCGGTTATCAGTTCATTTATAGGAATGAGCTGTTCCCATTGCCATTTAAAAGTGATTCAGTTTTGCTTGGTTCATCTGACTTGTTGCAGTTCAAGTACATCTGTACTTTCTTTTTGCTAGTGAGGAGCTTCAGTGTTATTCCTTTTATTTTTTGGTGGAGAGTCACACAAAACTCGGTTACTTTGTGGCTTTAACAAAAATCTAGAATGTGAGATGGGTGCTCCTCTCTGACATTGTATTTCTCTACTATATACATCTCTCATGATATGCAGATGGAGTGGATAGTAAAATTAAATGTCTTTGCGTTTACTTAGAAATCAGAGGTGAAAAAGATATGCTCAAGCAAGATTGTATTGGCTTTTGCAACAGAGGGACATAATTCATGGATAATACCCCTAAAAGCTCCTGTATGTACATGCTGAACCATTCTTATTACTTTCTAAGGTGTTGGGTGTGCAGATCACTGGCACAGTTTAACTTTTCTGTCTTTCTTTTGTTGCCACCATGTTTCTTTGGATATCAGAAATTAATACTGCCAACAGTCAGGACAGTTTTCCACTATCTGAAGGTGGTTTATTTGGTGATGCCTTTGTGCATCTGAACACACTGTTCCAAACCACCTTCAAGGGATGTTGATCTTCAGTAAAGTTTATAGGGCCTAAGTCCAACCACCAGCCTGACTTCTTAAAAAATACAGGCCGTCAGTTTTCACTTCTTACTTTGCCTTCAGGAACAGACCTGTATTGACCCTGAGAAAAAAGAGAGAAAAAAGAACCATTTTCTTAGAGAAAAAAGAACCATTACTTACTTTGATTGATCAACTCACTGCTATGTGTTTGTTTGATTTTTTTAAAAAATCCCCCAACATGCCTATTTGATGTTATCATTTGGGACTGCCTTTGTCCTCTGGAATTTTATTCAAATTCTCCTGTTTTGAAGTTCTTGATATTTGAGGTTCAAGCTGTGGGTACTGTTCCATTTTTGTACACCCACTGGTATAATTTAGTAAATCTGTCATTTATGTGCAATGTAACAGAGTCATTTAACTGCAGGATCTCATCAGTGCAATTAACCCTGTTCCTTTAATATGAGGAGCTGATTGTCTTGGCATTCATGGGAACAGAGAGCACAGCAGAGTGCTGCAGTTTCTGGCCCTTCCAGAGCAGTACTGCAGTCAATTGATTATTTTGTTAATTGGTTTTGCATCCTGCTGGTTTATTATCATCCAAGTGACTTTATGTGCCATGCATAAGTACACATATAATAAGAATCAATACTTGAAACCTTTTTTTCCTTGTAAAGATCTTGGCATCCATGGGCTACCTTTGATACATGACCTTCATTCCACTTGCAACACAGCTAATAACTTGTTCATCATTTAGTCCTATGCTAATAAAGTAGATGCTCAGATCCTGATCTGTACTTAATCTTTTATCCTAATGAAAAGGAAGAAATTAATTAAGAATGAAATAAACAAAAAGCTGCTATTGTAAATAAATAAGCCTAAGTTTGAGATGGTAAAATTCATGCTATTTTAGCAAGAAAATGTTGCTTCACTAGGTTCTAATAAATATCATACTTTACAGGCTTGAATCATTTAGTGACTGTTATCAAAAGCCTGAGTCCTATGAATGCTGTTTTTTCTGCTTCAAAAGGGCAGAATTAGAGAAAAAAGTATTTAAAAGATGGTATGATGTTGCATTGTGCGTGGGATTGAAGGCTGGTTTCCTGGTCTGAATGTCACACAAGCAGATGGGAATATGGATGTTACAAGATGATAATGTTTTCCAATACTTTTCTACTGTTGGACATGCAGGCATGTTCTCTCTTGCATGTGTTTTTGAAACTGTGATGTGGTACTTAATGCCTTTTGTCTTGGTTTGAGACAAATTTAGGAGGAAATGTCCTGAAATGAATGTTTCCTCTAAAGAAAAGGCAGGTTTCTGCACTCTGTCCCCTGCCAATACGAAAGGAATTTTCTTGGATGAAAGTGAAAAAACCTATTTATTTAACAAAGTGCCGCAGGGAACAGGAAAAATATGAGTAATGCCAGATAGTAAACCTCCTCTCTGCAGAGAAAGCTGGTGGATTTAGAGTCCCCTCTGTAGCTGGCTCTCCCCACTCCCCGCCTCCGAGGTCTGAGGCCAGGATGTGGCATCCCCACAGCCTCCATGTCGGTCCACGAGCAAGGGTCCGATGATTTAGTTCAGGGATCACAGCTAGGCCAAACAGTTCCAGAAGAAGTTCCAGAGGACTTCAGTATGCCAGTATGCAGTCCTGGGAAAAAACCTCTTGCCTCAGCTAACAAGTCAGCTAAAAGCAGGAATATATTCTCTTGGCTCTGCAACGGTGAGAACACGGGGGAGTGTGTGAGTCCTTGAACACAAACTATGCTGAGGAATTTGCCCAGTTTCCCCCTCACTTTCTGCAGCTTAAAGCTGTGGGACACATTTCTGGGCATGCAGCCCAGAAGAGAATACAGTATTGTCATAAAAATCACCCCAAGACACCTTTGTATTACTGATGTCCAGGGGAGGCCTACACTTCTTTCGGAAGAAAACCATGAAATAGAAGCTGAATCAGATGCAGTCCCTCTCCTGATCTAGATTAGATATGAAAGCAGAAATTTCCTTCTCAGAAAAAAAGCATTTTTCTAATGTAGGTAACCACTTGGCAAGAAGACTAGGATTTTGCTGAGTCAGCTGTGTGCAGCCCTAAATGGGCAGTTTTCCACCCAGATCACTGGATTCGCATTATCATTTTCCAAGTTTGTTCTTTGGGGATCTTTTGTTCCTGGAGTATATGGATGTTACCTGTTCTTGGGTTCATTGCTTTCTAGACACATCTTTATGAGGAGAAAGGCAAGTTCTTACCTTGTGCTGGTTAAGATCATGCTACAAGACAACTGACTAAGGCAATTTGTAACTCATGGAGAAAAGTACCAAGACCTTTTCCAAAACTTTCAACTCTTTTTTTGGACAAAAATGTCTAATCTTTTCCAGATTCAATTGTGTGACTTACTGTCATTTGCAAATATGAGGAAGGAGGAAAACAAACAGAGGAAACCCCCTTTGTTTTTGTGGTAAAAAAGAGGTCCCAGAATTTCTGAAACTGTTCTATCTGTGGATGGTGACATCCTATATGCCCTTTCTCCAAGTGAAACATTCAGGAAACAGCCTGCAGAGTGCTTTCAGTTCAGCAAAGATTATGCCTTTTTGAGGAGTGTATTTCCTTGTCTCAGGAAATTTTAATGTTATACAAAAAATACATTATGTTGTATTGTGAAGATGGAACAAATCAGACAAATGAGATTATACTGAAGAGAGAAAGCCTGTGCTATTTCTGCAAATTGCTCCCCCGCTTCCTCCCCATTGTTTTAAAGACAAGCCAGGACTCTCCAGCATTGCTTTTTTTAATTAGTAGAAATCTTTTTGTACTAATTCAGTGCCTTAATGCAGCAGGTCCAGCAGAGCCAGTAAGCTTATGTGGGAGCACAAATGCCTTAAATCTTTCTCTGGCATCCCTCTTAATGAGGCTTGTCTTCTGTTCCTAATTATGTTCTGTGGTGACAGCTTGGGGTTTGCAGTGGTGAGAGAGGCAGGGTGAGACTGGGGAGCGGGGAGGCAGAGTGACAGGTGATCGCTCTGTCTCCATGGCATCACTGAGCTTTATCTTAGAGCTGTTAAACACTGTGCTTATATCTTTCTTTACTGTGTATGGTGACCTGGTATCACAAAGTACACCTTGTCTGAGTCCTGCTTGGCCACTGTCCTACCAGGTTATTTCATATTAGATTTTTTCTTACTTTCAATCCATTCCACTTTTAATGAACCTGCACAAGTATTGGGAACACACATATAAATGAAAGAGCCAATTCAGTATTTTACCATTTGGTGCCTTTAGTTAAAGAGTTAAAGTTCATACAAGAAGATTGTTAGAAACCTTTGAAACTGCCTTTTCAGGCCATGCTGTGCCTCATCCTGCTCACTGTGAATTGATATTAGGTTTTTGGGATTATAATGAAACAATGTAGCTGTGAAGAAAACAGCTTCTAGCCCCCATCAGTTAGATCCCAGTTTCCTCTCTGTCTTAGACACCTCATCAAGCACTGTCTTTTATGCTCCTGCTTTAATTAACTGAGACAGAAAGATGCCTTCAAGAATGATTCAACTGACCTAAGATCTGACTGAACCTTTGGATGAATTTCTCCTCTGTTGATTTTGACTGACACAATATATGTATAGGTTCCTATGACACAGCAGTGTAACTCATATGTATGCATTTTTAATCCAAAATGGCATCCAAATGCATTTGGCATCCAAATGCCAAATCCACATGTGTAGAAGTGGTTCTCTAAGTTACTAGATTTATTTCGTAACCATGGATTCTTTTCAAGAACATGCCTAAGCAAATGTTAGGGGTCTTACTGCTTTCTTGCTGCCGCTAAAGTGTACTTAGGTTATGGTTTTAAGCATTCCTCTTTGATCAAGAAGGCTAGATTTTTTCCTTTTTTTTGCCCCTTTTTTATTACAATTAAATGTTGGTACTTTTCATGCTATCTTGTTTCCAGGCTGAAGAGTACAAAATGAGCATACCAAAGATGACAGCACTTTTTCAAGGTCTGTGAATATGGTAGTACATGTTACAACTCTAGTTACAACCACTGAGTCTTCTCCTTTAGGAATGCTCTTTTACATGGGTACAAATAAGGTGATTATGGTATGCATTTGAAGTTCCTGCCTCCGAATATATTTTCATGTTTAATTTTCTTATATTCTGCAGTGCTTCCATAAATGTTTTGTGGATTTCCGGTATGTAAAGAAAAGGATTTCTAAAAAAGCGTGATGACTTGTGTTTCATAACCTGTATTTTCATATCCTGTACTTCAGCCAGTGTGGTCAGTTTAGTGGCTTTTTTGCCATATAGTTTTTCTTGCCAGTATATTATCACTTACTTATTGCAAGTGTTATAAACGACTCAGATCCAATATGGAAATGAGATATTAAAATTTTATTGAGAATTATAAAATGCCTGCAAAGCAAAATGGGGTAGCTCTGGGAGCTTAACTTGGGGGCAGAGGCTTGTCCATAAAACGGTGGTTCAGCTTTTTATACCCTTGCAAATTGCATCAGACTAATGCATATTAATTTATGGTTTTGCATAGCCATGCCCCCTTGTCAGTTTTCTGGGAGCCCACGCTTTTCTGGCATTGAGGAGATCAGGGTTCTTATTAGTTGGAGTCCTTATTCCATTTATGGTGGTGCTTTCAAAATCCGGCTGGAAACAGCTCGCTCCCTTTGCAAACCCCACAGAACTGGCATTATCACATAAAATTGTCCAACCCTCATAAAACCAAACTCGAATAATCAGACCACCCCAATGTGAGAAACATGGGTCTGAGAGTTGGCTTTCAGAATGATTTTCTAAAATGTGCCAGTGTTTTGGGAAAGTTCTGTGTTAAAATAAGTTTATGGTTAGTTGTTTTTGTGTTATTTCTTGTAAAATTCTTCACAAAAGGGGAAGGGCAAGGGGCATTGACTGTTATCTCATATTAGCATAAAGGGATAAACAGAGTACAGTGATTGGATAGCCATCGACCAATGGGAACCCCTGAACAATGAGCCAGCCAATCCAACAGGAAAGGGGGACCCAGTGAAAACACCCGGGAGAGGCGGGAAAAAGGTGGGACTATGCAAATCCAGGCGGGTATAAAAAGCTGTATCCTTGGTGGACAAGGGTACTTTTGCCATACGCCAGCTATAGCAAAAGCATCCAGCGCTGTTCACTTCTACTTTGTGGAACGGATGTAATTTTTCTTCCCTTGTCCCCTGTTGTCAATTTTAATAAACTGCTAAAAATTACTGTAAGACTAATTTCTTACACCAACAACATGAAACCTTTTAACATATATTATCCCCTTGATATTTATGTAGGATAATATCATAATATACAACATTATACAGCATTATATTTCATAATATAACTTATGGTTCACAATTAATACAACATATGGCAAAAGGAAACCTTAAAAATCCATCCATAACACGAGGATAATCCATGAAAGTAGATCACTTTACAGGACGTTTTTGAGAGCGTCGGAAGTACAATGAGGCTCTCACACCACTAGGTTTTTTTCTTCCAGAAGAATTTTTTGGCAGTGTCCCATCCCGCTGTAAAATGGGGAGTTGGGGTGGATTCTTTTTGATAGGTTTCTCGGACAAAAATAAAGCGCAAATACGGCAATATAATATCTGAGAACTGTTCATTGATAAAAAAGGCTAAGTGTTCCTACTGAAGGGGGATAGAAAAGAGAGCAGAGAGGCAAAAAGAGAGACAGAGGAAGAAACAGGCGCTATGTCATCTTCAGCTGGGCAGACAGAGCACGTGTGCCACAAGCTGCTATGAGTCCGCGTGGCTGCCATGGCAGGCTAGGCATGATTTCGAAACAGCAGCAGGCTGCATGTCCCTTCTGTCGGTGGAGAACAGGCTGCCGTGGCTATAGACACACTCCTGGAGCAGCTGTGGGTTCTCAGGTTTGGAGTGTGGAGGCTTCGGGCTGGCTGCAGGCAGCGTCTGCCCTGTCAGGGAAGCAGTGGTGTACTAGGTTGTCGAGGCGACAAGCTGCCTTGGGGAAAGTGTCGAAGCAGAGCCGGACAGGTGTGAACATGGAAGACAGCCCGGGAAGTAGCAGGACCACAGAGAGACAAAGAGGGAGGGGGGCCAAGCTAACCCTCCGAGGGGGGTCCCTGCTCCCTGAAAGAAACCCAAAGAAAGAAAATGGTCCCTGGTTGTGTTGCAGTTAACTGCTTGTATCTGCTAAAGCTCCTCCCACTGCCGAATTTCCTGTGCATTTTTTCCCCAGGCATCTGGAGCTCTGCTCTGCTGGCAAGTGGGGGGTTGCTTGCAACCCTGTCATGGAAGCTTTCTCTCCCCTGACTGGCCAGGTGAAGTCTCCCTGCGGACAGGGTTACCAGCACATGTACAGACCCTATAGGAATCCTTTGCCTCATGTATAACATATGTTGAGACACAAATACGAATCAGATTGGTCCCTCTCAGTCAGGAAAGGCTATCTAATAATCTGATAATGCCCTGGAGAAAAATCTGAAAAAGTGTGGTTGAGACCTGCATCCTCATTTTATTAAATGTTTATAGCTTGGAGCTGTGACATATTTGGAATTAGTTAAATAATTTTATCTTCTTTTTTGGTGGCAACAAAAAATAAAACTATGACAAGAAGACCTATGATAATAATGATGCCTGGAGAGGGGCTCACTCTTACGCTGATTGTTTGGTGTCTAAAACATGTTCAGCTGAACTTTTCTCCAGATAGGACACTCTGGGGGAGTCTCTTCTTCTCACAGCTGTTGTAGTAGTCACGGAGCTTTCTCCCTGTTCCTGACTGGAATCAGTTCCTGGTTTAGAAGTTGCAAATGAATGACACAGACACAAATAGTATGTTTTCATAACCCTTACCTCTCATGAAAACAAGTCCAAAAGAAGCTTTTTATGTCTGTCAAGAATGTTGAGCTAAAGATGTAAAAATTAACCCTTCCAGGTGAGGAAAGCTGTGCAACAGGAGGGCTTCAGCAGAAGGAAGCGAGGATATAGAGACATCAATGACATTGACATCAACATGAATGATCCTTTATTTACAAAGCAGTGGTACCTGGTAAGTTTTGAGAGACTATCATGGTAGTCATAACTAAATAATTGTCACCCAAACCATTCTGTGTGGTTGCAGTGTTTTCTAACAGTTCTTTCTAAATGCACCATGAGGACTTGGGTATGGATCCAAGTCTCTGTTACGTTGGTTTTAATTGTACTTCTTTTATATTGGGAAGATACAGCACATTTCGAAAGATAAATTTCATTTCAGTTAATGGAAAGATTCTTAGAAGGCTTGAAAGAGAACTGTCTTGATGTCCTGTGGGCATTACTGGTGTGCTGATGAGACCCCTAAAACTGCAAATTAATCGTGTCTTTGAGCTGTTGCCAGGTAAAATATTGTTACAGAGTTATAACAAAAGATTCTAGTGTATTTTCTGGGAAACGTTGAGGCTTTTCTTTTCTTATGGAAATTTGAACATAATTTCTTTTGTCAAAAACAGAACAGCTGAAAACCGATGAATTTTGGCTTAAGCTAATGTCAAAGAAAATTTATATTTTGCTAAGCTTTTTCAGTTTTTCTGTGTCATATTTTTATAGGGAGAAGTCTTTAGTCATAAAAGAAAAGTTATACTTTTACTTTGAAGTGAAATTATATTTATTTATTTAAAAAGTTGATAAAGTAATTCTAGTCAGTTTTATTGTTGCAACATATTTATGATGAAATACTCAGTAAATGCAGTACTGCTTTGTTAACTTAAGAAGGGTATTTTTGCCTAAGAGTAATGTTTCTTCCTTTTAATCAATTTCTTACGTTTCATGAATCCATCCAATATGGCTGCAGTTTTTTTTTCCTAAGGCAGGGGTTTTCAAATTATGGATGGGATTTTATTCTTGATGAGTCAATAAACTGAAGTGAGGATTAATTCACTTATTTTCTGGTAGTTAATCAAAATGTTGCAGTGATAAAAATAACAAAAATTTAGGAAGCTATACAGTAGATTATTGCTTTCAAGAAGAAAGTATTTCCTGCTCATAAAAAAGTCCTCTGTAAAATCAACTGATATAACTTTTTTCCTGGATTGACCCACTGGCCTGACATGTTAAGTAGAAAAGTCCTTTTTTAGGGTCCAGAAAATTCAGTGTTAAACCAAATCTTATAAACCACAAAAAATTGAGTTTTGCCAGTGTTGGGTTTTTCAGGTTTTTTCTTTTTTTTACAGATGCATTATTGCAGTAGATATGATTATGGGCAGATATTTACTCCAAAACATGTGGGATATAATTTCTGTATCAAAGATACATGGGAAGACATAAAGGAAAAAAATCAGTCCAGTAAAAAAAGCTATTTTTCTTTTTCATTGATGTATTAGATTAACACTGGTCAAGCAGATGGGACTCCTGGACTTGACCTTAATGTAGCTGAAGCATGGGAGCTGGGATATACAGGGAAGGGAGTAACCATAGGAATTATGGATGATGGTAAGTGAAGACTGAGTGCTAATTTAATACTTTTAAGTAGACTTTTTTTCATGTAATTGAAGTAAAAAAGATTAAAAAGTAATAATTGATTGCTTGTAGTGGTGAGACTACCAGCCTCCATAAAGACTTTGAGAACTTCAGGGAAAATGTGATACAAAGATATCCCATACTGAAGCATGGATATCCAAGCATAAAAATTAGTTTGCAGTTATCACTCAGATTATCTTCCGGAGCACATGGTAATGGCCATTAAACCTAAGGAAGAACTCCCCTTGACTTCTGTAGGCAGTGATTGGAGGATGCAATTGCTGTGCAAAAAATATTTAAGGAAATATTTTTTGGATTACATTAATTTCAAAGTCATACTTGGTAGCTGAAATAATTAAATACTTTCATGCTGAACGTCAATAAAGATCTGCATATTAGATATATTACTAATTTGAGACTAAGTTCAGAAAGATGAAGATAAAAGGTACAGTTGAAATTACGGCTGTTCTACTTATGGGTTCTTGCTGAAGTACAGGAATGCCATGCAGTCTCTCAACAATCTTCTTTGGAATAAATTTTGAATATTTTCCTTTAATGGGGCAGAATAATATAAAAAATAAATAAAATGTCAGTATGCACATACGTTTTCTAGGATCAACTGGGATCTGTCCTCACTTACTTCTGTTCCTCACCTGCTTACTCCTATGGCAAGGTTTTTGTGGAAGGAAGAAATTAAACTCAGATGTGGATATTAGGAAGAAATGCTTTGCTATGAGAGTGGTGAGATACTGTAACAGGTTGCCAGAGGAGGATGGGGCAGTGTTCAAGGCCAGGTTGAATAAGGCCTTGAGCAACCTGATCTGTATATTGATGAAATATCAATCTCATATAAGAGATGATCTCTTGAGTCACAATTTCACTGATCTCACAGAGGCAGGACTTGGCTTTCAGATTAGCGAGGCATGACTGTGATGGGAATGATGGCAAGCTATCTGAGCTTTGCATCAATAAAACTGATGGTCCATCAGATACAGCTTTTAGAGAAGGGAGTAATTTGCCTTATAGTTAGTTTCCAGTAAGTCTAAAAAACAGGGCCTGAATAACAGGATTCTTCATTGGGATTTTTATTGTCCATCTACCATGTGGATCAGTAACAAGGGTTTCCTAGTGCAAATCTAGTGCTAAGGACCCTACAAAATGCTGTGTGTAGAAAGATGCCATGCAATAGAATGAGTATATTACACATCAGTGCTCTGTTAGAATCTTTAGCGCACTACCAAAATGTGGAGCCTATACACAGATATTTGCTAAAATGGTTTAATCTAATATTAAAAGCTCTCTTTCATGCATATAATCTGAAATATTTGCCTTAGTGATCACCCCAAGTCTACTCTAGGTAATTTTCTGCTTAATTTACAACTTTCAGTGGTTAAGAATACTCATTTTTCTATCCTGTACTGATCCAGTGCTTACCAATCTTGTTAGTTTTGGTATGCTTTGAGATGATAAAACTTGTACAAAGATAAATTGTCATTTAAACTAATCCTTATAAGTAAATATGATCTAGTCTACAAAATAGTAAACTTTGTCATTCAGTTCACTTTTTCAATTGGCATCTGGATTTTGACATAAATGATTGAAAAGTCTACATTTAAAAACTCACTTCAATCAGTTGCATTATTTGGCATGGTTATTTTCCTGTAGTTGTAAGGGAATCCTGTTCTGTGATCATTAGAAAATATTTTTTGACACTCTTAACCTTTGTTTTCTGTTCTGATATTGTCTTATTGCAGGAATTGATTATCTGCATCCAGATCTTGCATCAAACTACGTAAGTTCATGCTGACCTTCTCTGTAAGATGTGGATTTTCTTGTTATTATAGTCCATCTACTACAAAATTTTGACTAGGGTGTAGAACAGCAGTACAGCTGGACTCCTGATCTTAGTGGCGATACATTTCCCACTGAAATAAGCAGACTGAAAATGGGACTACCTGTGCAAGGAATGGACACACGACAAGGCTCTTTGTGGAGGAATGATAGTCCTGTGTCATGTTAAATAAGATGCAGCTTGCAATATTTGATTAGGACAGAAAGAGTAACCTGTGAATTGTCTCTAAGTCCTGCTATTAAAATGGAGAATGCCCCTATCACTTGGAGGGCCATGGAGCTGTGGGCTGTGGCAAGGCATGTACTAGCCTTTGAAACCTCCAGGAACAGTTTAATTCTTTTGTAACAGCTGTTTTGATCCCACGCTTCAAAGCATATGCAGGGCAGCTGACATTCTCAGCTCATGCTATGCAAATTGATTGTTCCTCAAACCTACCTCAAGATTCAGACCTTTGGACTAGAGAGTTTTTGCATCTCTTGGCTCTTTCTCCAACCCTCCATTGGCACTAGCACTCCTATCTCCAGGTGCCTGCAGGTCTCTTCCTGAGGGAAGCCCAGGCTGCTTCAGCTGAGCAATGTCGTTTCTATTGCAATTGCAATTAAGTGAAAAGAGAAACAAGGAGAGCTGGAGATTTTGGGAAAAATATCAGCCATTTGGATAGAACAGTTCCAAAATGAGAAAGAGATTTTTACTTGCAGTTTGGAAAATAATAACACACGGGATGAAAACCTATTTGTGTTGCAAGTAGCCAAGCACATTTGGCAGGTAATAAGTGGATGTAGAAGGTGTTTGCTTTAGAGGAGGAATTTGGGAAACAGTTGACCACATAATGCACATTAGCCAGTTTCACTCCTTATGAACTGGCTTAATACTTGATAATTAAACCCTGTGCCCTGACTGCAGAATTCTCTCCCAAGTGAAATAACTCAGTAGGATATTCCCATAAATTGATAGAAATGAAAAAGTTTGTAAAAGACAGCCTTTTTCTTTGCAGGAATTGTGCTCTTTGTATGTTTTAGCATGTGATGTGGACAAAGCACATGCTCTACACTCACTATTCAGCAGCAGGTGTGGACAAAGTATGTGAGAATATTCTGTTTCTAAAAATCGTGTTTCAAATACACAAGCAAAAAGTCTGCACAACATGCCTGATATAATTGTATCTAGGATCATGCCCAGAAACCAAAACTAGATTCTGCTGTAATACAGTGTTTTCTCTTTTAATTCCAAAATATTTTCTCTTTGATGGATAAATATTTGTCAGGCTTAGTAGAAATATATTGGTTTTAGAGTGGCAATAGTGAGTATTGTGGAAATTAATGGAAAATGACACAGAGAAGGACAATGCACAGACATGGTAGAAATCCTGAAATAATGGAGCTGGAGAGAAAGATCTGAGAGTTGAGATAAGAGATACTTGGATGAAATTTGGAAACAAAAGCTGTCTGGGCATGGGGACAGCAAACCTTTAATGGCAGTCATGGAGGACTTGTGAGATTGACTTTGAAACTGAGGATCTGAAAAGATTTGTGTAGGAGTGACTTTATCCAAGTGAGAAGAGGTTCTGTAGTAGAGCAGTGATCAGGCTGTGGAGGGAAGAGATTAGCTGGCTAGTATAAAATGCAGAAGCAAATGACTGGTTAGTAAGACAGTCAGTAAAGGAGCAGCAGAAACCCCATCCAAAAGATCTTGAAGGAGATAAGACTCCCATGGTTTAATATTGAAATTCAAAAATAGGACTTACCACATGAAGTCTATGGTCCTAGGCTGTCACAGCACTGTGTCTGGGAGGTGGCTGGTTAAGGAGAAGGTTCGCTCCTTCTGCTGCTAAACCCTGCCATCACCTCCCTTGCCCAACCACAGCAGCATGAGTGCAGGGCTTAGTTCACCTGTACTTTGTCTCTCCCTGTGAGGCTCCATGGGCCTCCTGGAGTTCCAGGAGTTCCTGCTCTGGCAGCATCTGCTGTCTCTCAGAGGCCATGGGGACCTTTTTCCCAGTAGATAGTAATTTCAGTGTGAACTAAAGATGAGGACTTAAATTCTGCTGAAGAAAAGATCAGTTTAGATGTAAAAATGCAATGAAATGAGTCTCTTAAGGGAGGGGTTGTTAACTCGCTTCAGATTGGGATAGCAATTATAGTCATCTTGGTATAACTCCTGTACCACATTCTTGGTGTTTCAATACATCTGCACTTAGGGGAAACTTTCTCAGAAGTTCTGTTAATATTTCTAGGAAATAAAAAGCTTCTCGATTGTAGTAGAGCCTGCATACCCCGTGAGTGTCTGTACATCTTGCTTGGAAAATTGGGAGCAATTAGAAAGTCTCTCAAAGGTGGTGGATTTGGCAGTTGAGCATTTTCAAGTGTAAAACATTGGTGTTGGTTCCTCAGTTTAATTTGGCTTTTATGATTTTGACTTTCTGGTTTTCTTGCTTGAATAGTTTAATGGAGGTTAGCACTTAGATGAAATACAGGGTCAGGGAAGAGAAAGATCTTTCTGAAGAAGAAAACATTGTATTTTCTCTTAAAACTGCTGAGCTTTGACCTATCATATGGAATGCACTTCCATCCATATTTTTCTTTGTAGTTTTTTAAGATTTACTGCTTGAATCATCCATTTCTGGTTTTAATGCTCTTTATATACATAGAAAGACATGTGCCTGCTCACGGTGTGGGTGGACTGCTCTCCCAGCATTGCCTTCTGGCTTGCTGCAGTATAGCTACTTGCTTTTCTGGGACTGGGGGTTATGGCAATGCTGGAATTTTCCATTCTACATTGTGAACATGGAGAGACTACTTGTCAAATGATCTATATTTTCTTCCAAGCCTTGGAAACCCTGCAGGGAACCTTGGAAACCTTCAGGAAATTACTTTTTACACTGCAAAGACAGCCCTTCATTATGAACTGAAAATTAAAAAGCTGGGGCCTAATATACACCACGGTTTGCTTTCAAGTCATAATATAAACCCAGCAGTTTTCAGGACTGACTTCTCCAAGCCTATGAGTGAAAAAGTCAAGTTAGAGGGGCTGCATCTGAGATATGTGTAATAAAAAGGGAAAAAAGCAGCTGTTGGGGGTGGACATAGCCAACAAATTAAAAGAAAAAAATAACCAAATGGAGATTTGTTGTGTCACAAACAGAAACATAAGATGAGTTCTCTCTGATACCAGTTTTTTATTGTGCTATTTTATACTTGGCCACTGTCTGCTGATTAAGGTCAGTGTAGCAGCATTATTCCACTTAGAGCAGCGGGGAGCTGATCATCTCCTGTAAGTGCGTTTGTCCCTGATTAGCAGTAATTAGAAAAATCAGGATCCCACCAAGAGGCTCGTGCCAGGAGTAAAAATTGCTGGTTTCAGTGTCTGAACTCTACTTGAAGATGAAAGCTTGTTTCAAAAAACCTAGGGAGAGAGATGTAATAAATAGATCAGCCCAATTAAAAGTAAAACAAATATAAAACTTATTTCGTGTCCAAAGTATCAAACACGCAAAGCCATGTGCGAAAAGGAGACAGCACTGAGCCCAGGCATCAGTGCTGGGTGAACAGAGATTCGACCTCCAAAGTATCGAGTTTCCCCTATTCACCAAAAGCTGCTTCCAGCAGCCGGTTCTTATACAGTCTTAGTGGCAGAGTCCGAAACTCGTGTATGGTTTTCCTTGATCAACATATACATGAAGTTTTCCCTCCCGGTCCTGAGGAATGGCCCA
>VZTN01002716.1:1613-37460 GCA_013400515.1 Erpornis zantholeuca | reverse complement strand
AGAAGCAAAAAAAAAAAAAAAACCAAACAAAACAAACACCCCCCCAAAAAAAATGAAAGGTTTGTTTTTTTCCAGCAGTATTAGTTGTTTAAAGGACAGTTTTATCAAGCTGGGACACGATTATTTAAGAATAACTAGTTATCCACTGTAAGCCTGAATGGGAGCAATCATTGCCTGAAAGCATTACATGATAAACTGTATGGAAATCAAGTTTCATCCCACTTCTTTTCCCTTTCAAACAGCCATTACAACAGCTTCTGTTCAAAGTCTCAAAAAAGGATTCAAGAGCTTACAGGAAAGAAAAAAAGAAAAAAGTTAAGTAGTAATGAGTGAGATTCCTCTCAATTAATTAGATTAATTTTCAAAGATCACTTCTAATTCTTTGTAAATTATATATTTACATACAGTGGAACAGGAATATATCCAAACTGCATCCAGAACCACCTTTACTAATAACTACAGCTCAAACCCATCATTACTAAGTCTTCCAAACAGCACAGACAAAGCCATTTTTTCTCATTTTCCACGGCTACTCTGCTAGGGATGCACTTGNNNNTTCTCATTTTCCACGGCTACTCTGTTAGGGATGCACTTGTATATGACTTGTTACAAAGTATCCTTATAAACAATGGAGTTCTCACACCTTCACTCAATGTGATGAGCATCTGAACTTTTGCCTTCACTGCCATTAAAGGAAAGGTTTGGAATAATACAAAACAGTCTTAGAAAGACTGATGTTCATGAACCATTTTGAAAATTTTCAGCCTTTCACAAATAGAATTAACAGAGACTTCCTAGGCATATTCTACTGGATCTCAGTAACCACGCATTGCATAGAGCTTTGCCAGCATGCACATCTCCCTTGATACACTTTGTTGTTTTTCAAGACAGTGTAAGCACCTAACAAAAAAGTAATTATATTGCTTACCTTTGGAAGATAATCACAGCCCAGAAGAACTGCTAGCCCAATCAAAGACTCTCTGTCACAACCAAGTTTCTCCTTAATAGAGGACATTGTGTAACAGTCAAGATGTGGATCCTGAAAGAGAAATTTATTGCGTATTACTCCCATTACCTCAGGGAAGGAAATGCCCCGAGTCCCGTTGAGTTGTGATTGCTTACTCACCCCTATTCACCCACACCAAAGGAATTTTGAAGGGTAAAGGGACTCAAAACCAAAATGAAAACTTGATTAACACGCATCAAGTCATAGGCCACTGCCTTTTTCCTCAAAAACAACAAAAAAAAAATCCCCACACAAACCAACAACCCCAAGTGATCAATTTTTCTAGAACAGATGACCCTGACAGACACGCACTCACAAATTATTTTTTTAATGTTTATTTATATATATAACTAAGTACACATGAAAGACTGAGCTTGCCTTCAGTTGTTGGTGATAAATTGCAAGGAAGCTGAATGGAAGAACCAGGTCAAGGAAGAACTCAAACATGGTGTCACCAAAGTAAATAACCTTCAATCAGCTTTAATTTTTTTTTTCAAGAGTTAGTTGTTTGTAGTGCATTTCTTTTGTTCTATAGATTTTCTCATGTCTCTGAAGTATTTTCTCAACAAGTCTTTCAGATAAACATTATAAATTACAGAAATCTGGGCTAGCCTTTCACCAGTTCTGGAAAATTGTATTCTTAACAAATGAACACTTCAGTTCAAGGCCATACATTATTTCGGTTTTGGAAGATCACAACAATTGATTATGATACAGATGCACAATCCCTACCCTATTCATGTTCAACTGGGACTAACAGCATTAATTGCACATATATTCAGAATAAATGAACCTATAAGATGAAAGTATGTGAACATTTATTAGACCCAGGAGGCTGACCACTCCCATATGACCTAAGGGTAAAATTTATAAGAAGCAATTACTTCACTCCACTTCTCCACTGTAAAGAAGGAAACAGGAAAGGTTTGCTATTTAGCTTTATATGAGATACCACAGGGGACTACAAACACAGGCAGTATTACCCTGTTCTCAGTAGTTTTGCTCTCCTAGCCAATATAAAAATTCCCAATGAATCAAATGAAATGTCGCTGTCTTATTTCAAACAAACCCAGCTACTGCAAGGTAGGCTCGATAACATCTAAGTATTTTTCTCCAAGTCCCTTTCTGTTTATGTTTCTATAAAGAGTCTATAGCAAGGATGAGAAGAGGGTGAGGTACATTACCTTAGCATTCATGGCAAAGTTCCTATAAACTGTTTGAGCTCCATACAAGAAAACATCTCCATCATTGGTAATGCAGCCATCTACGTGTCCTTTTGCATTTAGGTAGGCACACATTGCCTCTGCTTCTCCAGCTGCTTGAACCCAAGGGACACCTAAACAGTCCAGCAGTTCAAGACACTAAAAGAAGGAACACAGAAGGAAAGAGATTGAATGATGAGCTACTAAACTCACTTATTAGTATGCATTTTCTCAGACAACAAGTGCATATAAAAACTGCTACTGTTGCACTGCCTATATAATACTGTATCAATGAAAGCACTACTTTAGCAAAAATAGTTTTGTTTCCTCTAACAGTAAAAAGTAAAAATGCACAAAGAGCTAAATATTAACCACAGGACTTGAACACAGCATGATTAATGGGCACCCCTTCACAAAAACCTTAACATTTTAAATAGATATTTAGGATGTTTTCAGAAGAAGAGTAACGAAGGAGTATTTATCTTTGTGAAGCAATGCTGTTTACTCAAGCAGTAATGCTGAGCCAGAACAGACATCTTCCAACAGGTGCCAAACTCCCCGAGAATATCAAGCACAAAAGTACAATGCTGTCATCCTATAAAGACTGGACCACTGTATAAGACACATTGATATATACTTACAAATTTCAGAGAAAATTATTTATTTTAGAATTTAAGAATAAACATGAATTAGTATGTACAGACAAGTGAAGCCCTGAGTGTCAATAAATTCTACTTCATAAAACTTTGAATAGACAAAAATGGTTAATGGGAGTGGGTGGATACAAAGAAGTATGGATACTAACACCGTAAAAGAACAGCACAGTTAAATTTTGCAATAAATGACCAATTTATTGCAATAAACGCAACCAATGGCATCAATCACAATAGCACACCATGCATGGGAACATCTCAAATGAGAAAATTATTCTGACACTGTTTCTCTTCTACAACATTTAGGAGATGCTTTAAGGCCTGTCTTCAAAGGTGCACATTCCTTCAAACATCAAAATATTGTTTACATTTGTTGTGAATAAAGTGGTGAGAGACTGAAATGTTAGGGGTTAATGACTCAAGCAATTGGCAATTTGCAAAAGCAGCAGGTGCAGTGCTGAGGCCAGGTTTGTATCACCCAGCTGAAGAGGAGAAGAGATTTTGGGTGATCCAGTATGACAGAGGAAGCATGACCACAACAAACCAGCCTTTGTTTAGCAACAAGCTGATTTTTGAGCTGGGCGAGGCCAACAATAAACAGATCCTGTGAGGTGGGATAATGCTTTTTATCTTGCCAATTTCCTCCTTTACACAAGTGGCTCAGGTGTGAAGATGTACACACTAGTCTTTCAGTGTCCCTGTTCCACCCTAATCTGCCCCAAGGGATCTATTAACAAGAATCTCAGTTACCTAGCCTTGTTAAGGGTGGGTTGTAACAAAAACTATTTATTATTTCAGTTTCCTCTATTTAATTTGGTTAAGATTTCTTTCTATCACATTAAAAATACTTAAAACACTTGGTTACTCACCTCTTTTAACATGGCTTTAAATAAAGATCTCCCTGTTCTTGCAGCTCCAACTTTCTTTGAAGGCCCATAGCGCATCTCATTCCTCTTGCTCATGGTGTCTGCTTTCAATGTGGGGGCCTCTCCCTCCATGACAAACACTAGTTTAATTCCCATTGATGTAAAGAAAGAGAACCGAAAAAACAGGTTTCTGTAATAAAGCAAAGTGTTCCATAAGCTGTACTATTTGTGAAGCCTGATTTCCTCAGACATTTTCCTTATATCCCTTTATTTTATCCCTTTATTTCCTTATATTAAATTTATCCCTTTATTTCCTTATATCCCTATATTTTCCTGAGCCTGCCTCTGGAAAAATCCTAGCATTGTCTTCACCTCTCATGATTCTCTCCCAAGCTAAACAAAGCTGTATTGCTTTCTTTGGTTGAAGTTGTCATACTGTGAAACTGTAGCAGTTTTACAAAATTCCCAAGAAAATACCACATAAGGACAATAAAGATCTTTTTTGGGTGTAAAGAGGTAAGCAAACTTAAAAGGCTTAATAAAAAACCATTCAATATCCAAAATCTGCTTCCAAACACATATTTACAATGATCCTTTTATATAAAATATTAATCCCAAATCTATCAATACAGGTACATCTGAAGTGACTGAATGCTGTAGTATTGGACAGACTTACAAATACCACTACCATGCCAATTTATTTCATGTGCAAACCAGCACCAGTGAGGGGTGGGATTTTACAAGGCTGCAGTAATAAATATTTGGACTACAACAGTAAAATTAATAGCAGTCATATCAAACAGCATATGCTTTTACCAGTAATTCCAGTATCAACCTTTCAAACTGAGTAAATCAAACATTTATATCTCTTTGACTGACATGGAGAGACCATTACTCTAGATTTAATATTGTATAGTTACTACTGGCAAAAAACAGTAACCTGGTCTTTTGAGGTTAGTTCTATTTTCACAAATGATGTGAAAAAATCAATTCATACAATAAGTTACTTGAAAACACAAATTCTCAAAAAAATGTGCTGAAAAAAATTTATGTATATTTTCATTTTTGTCAGCACCATATGCAGAAAACAGTGGTTGAAGTTATACATGTTTAGATATGCTCATTTCTTAGATGAGTAATTTAATTTAAAAATACGCATATTCTTCAAGATTGTTCAAATGCCTGAAGAATGATTTAAACGTATTTAATTCAACATTGAAGTCTACTTAGAATTAACTTCAATCCCTTTCCACATGTAGCATAAATGATAACTGAATCAAAACACCAGTCATTTGAATTTCAGAGCTGCTCTTAGAAGTCTTTTGAATAAGTAGCATATTTAAATTGTACAGCTCCAAGACTTTTGGCTCAAGTAATTTATATGGATACCATACCTGAGATGAGGCTTGGTCACTACTCCAACCATCTTTTTAACGGTCTGTGCTTCACAAACCCACAAACTTAAATCGACAGCAAGTGTTTTCCCTCTGAGACTGCTCAGGTTGACAGGCTGCCTCACAGGCTCAAGGATTTGCCACAGATAAGTCACTCCCATAGTTCTAGCTTCCTTGGTGTCAGAAGGTAGATTTTAACTGTGAAGACCAAACAACATAAAATAGTTTCAGAATATGACATGAAGGATTATAAATGTGAGGTTCTGAAAATAAATATGTTTGCCATTATCAGTTCTACTTTTATGATCCAAGAACACTTGCAGCCAAGTCTTCTAAGTGTAGTGAGTCCAGTTCACATATGGTTTATTACTAAATACCTTCTTTGGACTGGACAGTTACATTACTAATAAGCTGAACAAAAATAAAAACAAACTTGGCTAAGGAAAAGAAAGAAATAAACAATGAAAAAATACTCATTTCCAAGTCTCATGTATCCCTTACATACACACAATCCAAGTTAAATTTAAAAAAACACAAGATTCTTGAGGGAATTACTTCCTGATTTGAGGTAGGATTCACATTAAAACTTTCTGTTCAAATAGAAGTAGCTTAAAGCTATTTGCGGAATATTTACAATGACAACAGAAGTTGCAATAGAACAACTTTCCTTGCATTCCAAGATGGTACAAGAAAGGTCAGGACCCAGAGATTCTGGCTTGGGAAATTCAAGCTGGAGTTCAGGAAAAAAAGACAGATGGTATTGCAGTGGTTGCTCACAGGTTGCAAATATTCTGAACATCCAGCTAGCAGCATACTGTCCTACTGCTCTAGTCCAGTGCTGGTGGAAGCCTCTCCGAGCAGGGAATCAGCAGTGATTGGCACTGAAATTTGGGAAGAGCACTCCAATGTAGTACTAAGAAGAAGGCATTACTTTATTCTGGCCCAGGATGCTGGGGGAATACCTCTGCCCAACATGCACACCTGGCTCAAGATGGTGGACCTCTTTCTTACCCAAGGACATCCATATTCATCAGAAAATTGTTACATTTCTGAACAAATTGTTATTTAAAGCGGGCACAGAGCCTAAATTTATTACTTCAGGCAATCACATTGCCCTTAAACAGGATTGGGCCAACTTGACTTGTTACTAAGCTCCCGACACACCATGATGACCTCTGACTGTCCCTTCCAAAAAATGTTTTGACATTGCTGACACTGTGATTGCAGAAAAACACCAGTGCATATGTTTTATTGAGTCAATTTTGGTATTGCGTGACTAGCACTACCTATAATGTATGCTAGTGGAAAACATACACCCATTACGTGGCATATTTCTTTATCTTATTTAACTTTACTTACACATCTCCACTCTTCATAGTACTCAATTTCTTGTTTTCATTACTCTTCTGGTATTCACACCTTGCCAGTTTTACACAAGGCCTCTAGCATATACTCCACCTTCTCTCCTCACAACACCAGTTTAGTCCTGCACTGTCTTATTGTACAAAGTTTGTCTCATGCTTACTTATTTGTTCTCTTCTCCCCCAAAATTAGAATCTAAAAATCAAATAAAATCTGCAATTTTTGTATTTCTTTATGATTTTGACACTAGTGTACACTCAGATAAATTAAAATGCTCCTTTGAATATATCAGACTAGATGACCCACCTGCTCTCAGAGATCTGCTTAAGACATGTGAGGAGCTAAGCCCTCACATGGGAGACCACACAGTGGTCTGTGAGACTGTGTGGTGTCTCACATTTAACACCACAGCTGGTCAGAACAGCCAGCCCATCATTGGAGGGTGCATTCTATTATACTCTAATTCAGCTTTAAAGCAAGGCAGCTATTTAATTCCAGGTTGTTTTTAAATCAAGTCCTCATGTTAAGATTTATGTTCAACAGAATTTAGGTCTCTAATCCGTTTCTTTAACTACTACAATCACTTAACCTCATTTCAGTTGTATGCATACAGAGCGTAGTGGATTGCTTTTGTTGTTATATGTCAACCACATAAAATTAGTTAAAAATACGAATAAAGCATACAAATATGATTTCTTGAAGACCAGGATGAACCATTTCTCTGATGCACAGGGGAGGTATCCAAATCTTCCAAAAGACAAGCACAGTAATTCAGCTTCACTGAGAGAACACCTAACGAAGAAGGGAGTTGCCTTTTTTGTGTTATCATTTGGCTTCTGCCAGTCTCCATCAAAACAATTTCTTAAAAAACAACTGCATCAGTTTCTAAATATTATTATAGAGTGTCACATGGTACTTAATGGGAAAGACAAATACACTGCAAACACCCTACATTCCATTACATTACAAATAATAAAAAAAAAGTAAAAAGATTGAAAAGTAAAAAAAAAAGAGCCGAATTTTTCATTTTAATAAAGTATATTTGAAGACTTAAGTTTTTCATATCACATTGAATATATATCTAAGGGTGAGTTATTAAAGCCTGCCAAGTTCAACCAGTCTTTGCTATTTCTGAGTGTATTTTGTAAAATACTTAAATTTGGTTTCTGCATACAAATAGCTCAATTACTCTTAGTATGAAGATCTGTCTACTCGAATTTTATTTAAGAGCTTCGTTGACCACAAGCCTCCAATCCTACAGAGATGTCAGCTTCCAAAGACGCAAGACTGAACTTGATTTATTTTCATATACATAGAAATCACTGAAGATCATTAACAGTAATCATAAACACCCCCCCTACAAAACCTTCTCCATGTCTCTTTAGGCCAGAATGTGCTAAAGCTATAAAGCTTTAATGTTTTATATCGTGTTTTAAGGCTACATTCCGCTCTACAAAGTTTTTTAGAGAGCCAGAAAATCCAGTTACTTAAAAATAATTACAGAAAGCATTTAACGCTGAAATTAAATTCATATAGAGATACTTTCACACATTACCAAGGCAACTTGTAAAGACCGCCAAGCGTATGTTGTATGTCTCACCCGCAGGCCTTTAAAAAGGAGGAAAAACAGGGGGACGAAGAGCGAGGAGAAGGGAAAACAGGGCTGAGGAAACACGAAAGACCAGACGTTTTTAACAACTCTCCCTCTCTCCCTGCGCTACCTTAGCACAGCTTTGCCAATAAACCTGCGCACCCGAAGGACAGCAGTGCCGTGCTCCAGCATTTGCAGATTCCTCCTCAAACGCCTACGGATTTTTCCCGCTGGATGAACACGAACCCGAGCAGCTGTCCGGGAGGGAAGGGCGAGCTCCCCGCACGCAGCGTTTGAAATTCCCGCCCCGCTGCGCCAGCGCTCCCCGCGCACCGCGCCCACAGGAACAGGCGTGCCCGGGCTTCCCGCGAGGTGCTCAGNTTACGGCCCGTCCCGCCCCGTCCGCCCCGCCGTGCAGCGATCGGGAGCTGTCCCAGGTAACGCGGCGCGGCCAAGCCGAGGGGCGAAGGGAGGGGAGAGAAGGGACGGGTGACCCGTGCCGGGCGAGCGTCCTGGCGGGCGCTGTCCGGGCGCGCCCCCGCTGTCTGCACAGTTGGGAGAGAGAGAGAGGGCGGCCTGGCGGCCGCAAGGCGGAACAACGGCTGCCACCCGCTGCTCCCGCTGCCCCCGGCCCGGCGCCGGGGTTGCTGTCGCAGGTGTCTCTGCGGGGCCAGTTAGCGGTCGGAGCTGGTGTTTGTCACCCGCTGCTCAGCGCGGGCGCCCCGCCGGGTGTGAGCGTTCCCTCCCGGTGCCCACCTCTGCCGGTGGAGAGCAGCAACGGCGGCCGCCCGGGCGTTCCAGCCTACAAGGGACCTGTGTCTCTTTCCTAGGGGGTGGGGCATCCTTCCGGGTCGTGCGGTGTTGGGAAAAGCAATAGGTAATCATGGACTCGGGGATTTCTCCTCCTCTTTCGTTTTCGTTGTCCGTAGAGGAGGCGGAGCTGCCCTCTGTGCCGCAGTGCAGTTCTGGGTTCCTCAGTACAAGGGAGAGATGGAGCTCCTGGAGCGGGTCCAGTGGAGGGCTGTGAAAGATGATTAAGGCACTGAACCATCTCTCTTATGAGGAAGAGGCTGAGGGAATTAGGCCTGTTAAGCTTCGAGAAAAGACTGCCGAGAGGGGACCTCAGTCTCTATCTAAAGGGAGGGTGTCAAGAGGATGGACCAGGCTCTCCTTGGTGGTGCTGAGCAATAAGACAAAAGGCAACAGGCAGAAACTGATGTACAGAAAGTTCCACCTGAACATGAGGAGGAATATCTTTGCTGTGCAGGTGATCACAAACTGGAATAGATTGGCCAGAGAGCCTCTGGAGTCTCCCTCACTGGAGATATTGAAGAACCACCTGGACACAATCCTGTGCCATGTGCTCTGGGATGACCCTGCTTGAGCAGGGAGTTTGGACCAGATGGCCCTCTGTATTTCCTTCCAACCATACCCATTCTGTGATTCTGTGGGTCAGGCAGTGCTTTTCCAGTGTTCAGATGGGATGTTATAGGATTCTTCTGCACTGGCTGCAAATATATTAGGAGAGGAGTCGTGAACATCAGATGTGTAGTCTAACGTGGAATGTCTGGCTCGGATAGTCCCAAAATATGTAGAGCACCCCACTGCTGTGTATGAGGCTGGGTTTCTGACTTCTGCCCTCTGAAATACCTCCCTTTACAAGTAGAACAAGTAGTGTTGTAATTCCTTCATTATTATTAACTGCTAGTGTTAATTTGTAGCTTTATTGCTATTTTTGTGATTGTTAAATGCAGTGTACTATACATCAGCTAAAGATCTCAGGTAGTTTATTCCTCTTCTACCCTTTGCTTCTTCCCATATCTTGTGTTCATCACACCTTAGGTCTGTTCTGATGTCTTTGCTTTACCTCTGTTTTGCCAGCTGGGCTGGGTCTGGGGTGTTTAAGGTGGATGTCCCACAAGACAGATGGGACACTTTCTTACCTTACGTGGACACCAGGCCAGTGAGGGCTGCTAGAAAGCCAGTGGTGTGGATTTGGTGACAGCAGGGTGGTTGTGTTAGCTCTAGATGAGGTCAGCTGTGACCAGCCAGGTAGGAAAAAGGGAAACAGTTGTGGAACTCCAGTGCAGTGAATACTGTGGAAAGATAGGACATTTGATTAAGTTGGAACATGGGTGAACATCAGTGGATGCAGCCTCTCCTATGCCTATCCTTTCATGTGTACAGGATAGGTGCTTTTCTACTGTAACATGTAGCAGTCCTTATGGTTTTATACAGGACATTTGGGGCTTGCATTTTTTTTTTCTCGTGCTCTCATTATATGCATAACAATCGCTTGTCATAATCTGTAAAGCTCCTTTGATTGTTTTTGTAATTGAATCTGTCTTGCCTTTATTTGCTCCCAATTATAGGTCCAGCTTTTATTCCTAACTGTATATTCTTACGTTCCATAGTAGTGAAGTTTATTTTCTTTATTAAAGCAGTACTCTTGCTTTCTCTTCCTGAGAGACTGTTGGATTCTTGATTGAATTACTGACTCTGTAATCACTGATTTCCATTAACATAATCTTACTTTTTATTACATTATACTGAGGTATATTTATACTGAAGTATATTTTATACTTCAATTTTTAAATACGATGCCTGGTTCATTAAAAAAAATCTTTTTTTAACATTTGTCAATAATGTTCAGTGTTGGCTTCCCAGTAGTCTGTTACATATTTTAATATGTACTGATGTATGTTTTTGCCAGTTTGATTGTTTCCAATGTAGTATTGCCTTCAGATAGGCTGGATCAGCTGCTTTTCCGTTGCCTTGAATAGCTGTTCCCACACTGTTAAAAGTTAGGGTGAGTAGTGCTGAGACCGAAAGCAACAATTTTTTCAGTTAAAAACTTAATGAAGAAAATTAGGAGTGTCTAATTGGTGCAAGAGTTTTGGGAGCAATTAATTTAAAAAAGGACTTTTCTTGTCAAAAACATTAAAGGATGCAAAGATAAAATTCAAATATGTGTCACATTCTGTGTATTTATTTTTTTAAATGTTGATTAATTTTTCCTGTTAACACGCCTTTTAAAGCCGTGTTTCTTGTAAAATCTTATTAATGTGTTCTTTGTGGCTGTGGTCAGTTTCTCGCTCCTTTTGGCTGTTGTGGAAGGCTGCTCGGGGAAGGTGCAGCATCCACTGATGCTTGTCAGAATTTCTGAGGCTACTTAATACAGTTTGCTTGCTTACAGTTCCAGTTAAGTTTTGTTTGCAGAACTAGCTCTTCAGCAGTTTTGAGGTGCAGACTGTTCTGTCTTTTGCCCTCCTCACAACGTTACATTACGTAAGATTATTTTGTTCTGTTTTCCACTCTTATACTCTTTTCCTTAAATGTTCAAATAGTATAGCAAAGGAACTCAGAGCCCTCATCTTTAGTTTGGATGTTATTAATTACAACATTTAAAGCTTATGTTTTTTCTTCTTTCTAGAGAGAGATTGTAATGGAACAGCAGATTCGATGAATACTTGTCTTCCTATTTGGGTGATGGATACCAAGAGCTTGCAAGTGACTGTTTCCTGGTCTGAGTAATTTGGGCATGAAGGCATGTTTTTATAGTAAACCAAGAGTAATATAGCAAAAGGTATGTAAGCTGAATCATGAACTGTATTTGCTCCTTGATTTCTATGTATGGTATTGAACTACATAACATAAAGTGGATATAACAGTTTTGCTGTAAATACTTCATGGGCATCATCATTGTAATAGAAATAGTAATAATAATCATTAGTAATAATCATCATCGTCCTCCTCCTCTTTCTTCTCTAATATTTGATAAAGAAATCCCTACCATACAAAATTATTGCAGCGGTGTCAGATGGGAAGTTTATTGCACTTCTGCATTTGCTTTGAATTTTGTTCATTGCACATAATGGAAAGGGATTAATACTATTTTTTCTTTCTTTTAAATGGTGCATCATAGAAAATTACTGAGGGGATCATACAACACTGTATTTTATAAAGCAGTCAACAAATACATAGAATAGAAATTAGATATTCTTTGTAATAATGTAGGAAATTTTAATGTCTCTTGTGTCTCTTACAATAAATACTCTTCTCCATGACTCTTGGTAGTATGAGCTGTCTAACCTCCTATCAGTTGAAATCAGGCAATAGCTTGGCCGGAACATTAGGCTGACACAAGGAAACTGCTCAGAGAACCATCTCTTTCTCCCCAATAACCCAAGCATACAGATCTGCATGGTAAAGTGGTTAGGGAGCTCACCTAACTAAGGTTAAAAGAAAGTTTTTTCCTGCATTACTTTTTGATAGAATAGGAGCCTTGAGATGATTTATTATTTTGTTGTGCAAAGAACTGCTTGGACTCAGGGGAATGAGACAGAGGGAGGAAGGACTGCTCATCTTCATTGCAGGATGAGTTCTTACGACTAAAGTTGTACTTCAGCAGTCTTTATTTAATTGAGTTCTCTGTAGATTCTCCAAGTAACTAATCTTAAAACATATACAGAGAATGTGGAGCAAGACCCACTGAGAGCCTCCAGGAGGGCCTGAGGGCTTTAAAAAGGGGCTGAGGCTGTGCTCTGCACAGCTGGACCTGCTATGCTGACCCACCCAGCTTTCTCACAGACTGTCACCTCTCTCTGGGATCCAGCAGACCATGTTAGGAGCTGTTAGGCTGACCTGTATGTCTTCTCTCCTGGATCATCCCATCTGTCCTGTGCAACAAGGAAGTGCTTGCTTGTTGTCATCACTTGTATCCGTGATTAGGAGTGTTCTGGCCTCCAAGCCCCCAGTTGTTGTGGTGACCCAGCTTGTAGACGAGTTGGGGAGCTGACCAGAGCCTTTGGACTATGCTAGGAAGTGTGCCAATCCAGGCAACCAAGCCATCTCTGCCTCCTGTTACTGCCTTGTCTTTGCTAAGTTTGCTTATGTGCGGTTCGGTTACTATGGTTACCTATACCCCAGTTCTGTTCCTCCCCCTGACTTGTTTTCCAGCCCATTTCTCCTTCCCTTGGGCAGGTACTTCCCTGTCACTCTTCCCTGAACTCTCCCTGATCCCTAGAACTTTCTCCTTTGCTTGACACACCGTTAGTCCCTGTCCCTTAGTTCTTCCCTTGCCCTATCCCTGTTGGCCCTTGTACCCTGTGGTGGTAAAGACAGACACACTAGAGGTATGGTAATTAAAAGCTGCAAAAGATATTTGTTATTCTTTGCTACCTCCTCTCTAGTACCACCCCCTGGCCCTCATCCTATCGGACCCTGGTATTCTCTACCCTCCATGTAAAAACCCCTGCACAGCATTTCTTGGGGTCTTTAGTCCCTGGGCCCTCTACTGGAAATAAATCTTTGGAACCTACACGAGAGACCTGTCTTTGCCTCTGCCAACGCACAGTGAGTCACCTGGTTGGGAAACTGCTTCTGGAGCAGGAGACTGCTTTTCTGCTGCCTGGAGTTATAAATAAGGACATCTCCAGCTGGATGCTGCTCCTCAGGCAGCCCCAACCACGTCACCCAGTGTATTTAAACATGTGTTACCAACTTTGGTCATGCTACGTCTCTAGTACTGGTCATGCTTTCCTGCACCCCACACATTTTTTTTAAAAAAATAAATTTTTTTTCTATTTCTTTTTAAAAATAAGCAGCCTATTCTTAGGCTATGTGTCATGCAATGATCTTTCTATAGTAGTGAATGTTAAGTACCTTTAACACTGAATTTTCCTTGAACTGGTGATGTGCATTAAAGTTGGTTGCCATCTTTCTTAGAAGGGAGCTCTAGATTACATTCCAGTAAACAAAGTTGAGTAGGAGAACAGGATCCATTTCAGAAAAGTTTTGATGTTGGAAAACTGTGCAACAGGTGTCGGTTTTAGTCTGTTTTGAACACTTAGTAGTAGCTGACTTAATTACTAACAAATAAAAGGCTTGTGTATTGCATTTGTGTAAAGAGCGCCTCGCTTCTACTCTGGGCAAGTATGTCAACGTCTGTGTTTTGTGTAGGGCTTTGGGCTTCTAGGTATGAAGAATGTAGTATGTAGAATGTAGTACTTCCAAGGGAATAAAAACCATGCCATAGCCTTACATTTACAGAAAATACAAGATGCTTATATGTTTTTAGTAAAGTTTGTTACTTCTTCAAGATTCATTTTAGACCAGTCCCATTAGTGCTGGAAGTCTGTGTGTTATTTATGGATTTGTAGAAGAAATTTATACATATGTCTTCTATATAGAGAGAATAGTTATGCTGTATTAGGAGCACAGTGTTTGACTGTGATCACATTATACTACCTTGGGTGTAAGAAACAGCACAGTGCTATGAATCTGAATTCTCTTTTATTCTACTTTTATGTGTTCTGCATATTAATTTTCTCAGCTTTTGTCAACCACAAATAATTAATACACTTTCCTTTTGCCTGTGCAGCTGACTTAGTCAAATCTGTATTGATGCTGCTGATCATACTATGTTAGTTATGTACTTTTTACCACTAATCTTCAACTCCATTTGTGGTGATGTGCTCTGAACTGTTAATGTTTAGTTGCATTTGGTTTCTCGTTTGTATGGAACGTTAAGTTGAAGTTACTGTTTAAAAGTTAGTATGTTCTGTTACGCCCCCACTCTGGCTGCTTCCACACTAAAGTGTTCTCCCCAAACTCCTTCCCTCCACCCTCCCACCTCCACCAGATAAGGAAGAAACCTCTCCTGTGTTCCAGAGAGATCCCTGGCAGTCACTCAAACCCTTCCCCTCGGGTTTGTCAATCCCCAGAGTCCCAGACACTCCCCTTGGGAATTCTCCTAAAGTATCGACGCCCCTGTGGTTGCCCTAAGTGTCAGTCACCTTGGTTGTAACCCTGTTGGTCCTGAGAAATGTAATCCTTCCCTGCCCTCCGCCCCGAGCTAGCCGGATTGGTCCCTGTATTGTGAATACTCCTTGTTCCCTCGTTCTTTAAACACTCCTGCTGCTTTGGTGCGCTTTTCTTCTGCTTCCCCCGGGACGATAAAACTCTTGGGACATAGCAGCAGAAGGGTCTGTTCTCGTCCTTCGCTTCTACCCATCGGTGCAACTGGTTTGAAGCGCAGCCTCTGCCGACCCCCCGAGCTGCCGGGCTATCCCAGAGGACTGAAAACTGCCTTGTGTTATCCATTGTTAACCAAAACCAATTCTGGCAAGTATTCCAAAGTCTTATATACCAAGGAAAACAGAATCAAGGTCAATTTTATTTTAATCAACAAATTCAACTTGATTAGAATAATTAAGCTGTGTTTCTTTGGTTTTGATGCAACTCTTTCACAGTAATTAGAGCCTTAAATTACCAAAATTTCTGGAAGAGTATTTGCTGCAAAGTTTGCTGTGATTTTAACATTTGTTTGACCAAAGTAAATATTTTGGTATGTCTGTGCTGTCACCTGTAGGTGTGTTGTCACCTAGAAGATTGAAACCTATAAAATTTCATGACTTTTATTTTTCAGTACTCATGGGTAAGAGAAAGGACGAAAGTATTTCAAATCCTGGAAAGAAAAGGCAGAGGAAAGAATACACACATAGCGATGAGTCTAATGAAGAAGAGAATTTGGAGTTCTCTGCTAGTACTAGTGCCTCTTCACAGTCGGTAAGTAGTTTACAAAGTTGTAGAGATGAAGATATAAGAAAAGTTCTGTGCTTATTGAAATAAATGTCTTGGATGTAGGTTTCATAGAACAAAAGAAAGTAGGGATACTATCTGTGATGAGGATTTCTGCATGAGGTTGTTCTTAACTTACTTCTTAGGGTCATCTAGTTATAATAGTGATAAAATAACAATATTCTGTAGAAGACATGCTACTGAAGTTGTCAAGCAAATGAAGGAAATGGATTTTGATAGAACTATGGCATATTTAATATATGTTTGTAGTAAAAGCAGAGAAAATATTTAGAAAACTAATTATTTACTGAAAGAAGTGCGAAATACTTGTTTGTTTTGCAGAGCTGACACTTCCAGATGTCTAAAAAAATCTAGTGTTTGAAATGCAAATTTTGATGGAAAAGAAACTCGAAAACAAGAATATTATTTTTTTTTCTGCTTTTCTTTTTGATAGTTGAAATTTAATTTGATGGAGGATTTTTAAAAAATAATTTCTGAGATTGCAAATACTATCCTGTGTATTTAAACTGGACATTAGGAAACATTTCTTTACCAGTGGTAAGACACGGGACTAGGCTTCTCTGGGGGGTTGAACCTGTCTGGATGCCATGTGTGGACCAAAACAACTGTGTCACTGCCCCTGCTCACTTGGGCAGGGGAGAGAAAATAGAACAAAAAGGTCATGACTGAGATAAGGGCAGGGAGAGATCACTTCTCCGTGATTGTCATGGGCAAAACAGACTCAGCTTGGAGAAATTAACTGAATTTATTAACAATCAAATCAGGATTTGAGAGATAATAAGAAATAAACTCGAATCTTAAAACACCTTCCCTTCACGTCTCCTTGGCTTATCTTCACTCCCAATTTTCTCTACCTCCTCCTTGCAGCAGCACAGGAGGACTAAGGATGGGGGCTGCAGTCAGTTCATTATGTGTTGTCTCTGCCCGTCCTTCCTGTGCAGAGGGAGAACTCCCACCTGTTCTATGCTCCAGTGTGGATCCCTTCCTCAGGATGCAGTCCCTCAGGAACAGCCTGCTCCAGTGTGGGTCCCCGATGGGGTCACAAATCCTGCCAGCAAACCTGCTCCAGTGTTGGCTCTTCTCTCCATAGGCCACATATTCTGCTGGGAGCCTGCTCCAGTTTAGGTTTCCCACAGAGTCACTGCCTCCTTCGGGAGTCCTCTTGCTCCAGCTTAGTGCTTGCCACAGGCTGCAGATGGGTCTCTGCTCTGATGCCTGGGACACCTGACCTTGGTGTCTGCAGAGCCATTCCTCTCACATATTCTCACTCCTCTTTTCTCTGGCTGTACTTATTGCAATTGCAATTTCCCTTTCCTAACTTAGAGGCACTACCAGTACTGCTGATGGACTCAGCCTTGGCCAGCAGTGGGTCTGTCTTGGGTATGGCTGGGATTGGCTCTGTCAGACACAGGGAAGCTTCTGGCAGGTTCTCACAGAGGCCACCCCTGTGGCTTCCTGCCCCTGCTACCACAACCTTGCCACCCAAAGCCAGTACAGCTTCCTAGAGAGGTGACTGGTGCCTCAAGCCTGTCAGTATTTACAAGACATTTGGACAATGCCCCTAATAACATGCTTTAACTTGGTCAGCCAATTGTGTAGGTCTGTTGTCTTAATATTTTATACTGTATTGATGGTAAATTAGTAACAGGGAGAACTGAAAATTACTATGTATGACGGATGAGCTTTTAACTGTTTTCTTTTTATTTTTCTGCATAACTGCGCTATAGCAAGAAACTTTACACAGTGTCATGAAAGGCTTCTGTTTCCTTGTGGTTAGTAACAGCTGATGTTTTATATCATACTGTCATTGTAATGCTCATTGCATTTAAAATACATAAATTTAATCTCATTAAAATGCATACATAAGTTGAATTTTAACTGCTCATTCTTTAGCTTGATGGTGAAGTTGGAATAATTGAAAGTATCCAACTGAAGAATTTTATGTGCCATTCAAATTTGGGGCCTTTTCAGTTTGGATCCAATCTCAACTTCGTTATTGGAACCAATGGAAGTAAGTATTCATTGCATAGTGTCTTTGTCAAATAACGCTTCTATTAATAATATAGGAGATGTAATTTTATTTGAAAAAGAATGGGTAGCCATCTTTTAGGCATAGATGAGAATTCCCTTTTGAAATGAGGTAGCAGACAGGTGTATCCCAGTACTTAAAGGCTGGTGAGTTAGGTCTTAAATTTGCAGATTTTTGCAAAAGATAATGTGAATATAAATATTTTCATAGATAAATAATACAGAAATATTTATTTGAACTGAATGTCCTTTTATGTTTTTTATTAAATGCACAGTAATTGTCCGAGTGCCAGCAGTTCCCATCACTGAGTTTGTGCTTGTAATGGGGGTTGAAGTACTGCTGATAGTTGCTTCATGCTAAATGAGATCTGAACCATATTCAGCAACATTCTGCTTGCTGATGGTTTCAGCTTCCCAAGGATACCCAAATTTTCAAAAGCTGTTGTAATTAACCTGGAGAAGAAGGGGAAGATGACTCCTCTGGAGGTTCTCTCGGAGGAGGAAGGGTAAAAGGTGTAATTGTGAACAGTTGCTGCTAGATGGCTCCCACAGCCCAGCGGTGAGGGTGGTGCCGAGGAGCAGGCAATTTTCACTGCCAGCAGTTCTGTCATGTCTTGTCATGTCATGTCCTGTCACATACCATATCAGCCAGAATTACACAGTACTTCAAAGTGATAACCTTATCCCAGGTCCCAAAGGTGATAAACACCAAAACCGGGAGCACGTTCTACAAGGAAGGTGTTACATAATGCAGCTCTAAGAACCAGCACAAAGATTCTGAGAGCAAATAAATCAACATTGTGGTCAGCAAATACTAAACTAGCATCATGAATGCTTATAGCAAATTTGTTTTAATGTACTCTGGTCAGTTATCTCAACCCTTTGGGCCCCACATTGGGTGCTGGATGGACTATGTCATTTAATTCCCTTTGGCAACTAAATACTGTGTAGCCACTCACTCATTTCCCCATGTCCCCCAGTGGGATGGGAAGGAGAATCAGAAAATCCATGGTTTGAGGTAAGAACAGTTTAATAATTGAAATAAAACAAAATATAATAATAACTATAATAAAAAGCAGAAAGAAAGAGAGGAGTAAATCCCAGGAGGAACAAGTTATGCATAATTGAGTTGCTTGCAACCAGCCCATCCCTGGGCAGCAATCAGTGGCTCCTAGACAATGTCCCCCAGTTTATGCTCTGGGCATGACATTCTTATTTATGGAATATCCCTTTGATCGTATGGCTTGGGTCAGTTCTTCTGGCCATGCTCCCTTCTGTCTACTTGTACACCTCCTCACTGGCAGAGCATGAGATGCTGAAAAGTCCTCAACTTTGCTACTTAACAACAACCAAAGCATGTGCATGTTATCAGCGTCATTCTCTTGCTGAACCCAAAATACTGCACTATATTGCATGCCTTAGGTTTTAACTTTTATATTTTTCAAATCCTGTACTGCTAGTGTAACTCCGAAATTTCCTGTAGCTTGTTAAGTGCTGTTCTCTTATGCGAAGATAGACATAACAAAGCCTCTCCAGCTCGCTTTGCAAGGACACCCAGACTGTCCTAGGCTGAAAAAGTGTAAACCATTATCTTGGGGAGAGTGGGGCTTGCTGGGGGAAATCCTTCCATCCTTGGCTGGGTTCTGGTTGGTGAACTGATGCTGCTATAAAAGTGTGAAGAACTCGTGAGCTGTCATTGTCCATTTTGGGATCCACTGAGGCAGGACTCTCTGGAGCTGAAAGTGTACATCCTAAGGCCTTTCAAATAAATATCTCCTTTATTCCTTTATTCCTGTCTAGTCCCTGTTTCTAGGTAGCCATTTAAGGCATCAGTACAAGCTACTAGGAAGAAAAGGAACTCTATCCCAGCTAACCCAGGACAGTATGGCACATAGAAACTGTTACTGGAAAAGGAAGTGATACCTATTTATATGAGCTCCCTTCCTTTGGAGAAAGAATTAAAAAAATTAAATATAAATTTTGAAAGAGAGCTTAAATACTTTCAGATAGTGAGGTAAATAGTAATGGGTGTTTGGTTCTTTTTGCTGTATACATGTTTTCAGTATGCTTATAAGGAAGAGGGGATTCCTTCCTTCTGACCACCTGGGACATGTTGAATGCAAATTGCTAAATAGAAATAAGAGAAGTTTGGCTCAGCATGTTGGGTTCTTTTAGGGAGAACCTTGAAAATGGCAGATACTTTCCTAGCATTGTTGTTATTTTATATGTTCGATAAGGACAGAATTTGGACTTTTAATGCATGCATATATAAGAAGTCAAAAACCTGTAATATGGGTGAACTGGAGTAGAAGTTACCATAGCTTCTCTTTAAACAAGTTCGATCTTCAATTACAGGTGGCAAAAGTTCTGTGTTGACTGCACTAATTGTTGGACTTGGTGGAAAAGCCACTGCAACTAACAGAGGCTCCTCATTAAAAATGTTTATTCAGAAAGGAGAGACGTAAGTAAAACTTCAAAGTTGTGTTTGTAGCTCAGTGATTGTCATTCAGCTTAGCTGAATTTTCTGTTTACCCTAATTTTCTACATCTTCTTATGGGATCCACCAGACTTGAATAAAAAGCATAACATCCTCCCCCGCTAAAAAACCCCCAAACCCTGAAAACAAAAAACCTTACAAGTTTTACCAGTAGTATACTATTATTTCTGAATGTTGTGGTTTGAAACCAACTGGAAATTAAACTCCAAATAGCTGTTCTCCTTCCCCTCCAGTGAGAGAGGGATAGAGATTATGGGTTGAGATAAGAATTTGCTGAAAAAAATCAGCAATGAGATAAGGAAAACAAACACTAAAAGCAACAATAACAACAGTGTATTAAAGAGGGTGGTTACATGTAAAAATGCTCACTGGGTCCGACTCAAGGTGACTGCACCCCAGCATGATCCATGCAGCTCCTGAGACTAAGAAGAAAACGGTGAACTGAAGCGTCTGTGCCGGTGTTGTAAAAAAAAAGAAACAATGATGGACAACGTGTCTGCACACACACTTCCTCCCCAAGCCAGAGACAAGAAAAACAATGATGCACAAANAAAGTGTACATCCTAAGGCCTTTCAAATAAATATCTCCTTTATTCCTTTATTCCTGTCTAGTCCCTGTTTCTAGGTAGCCATTTAAGGCATCAGTACAAGCTACTAGGAAGAAAAGGAACTCTATCCCAGCTAACCCAGGACAGTATGGCACATAGAAACTGTTACTGGAAAAGGAAGTGATACCTATTTATATGAGCTCCCTTCCTTTGGAGAAAGAATTAAAAAAATTAAATATAAATTTTGAAAGAGAGCTTAAATACTTTCAGATAGTGAGGTAAATAGTAATGGGTGTTTGGTTCTTTTTGCTGTATACATGTTTTCAGTATGCTTATAAGGAAGAGGGGATTCCTTCCTTCTGACCACCTGGGACATGTTGAATGCAAATTGCTAAATAGAAATAAGAGAAGTTTGGCTCAGCATGTTGGGTTCTTTTAGGGAGAACCTTGAAAATGGCAGATACTTTCCTAGCATTGTTGTTATTTTATATGTTCAATAAGGACAGAATTTGGACTTTTAATGCATGCATATATAAGAAGTCAAAAACCTGTAATATGGGTGAACTGGAGTAGAAGTTACCATAGCTTCTCTTTAAACAAGTTCGATCTTCAATTACAGGTGGCAAAAGTTCTGTGTTGACTGCACTAATTGTTGGACTTGGTGGAAAAGCCACTGCAACTAACAGAGGCTCCTCATTAAAAATGTTTATTCAGAAAGGAGAGACGTAAGTAAAACTTCAAAGTTGTGTTTGTAGCTCAGTGATTGTCATTCAGCTTAGCTGAATTTTCTGTTTACCCTAATTTTCTACATCTTCTTATGGGATCCACCAGACTTGAATAAAAAGCATAACATCCTCCCCCGCTAAAAAACCCCCAAACCCTGAAAACAAAAAACCTTACAAGTTTTACCAGTAGTATACTATTATTTCTGAATGTTGTGGTTTGAAACCAACTGGAAATTAAACTCCAAATAGCTGTTCTCCTTCCCCTCCAGTGAGAGAGGGATAGAGATTATGGGTTGAGATAAGAATTTGCTGAAAAAAATCAGCAATGAGATAAGGAAAACAAACACTAAAAGCCTAGTCCCTGTTTCTAGGTAGAACATTAATAACAACAGTGTATTAAAGCGGGTGGTTACATGTAAAAATGCTCACTGGGTCCGACTCAAGGTGACTGCACCCCAGCATGATCCATGCAGCTCCTGAGACTAAGAAGAAAATGGTGAACTGAAGCGTCTGTGCCAGTGTTGTAAAAAAAAAGAAACAATGATGGACAACGTGTCTGCACACACACTTCCTCCCCAAGCCAGAGGCAAGAAAAACAATGATGGTTTTTCAACCTACAAACTCCATGGTAGGACTGGAGCCACCCCACTGCTTCACTCCCTGCCTGCTTTCTCTGGACAAAAGGAACAAAATGGTGGCAGTTCCACTTTGTGTTCCCCTTCCAGCTGAAGCCATGCCCCTCGTGATGATGTGTGGGGCACAGAATACCAACACTCACATGGCTCCAGGCTTTCCCCCTCACAGTAATGGCAAGAAAATTAACTGTCATACTTGAAACTGGGACACGGAACTAGTTAACACAGTACTGTGTCCTCTCTTGTGTCTTACTGCCACTCTTGTCTTTGAATATCCTACAGAGCAACGGAGTTCACTAGAAAAAAATTAGAGGGAGCTAGTTATCATTGTTTCGCAAGCAGTGAGATTAATTATTTTTCAGTCTTTCTGGTGTCATGAGTGAATATACAATTTAAAGACCTTCACCTACAGCTGGGTATTTAAACTTGCAGGAAATGGATTCATCTACTGTGAGAGTGGGGATAACACGTTTAGGGAAACCAATAAAATGATAGGAGGTTTAGGCGTTTACATTTACATAAAGCTGTTATTCAGAGTCCCAGGCTTTTACTTTCAGGGATGCTTAGAGTACAGTTATTGGCAGTAGGTGCCTTACATGTATTAAGTTAATGTTTCAGCATTAGTTGTTTCATTGAGAGACAGGGAAGTGGTATTTGGAACTGAAATCACATCTCATATTTTCTAGACGAATGCCTTAAATATACTGATTGCTTTGGTTAGCCTGTGGAAGACAGGCAACTATTTCATACAGAATCCAGTTGGGAAAAAGAAGAAGTTTTTGCTACCAAAAAGCAGCTTGATTCTGCGATGTAAAATGAGGGCACTCAGATGGGGAGAGAAGGTGGAGGAAATCTCACAGAAATACTTGCTTTTGGCTCATGATACAGGTGAAGCATAGGAGGTGCAAGCGATCAGTGTGTGGCAGCAGTGTGTCTATCATGGTTATGGAGAAAAGGGCTGGAGTTTCTGGCAGTGTCTGATTCCATACCACCCACTCATGGCAGGGCTGTGGTGTCAGCACAAGGAAGCTGGGACCAAAGTGGAAGGGTCGCCAGCTATTGTGTTTGCTGGGCTTGAGGCAGGGTGTAGGTTTCAGGGTCAGCCTGGCAGACTTTGCCCCTCTCTGCCACTGGCAGTCTGTCTGGGTTTAGAGACAGATTTAGGAGAAAATGCTCTGGAATGAGTGTCTCTTAAGAGAAGGGCTTCGGTAATCCCTTCTGCCAATGAGAAAAATAAATACCAGTGGGTGAAAGTAAAAAAACATGTTTGTTAACAAAGTGCCTGCACGGCGTGAAAAGAAAATAGAATAAATGCTAGATATTGAACTTTCGGAACCTTACCCTCCCCCCCCACACCCATGCCCCCACCCACAGCAGAACTCAAACTCAACATGCCGGAGGAAGAAGTAAACGGGCTGGCCACACGGCAGAGGGGGGACAAACTGGCGGCTGGCTTTTGTCTCAGGGAAGGGGAATAAGATTTCATGCAGCAGCTCAGGCAAAACAGGTGGGAACCTGTTGAGCCTCTGATGTTGGTCTCCTCCTCACAGCAGATGAAGCTGGTGCATTTTGGTGTCCTTGCTCTTTTTGGTTCAGCTCTTTCCGAGGTCTTGGGCTGGCCGGAGTGGCCCATGCTGGTCTCAGCAATTGTCTGATCTTGTACCGAAACCAAGCCAAAACAGTTCAAGAAAGAAACCAAAGAAAACCTTCCAGAGGATTGCTGCTTCAGTCCAGGGAAAGGTGGAGGGGGAGAAAAAAGAAAACTTAAATCTACTGAAAAAATGAGTTAGCTAAAGTAACCGCCAGTCTCCAGACACTGAGCACGCTGGGAGCAAGACTTTGAACAAAGCCCATGCAGGAGGCCTCAGTGCTCCCAGCCCTCCCCTGTACCCACCTAAAAGCTGCAGCAGCCATTTTTGGGCATTAAGCAGACAATCAGGAATAGAGTACCATCATAAAATCATCTCAAGACACAGTTGCTTTCCCTTTTCTCCGAGCCATGGCTTTTCTGGTTTGGTGCTGAAAGACAGCGCTGGCAAGTCCGAGATGCCATGTGGAGTAAAAGAAAAGGGAGGGAACAGTAGGGGCATGGAGCAGAGCCCCAGCCAAGCTGTGTGGAGCCCCAGCCACAGCTGCTGTGACTGTGGCAGCCACTGGAGCCACTGCAGCCACTGCAGCAGCAGTGCAGCACAGGTGCTGCTGGGACCACCAAGCACTCCAGTTCCGCTCTTGCACAGTCAGGTCCAGGAAAGGGGTCCCCTGATGTGTTTCAGAGACCTGTCAGGTCTCACCAGCTTTTGTCTTGTCCCTGTTTTTCAGTTGTTTTTGGTCTGGGAAAGGGGAATGTTAAGCCATGATCATCCCAGACATAATGTGCTTGTTTTCTCCTGCACCACAGGGCCCAGCATGGGGCCAGTTGCTATTTTGTGTTTGGGAAACCATGCCAGGCACTGTCTTGGGGAAGCATTTTTGTTTGTTCGGTGGTGTATACTCTTCCATGGGTGAAACACTCTGCTTTGTACACTGTTATTAATATTGTTGTGGTCTTGAGATTTTGCATGAATTGTGATTCCATTTTATAATCTCTCTTATTGATTCCTCCTATGGGAAGGGAGTGGAGGAAAGAGGGCAGCTTGAGTGGTTTTATTTTCCTGCTGGGTTTTAAACCAGGAAAGTGTCTAATGGTGTTTCGGCTCCAACCAAATAAATACATGTTCTTCCCTTTGATACTATGACTGACTTGGATTTGTGACCTTTGGGACACATGGCAATTTATGTGGAAAACTAAAATTTTCTGATTTTTGTTGTTGTTTTTAGATTTGAAATTAATTTCAGTTGTCTTTTTTATTGTTTTTGTGTTTTGCTAGTTCTGCAGATATTTCCATAACTTTGCGGAACCAAGGCAGAGATGCATTTAAGCCAGAATTGTATGGTACCTCTATTACTGTGAACCAGCGCATTAATCAGGATGGAAGCAGGACTTGCAAACTGAAAGACAAATCTGGTTGGTGGTAGTTTACTTTGTTCTCAGTCTTAGAATAGTTCTCTAAACATGTTCATGGCTTTGCATGCCTCGATGTTAGTAAAGGATGATGTTTCTCATTTCATAAAGTCGTTCAAGGATGATGGTGATGTCCATCTTTTTGTCTTTATTGCAGACTAAGAATATTTTACTATGTCAAAAGCATTATGTATTTTTTCATACGTATTATTTAGTATGCCAAGCTTTACATTATGTTTTTACAAAAATCTGCTTGTGTGGTGAGGTTGAACATAGGTTTTTAAAGTTTTTTCTGAGGTTTATTGAATTTGCTGATATATCTAAATTCTGTCACAGGGGGTTTATGAGGCAAAGAAGGAATTCAGTTAGAAATCTTCCTGTTCAAATGCAAATATACTGAAAAAATTAAAAAAACCTCTAACCAGAGTTTCTCATTTAGAAGTAAGTCTGTGTTATAATCTCATTTTTTACATTTTCTACATTGAACAAAAGACTGGGGTATTGTATGTCTCTTTGCTTTCAACCTATTGATATTTTTCCTTTTTTTTTACCATTAGGAGCCACAATTTCTTCAAAGAAAGAGGAACTCATAGGACTACTGGATCACTTTAATATACAGGTAATTGTTGTAGTGTTTAAATTCTGTGCAATATAAGAAGACTTTGGCATGTGATATTATAATTATTCAAATAAAAAGAAATGTACCATTCCTTAAAGGAGAGAATGTTACCTCTTCTGTGTTATTTAAAGATCAAGTGCATCAGCAAAAGGGAAATTGAAATTTATATGTCATACAATGCAGAATAGGATACTGTCCCAGACAGATAAGTGTTTGCTATCATCTGTGAGCTGTGAGTCATGTGTCCTTTGATAAAAGTCTTGACATATGCAGGTTTGTTTTGTATCTGGAGAGTTTTCTCTCCTGCTTATTTCAGGTCTTGCTGTTTCAGAAATTCAAATGTGATATTACTGCTAAGGGATTAATAAAAGATCGGTTAGTGCATGTGAAGTTTAAAATATTCAACATACTTAGAATTTCAAATAATATATACTTTGGTTAGTATGTCTTGATTTTATTTTGTACAATGAATGTAAGAATATATGGGTCAGTTCATTGCATTTATTGCAATACTTCGATAGAACAAGAGTTTCTAATGGTGATTTTGTTAAATAAATGGAACTTAGAGGTACTGTTTTTATAGAAGTCACGTATCCTCTTGGAAACAGTTCCTTAGTTGTCCTTGCTGTGGTTCTCTTTTGTCCTCGATGTAGTTGGATTTTTAAATTTCCTCTTTTTTATTGGTTTTGTTTGTTATGTTTTGGTTTTTTGAAGATGTGAGAGAATTAGAAAGTTTGACTTCTGAACCTTAGCTTATTACTAAGTTGGAAAAGTGGAACAGGGTGCTCATGTTCATGGATTTGCAGTTCTATGTTAAGGTGTAGTTAAAATAAAATGAAAATTACTTATTTTTGCAGGTAGATAATCCTGTGTCTGTTTTAACCCAAGAGATGAGTAAACAGTTTTTACAGACTAAAAACGAAGGTGACAAGTACAAGGTAAGAAAAACAATTTAACATAGTCATAAAACATTAAAGTACTGATTGAAATTTTTTAGAGCATTTGGAAAAAATAATCAAATTCCTTAATTCTAATAACCTGTTTTAGGCTAACTCAGTTAAACAGCTGAATACCACACAACCACATGCTCATTTCCCTTCTGTGCTGCCCCCAAGCTTGGGATGGGCAAATGGGAAATGAAGAGTAAAATAAATTAGAGGGATGAGATAAAAATTGTTTAAAAACTGAAGGGAAAGCTGGAAGAAGGGAGAAAGAAAGCGAAGCTAAATAAGAGATGCAGAGGCAATCACTCACCACCTCCTGTTGGTAGCCTGGTGCCCAACCAGTTCCCAAACAAAAGATCAGATGCCTAATCGCCCTAAACCTTCTCTTACCTGTTTTTATTTCTGATCATGACTGTGCTGGTTTGGGCTGGGTTAGAGTAAATTTTCTTTGTGGTAGCTTCTATAGGGCTATGCTGTGGATTCATGCTGAAAACAGGATTGATAATGTGGAGATACTTCAATTACTGCTGGTTTTGTAACTGCCGAGCATGGCTTACAGAGTCAAGGCTTTTTGTGCTGCTTTTTCCATCCCACCAGCAAGGAGACTGGGGGTGCACAGGGAGTTGGGAGGGTCACATCCCAGACAGATGACCTCAACTGACAAAAGGGGTATCCCAGTCCATATGGTATAGTGCTCAGCATATAGAGATGGGGGAAAAACAAGGAACTGGGGGACTTTTTGAGTGATGCATTTGTCTTCCTGAGTCACTGTTAGGCATGATGGAGCCCTGCTTTCCTGGGGGTGGCTGAGCACCTGGCTGCCTCTGGGAAGTGATGAATGAATTCCTTGTTTTGCTTGCCTTGTGTGTGCTGCTTTTGCCTTATTAAACTGTTTTTATCTCAACCCAAGTGTTATCTTGCTTTTATTTTTCTGATACTTTTCCTCGTCACATCCCAAGGGAAAGTGAGTGAGTGACTGGGGTTAAACCACAACAATGATGTTTTATGGGGTGGCATATCTCTTTGGCTACTTGGGATCATCTGCCTGCTTGTATCCATTCCCAACTTCTTCCACATCCTGCCAGTCTATTCACTGGGAGGGCAGAGTGAGAAACAGGGGGCCTCAGTGCAACAGCTAAATTACTAGTGTGTAGTCAGTATTGTTTTGGTCACACATCTAAAATACAGGACCCTAACAGTTGCTTTGAAGAAACTTAACTCCATCCCAGCTGGAGCCAGTGCACTGTCTGATTGCACCAGTCATCCACTTGCACAATTTTTTTGAAGTTTCTTCTCTCTAAAGCAATTGATAAATTTATGTTTCAGGACACTGCTGAGTTTGTTCATTATTCAGAAATACACCTCTCAGAAATGTGTGTTTTAAGTCACTGAAAGAACCACTGGCACAGGTACCAGCAAAAGCAGGTTTAATATTAAAGTGAAAGTGCAGCTAACTGTTGGCAAGGTTCACTCTGCTACTTACATAGACTGTTAAAGCACACAGAGGAAAATTGGACTAAAACCTGAAATCAATCAATGTAAACCCAAAATCATCCTAAAATGATCTACGTGGAGGTTGGGATGGGAAAAAGGTAAGGATAAAAAGGAGTACGGGAGACTGTCCCATTAAGTCACAAGGTTCAGAATGGACACCCTTGCCAAACTTAGCTCTGGACTTGACCAAAGTTTGGGCCTAAAGGTTTTGGGAGTGCTTCAACCTAACAGTACTAGGCCTGATTTAAACAATTCAACAGAAGATTCTTACAGAGTTTACAATAGCACAGTGGTAACTCACTTGTAGGCCTAATTGTCTTACTTATCTAAGTACTTAAGAATCTTAAGAAACATTCATAATACAGTTGCTATACCATATGCACAGTTGTGTGTAAACAGACCTAAAGATTATGTACCAGTTGTATACATGTGGAAGATTGCCCTTGAGCTCAGAGAAGTACTCATATCAAATGCCTTTGGATCTCAGCAGGTGAAGGGTTGCTCCCTGAGGAGTGGGGGTATCAGCCCAGGCTCTGTCAGCAGCATTCCTCCAAGTAAGCTTCTAGAGTTCTCTGGCTCACAGTGGTGTCTCACTCAGAGGGAGATGCTGTCACAGCCTGGTGTGGTCCAGGACAGCTCAGTGGGCCTTGCTTGGGAGCACTATTTATAGGGTCACAGAAGAGTGGGCTTTAGTTAGCAATTTTCCATCCTGACCACAATTCGGGTCAGTAACTTTCTTTGAAAGTTCAACAAAAATGTTATTCGGGTAAGAAAAGCAAGTTTCTAAGGCTGTGCATTAGGAAGAGGAGCTTGTCAGATGGTATAAGTTCCTGGGAGCAGAGAGTGTTTCTGATAAACCAAAGGGAAGCAGAGCCCAGCTTCTGTTCATCAAGGCTGGGGCCTAACAAACATTTCAAATAGCCCATTGTGGCCCAGGGAGGGGTGGAAGTTGTACCACCGCAACCTGACCAGGTTTTCACTTTGGGTATCATTTAGCATGCAGAGATGTTGGGTTGAATGGTCTTTCTGTCATTATTATTGAAAGCCACCTGTGCATCTCACATGTACATCTTTTTACTCCTTTTTAGTTTTTTATGAAGGCAACTCAGTTGGAACAAATGAAAGAAGATTATTCATTTATTGGGAAAACTAAAAAAAACACCCGTGTTCAGATAGAACAGGGGGAAGAGGTATGTAAAAGTTTAAGTACTTTTTACAACAGATCTGAACACTGAAGAAAGTATAGGAGTTAAACTGCACTGTTTTGGTTTTATTAGGTCTCAGTGACATGAAATTTCAAAAAACCCAAATCTTTTCAAAATTTCATTTTATATCACAGCCTTTTGCAGTAATGATTGAACCCCTGTTTTCTTTTTTTAAGCGTCTTGAAGAACTTAAGCAGCTCTATTTGGAAAAGAAGGAAATACTCCAAGGCGTTGCATTTGTAAGTGAAATGCAAAGTCGTCTCGAAGATTTGAAACATCAGATGGCATGGGCAGTGGTAAATGTCTTGCTAAAATATGTTTGTTCATATGAAGTGTACTTCATTCCCAGTCTGCTGAGGACATGCTAATGTAGGCTTCTCTTTAGGTGGGTGAGATGGAAAAAGAGATAGAGCTGCTCAAAGAAGGCGTCGAAGCTGAAGAAGGAAATAGAGAGTTCCTTCAGAAGGTAGAAGAATGCCGGGTACGTATATGGGCTGAACTATATATCACCCTAGTTGTAGTCACCCCCCAAGTAAGAGATCTGTTGTGTAGATTTTCTTGGGTATCATTGCCTTTAGAAAAGATCAATGATTTTAGCAGACCTCTGGAAGTTTGGGGATGGTTCTTAAGACTTCTGTAGGTAACAAGAAAATAATTTTGTCATACATTCAGAGTTGCATATGAAACACAGCTTTTGCAGAGAAACAGGTATCATTACTTTGAATCTAGAATCATAGAACAGTTTGGGTTGGAAGAGACCTTAAATATCATCCAGTTCCAGTTCCCCTGCCATGACCAGAGACACCTTCCACTGGATCAGGCTGCTCAAAGCCCCATCCCACCTGGCACTGAACACTTCTAGGGATGGGGCATCCACAGCTTCTCTGGGCAACCTGTGCCAGTGCCTCACCACCCTCACAGGAAATAATTCATTCAATATATCTAACCTAAATTTCAGTTTAATCCCATTATTCCTTTTCCTATCAATACAGATAATGAAGAGTTCCTCTCCAGCTTCCTTGTAGGCCCCCCTTCAGATACTGGAAGGCTGCTGTGAGCTCTTGATGCAGCCTTCATTTCTCCAGGCTGAACAGCCCCAGAACTTTTCAGTCTATTATAACTCCTCCAAACTTCCTTTGTTAGCACTCATTTTCCTTTTTAAAATAATGGTTTTTTGGGGTTAATTCTTCCTTTTTAGAAGTATTGTTTTACAATTGAGGCACTTCTGCTTTATGGTCAGCGTGTCTATGCGGAGATGAAGGAACATTGTCCAGATGCTGGTTTCACTTGTTTTGATATTGTGGTACTTGGCCTTATGGTATCAAGAGTCCTGTGTTCGAGTAAACCTCGAGATAGAAAAAAAGGTTGCTGTCTACTTCACAGATTTGGTAGTCCGTTATTTCCTGACAATGAACATTTATGAGTTTTCATCTTAGCATATTCATAGTGGCAATGGCTTGCTTTATTTTTTTAAAACCAACAGAACTCAAACAATTGAGATGTGTTGGATGGATCGTTTTGAGAGAAATTTGTCATGTAACATTAAGAGGTGTTGGAGAAAATTTTGCTCCATTACTACTTGTGTATCATTCTGTTCTTTCACCAAAGGTAAAAGCGAATGAAGCAGAAAAAAAGTACAAAGCAATACAAGACAAATTGATAACTGTAAGTGAAGAAGCACAGGACCTCCATCCTCAGTGTACTTCTTTGAAGGCTGAAGTGCAGGCAAAAAGAAAAGCAGTTAATGAAATTGAGGTAGGCAAAAAAACCCTTTCAAAGTTCCAATACCAATTTAAAGCTTTAAACTTGTCCGTGCTCTACCCATCTGTACTTCTACACCTCTCATGGCTTCTTGAGTGGAGTTCAAAACCAGTGCAATTTCCTGCCTGTCTGGAAGTAGTGTTTCTTCGAGGGCCTGGCATTTATATATTTACCTAGTTACTAAACAGTGTTAAGTTTAGGTCAAAGTAAATAAATAGGTGTAATTTTTGTAAATCAAGTTAAGTTTGTCTGGTTTGGTGCAGTTCAGTATTTACTCAAAACTGTAGTTCTTTAGGAAATTATCTCTTCCATTTTTTTAAACGACTGTATTCTATTTTCTTCATAGATTGTTTATAATCGTTCCAAAACAGAGTTAAAACGTCTGGGAAAAGACAATGAACAGCTGCAAAAACGAATTGAAGAACTGAAAAGCTGGTAAATACAGATACAGAAAACCTGCAGTAATAGAAAATATTTATTTAGACTTTAGCAGGGTCCAGTTAAATATTTGAATATTTCTGATCTGCTTCTTTGCATACCAAGATTTTGACTTGAATGTAAAGAGGCAATTGGGTAGCAAAAGTGGGGGTTTTTTGGTGGTAATAGACATTCTCTAGCTTCAGTGATAGTGCAAAACAAATGTGTCTTAAACTAAATGCAATAGGGATGTAACTGGGGAGAGTTACATGTGATTAGAAATTTTAAAAAAGAAATTAAAATGGACATAATTGTTATGTAGATCTTGCAAGTTAACAGAATTTTCAATGTAACTGATGTGTAAATCTTCTGTACGCTACATGTCACTCGTAAATCATCAGTATTTAAAATATGGAAGTATATTCTTTTCTAGTGCTAATCAGGTTTCAGAGCCTGAAAAATTGGAAAGACAAAGGAGAATTGCATACTTAAGGGAACAGTTAAAGGCATTCCACAATGAAGAAATAACGATTGATCAGCAGGTGGATCAGTTTCAGCAGGCTATATCTAAGTGTAGGGAAGAACATTCTAGACTCAGGTAAGTTATGGTTTTTGAATGGAATTGTTTACCTCTGTTTCAAGTTAGAGAGAATCCCTTCTTTTATGTATCTCTTCTTACATACCTGTGATCCCTGAGGTACTGGATTCCAGTGTCCTTTTCGCATTATAGAGAATAAATACACTTAGGAGTAATTATTGCTTCTGTAGTTCAGGCAGATTCACAGAGGCTTTGAGGCAAAGTGGTTCAAATACCAATTTAGCCCATACCCAAGATAGAGAAACGAAGCACTCTGGCTTTGATTTGGAAACCTGAACTTGATCAATGGTAACCAAAGGGGATTATGGCAATGTCATTTATTGTCTTAAAGGATTTGAGAATTGTTCCTAATTGCACCTGATGTTTTAGTGTAAATGCCTTTTATCAGTTATTGTAACTAATGCTTACTGTGTGTTTTCTTGAAGATCTTTGAAGACAGTGAAATTGAAGCATGTAATTAGAAATAAATTTATTATAATTTGTTAGAAATTAAGAAGTTGTAAAACTGTTGTAAAGTAGTTATTTTTTCTCCCTTTTTGTCTCACATTTCATGAAACTATAAAAATATTAATGGGTGTTTGTATGTAGCTTTATATTGAACTAATGACATTTTGATACACTATGCTATTAGTAAATAAAAAAAAAGGCTTTATAATTACTTTTAGTGCACTTAAGGCTCTATAAGTACTGAAAAACAATCTGTTGTCTTAGGAGAGAAATCAGTGATGTGCAACAAGCACTGGATGCCAAGCAGAAACAGCTGAGAGACCTGAAAGATAGTAAAACAAATAGTTTGAAAAGATTTGGACCACAAATACCAGCATTTCTTGATGCAGTTGAAAGGGCCAGTAATGAAGGACACTTTAAAAAGAAACCTCTTGGACCTTTAGGTAGGAATAACTGCTGAAACATATTTTTTCATGGGATTTTTTTTGTGTGGCTGTCAATGTAAATAGTGGTCTTTTAGGAAAACTTTGTTCCTTACGAAGCTTCAGATGTACCTTTTTCTTCTGTACTTCCCGGACTAAAGGTTTTCTTTGTCATGCTTCTGTCATGCACTCACTAACAGCTACTGGCTTTCCCCACTTTCCAGCTGTTTTTGCTGAGTTATTTTACAAGAACTTGCAGTTCATCCCTCTGACTCCCCCACCCCCTCAAAGCATCAGGCTACTGTGCTTTGACTGCTTGTTCCTCAGTGGATAGCACTGTCCAGGTCATGGATAGATTTTGTTCAAAGTGTCCAGTGGCTGACTTCTGGGTTTGTCAAACTTGATGTGTTTTGCATGGAGCAACTCAGACAGACCCAACTGAGATCTTCTCAGAAAGCTGGCTTTTATCTGTCTTCTGTCCAGCTCTGACAGTGGCTGCTATTTTCAGTTTGTGAATGGAAGGAAAGGTTTCCGAATATTCTGGATGTAAAGTACATGGCATTTACCACAGGGTAAGAATGCGCCAACACATGTGGTACTGAAGACAGGTGGTATAATGGAAATCTTTGTGTTTGTTTAATTTGCAGTATAGTTCACTGCCTTGATCCTTAAAGCACTAAATTGTTGATAAGCTATCTTTGCCCTGCTACATTTCTGCTAAGCTGCCATAAAATTGGTACCTTAATGGAAGAAAATAGAGGCCACCAAATATGTGTAGGTGTCTCTAGGTAGAGAAATTATATGCTTGTGTTCTCAGGTCTGTTTTAGAGTCTTTTAATTTATAGGCAAGTTCTTAATTTTTTTTTTTCTACCTGTAAGAAAGGTTTATTTTAGACTCTTAAAAATACAACAAAACACGAACCTTTAGTGGTAAAAGTGTTCTACTGAATGTTTTGTCGTGGATGACAGCAGCTAAAGCCTTGCCTGTTATGTTTATTTAGGTGCTTTGATTCATGCAAAAGATCCTGAACTGATCTTGGCTATTGAAAGCTGTTTGAAAGGCCTACTTCAAGCATTTTGCTGCGATAATCATAATGATGAAAGAGTTCTTCAGTCTATGATGAAAAAATATTTTGCACCTGGACAGAGACCTCAAATAATTGTACTTAAATTTCAGAATAACATTTATGATACTAGTCAGAGGTAAGTTACGTTTTGAATTGGATTGCATAGCTTGGATGGTTGAAAAAAACTATTTGTAATTTTTTTTTTTTTTTTGAAGAATCTCATGTGAGTTTTATGAATGGTGGTTTTTTTTTCTTTTTTTCAGAGCTGTTCGTCATCCAGAATTCCCATCAGTTCTGACAGCATTGGAAATAGATAATCCAGTGGTTGCCAATTGTTTGATTGATATGAGGGGTATAGAAACAGTCCTGCTGATTAAAGTAAGGCTTTATGCTCCCTATAGATCTTTAAAGAAACATATATGACACTTTGAGTGGTAGTGTCTGTAAGGGACAAAAGAGGAAGAGTAAATTTTGCTCTCTGCCCCACAGTTTCAAGATCTTTCCTGCTTGTTTCTGCCACTACCATTCTGGGCCTCTAAGTGGTGTAGTTTCGCATTCTAAATAGTCCATGTGTGTGTAATCAGCCTCTTAACTGCTGGCTCTGTCTCATGCCTCTTTGTTAATTGTTAGTTCAGGATGTGCCAGTTTTGGGTAGTCTGGGTGTTAGCAAAATTTGCAACCAGCCCCTACCAGTTATACCTAGTAGCTGGTAGCTGAGTTTTCTGACGCTATCTGATTTCTGATCTTAACTGATTTTTGATTTTCTGTCTGTATTGAAGATACCAGCTCCTGCAGATGAGATTACAGGCAAAATGTTTGAAGATAAAAATAAGGTGTATATGTTTTTATGCAGAGAAAGCAGGGTATTCTCTAAGCAAGCAGAACTAATGATACTTACATTTTGTGAGTTTTATTTTTCTCCAAAATCTCTTGTCCCGGTTTATCCTCTGACATTCCTAATGGAAGGAGGCAGTAGATGCTCTGTCTAATGCAGAGCCGACTGTTTATCAAGCATGGCTGTCACTGAATGGGTTACATAACAGCTGAACTCCCTAGGCTTTTCTCATGGCAGGAATGTTGGGATTGTTCTTCCCCCTCTGCCTGAACTAACCAGTGATTTTCATAATATTATTATCTTTGAGCCCTACCTGAATAATTTCAACTGAATCTGAAAGAAGTTTTCTATGGAAAAATCGATACTTTGGAATGTGTAACATGGGTGCCTAGGACCAAGCCACTTGTGACCACTTAGTGTGGCACTGTCAGTGTTGGGGTTTTTTACCAGTAGGTTTCCCTGCACTTAAATTGAATATTGTTTGATGTACTTCATACCTTGCTTTGGAAGCTTGTTTCCTATATGTTTCTTCTGATTTTGGCAGTTGAATATACCTGTGCCCAGTATCCTTCTGGTTAGTGATTTTTTCCCCCCCCAAGGCAAATTATAAGGGACTGATAGACTACAGAATTGACAAATAAATGACCAACTAAACTTCATGGGTTCTTGAGAACATAAATGTCTTGATCAACTAAGAAAAGTAAATTCTTGACATTATAGATAATTTTCACATTCTTTCATTATTTCATGTATTTGTTTTCATTAAGAAATGGAATTATTTCTGGGTGAAAACATCTAGTCAGCTTTTAAATTCGTATCTTCGATTATGGTTGCTTTTCTGCTGGTGTTGTAAAACCATTGTGTTTTTCAGAACAGCCATAAGGCTCGTGAAGTAATGCAGTGCAGTCAGCCCCCAAGAAACTGTAAA
>VZTN01002708.1:5942-17755 GCA_013400515.1 Erpornis zantholeuca | reverse complement strand
TTCATAAATCAATAATGAATATTTGTAATCACATTATCCTTAATATGTTTGGAAAATAGAGGAGCTAAAATACTTTGGTTAAAGTTTGAAGATGGGAACCCTTCAGGTTCTGATGTTCAATCTGATCCCTATGATCTTTTTTAAAAGATATTGTCAATCTTATTGATGTCTAAACTATTTTAATCTGGGTTGTATGTGTAGTGTGAAGTGATCCTGATATATTTAGGCTGCAGAAAATCCAGGGCAGAAAAAATGTTGATGCTGCTCCTGATATTGAACTGATACTTGCTAGATTTTATAGGTACATGGGGAAGAATCTACCCTTTCTCTAGAACGATGAGAAATATTTCAATTCCTGTCAAAGAAAAGTGGAGTTCTGTTTGATGTCATGAAGGAATTGTATTTTGGTGTCTAGCAGTCATAATTCAAGTCTTCTATGTTTTCCCTTTCTGTAAATTGGAGAGTTTTTTAAATTGTATTGAATTCAGTAATGAAACCAGGCAGTTACATTTGCTACCTACTTTGAAATATAATTTCCCTCTGGCTGACTCAGGTTTGTCACAGACATACTAATCCTGTAAAAGGATTATTTGCAATAGAGACCTTCCACTTTTGCTGTAAAAAAAAATAAAGGAAAGCAGAATTGAGTTGTCTTTTTTACTTTCAGTGTGATGTCTTATCTTCCAGTGTAATTTGTAATTATATAGGTGTGCCTGTAATGACATACATTATGTTAGCTGTGTTATTCTTCAAAGGAATATAGGAAGCAATGTTAAGTAAGCTTTTGTTTAGACAGATGTATTTTTGTTTAACAGTATGGGAAGGAAAGGAAATAAGAAATGGCTGGCAAATGACATTAAGGGCTGAAAATCAACATTACAAATCAGTATTTTGCAAAACATATTTACCTAAAAGCATTTAAAAATCACCAGCATCGGGGAATCAGCTCTGCAAGCAGTGGTATTTTCTTTATATAATCTGTTGATTTTACCATCCACTTACCTGCTAGCCTGCCTTGAGACAGTTGAAGTTGTGCTGTGAGGAAGATTGTCAAAAATTCTTACTATGGGTATTTTACAGCCCTTTGGTCACCCATATATACCTTCCCTTTCCAGTGAGTCCTTCTCACTCTCCATGTTGAATTTTGTTTATTTGCATATATGTTGAAAGCTGGAAAGCATATAGCACTTGTACTTAAAATAGACCCTTTGCAGAATGGGAAATCTACCTATTTTTAATCAAGTTAGAAAACTGGGAATATTCCCAGCAGTAATTTCATTTAAGTTTCTAATTTTTATCCTTTCCATTTTTGTCTGTTGCACATTGACTTTTTCAATGCAATCAAATGTACTTTTCAACTACTACATATAAGGAAAAAATCTAATGAAGTATATCTAGGCACCACTGCTCATATTATGCTCATATTATTATTTGTCCATCAGCTGTTTTTTTAGCAAGAAAATAGAGCAAAGCATTCAACATTCTACTTCACATACAAGACATTGTTAAAAGGAAGTGGCTATTATTGCAAATGAAGTAACTGAGGAAACACAAATTGTTCTTGTTTCAAAATAAGGCTCTCACAGTGATTTTATTTGAGCAGGTATTCAAATTTTTGTACATGCAAATATTGCATCAAATCTGTCACTATAAAGATACAGGCTAAACACCATTACTATTGCACTGCAATCCTACTGTGTGGTTCCAGATTCTCTAGTTTTGTTTAAGGTTCTTGTAGTGTTTTTAATTGGAAAAGACAGTTTTACTGAGCCCAAGTACTTCTGAGAAATATGGATGCACTAGATGCAAGGGGATGGCTCTTGTCTTATTGTCAAAACATTCAGGAGAAAAGATGAGTTTAGCAGGAAATTGCCACCACTTTGCATGCAGCTCAGAGTTGTAGGCCTCAGTTTAAGTCTAGGTCTAAGTAGGTCTGTTCTAACACCCTGATATGGGGACACCTATGTGTAGTCTTTTTGAGAACAGTGTCATAATAATAAATGATGTGTGTTTGGAGTGTGTTCCAGCAACACAATCAGGGTGTGAAAAAGTACTTGAATTTTGAAGCTCGTGAGATGCAATGAGAAGAAAATGAAAATTAACTCTAAAAAAATTGTAGCAGTTGATTTTCCCTGAAATGTGCTCTCAAGGCTTAATATTATGTGCTCTTAAGCCTTAATATCTCAAGGCTTACAGATGGGTGACCTTAGATAAGTGCATTTTGCATAAAGTAAAAAGTGAATTATGTTCCTAAGTAGACTGTCTTGATGGTATGTTAAAGAACTATTAATATTAGGAAATTCTGACGATAGGTGTTTAACAGGATAAATGTGTTTTCCTTTGCACCACAATACTATGGTCACTTAAACTGCAGCATAAAATTCTGGAGTTCAGCACTTGGAACATGCAGCAAGTAACTTAAAGGTCATTACGAGCACCATTATAAAGAAATGGGTCTTTGCTTTAACTAGAAAGACTTCATAGCATCATCTGAAATTCCTATTCCACAGCTACAAAATCTGCTAGTTTTCTGCAATATTACTTTCTGCAGGAAAGTATTTCAGCTTACTCTGTGCCATAATGTCATAATTATTCGGGTCAGACAAATGTGTTCCCTTTGCCCAACTAGGAATTAGTACTGAAGATTTAGATAACCTTCCATGGCTGATGAAAAATATAAGTGTAGGAAATGTGAAGCTGTATATCCTACCCTGGAAGGGTAGGGCAAGAGGGATTACAAGGTGAAGATTTAACTAAAAAGGGGATTGAGGAAAGTGGCTGGAAGATGCAATAGTGAAATACTATTATATTTTCCTACATCTTTAAAGCTGAGGACTTCTGGCTGATTAATAAACACTGTCATTCTAAAGTGGGAAAAATTCTTTTAAAAGGACATTTTATGGAGTAAAGTCTTGAATATTGCTGTCTTGATCCAAATATCTCCCCTTTCACTGAGATTTGTGATTAAAGCTTTGAGGGATGGGACGGTATTGGTTAGGTTAATATGTATGATTGGTTAATATAACAAAGAGAGAAGGAGATTATGTGCATTGATTACTGGAAAATGTACTGGAATGTCAAATGTAGATTAAAGTATTCTTACATTAATTCTTCATAAATTGTTGCATTAAGCATGACTCTTGTCCTTTTTGTCATGCCACGTGCTTGACTACCCTGAATTTCAATTAGCTAGTTGCATTACAAGCTTTAACTTCATAGTTTGTCCCAATTTTCTTTCTAAAGAACTAATTCTATGTGTTTACCAAACTTTGCAAAGTTATACTTTGTTCTTTATCATATGTCAAACATCTCTGCTTCTGGCACTGTGTAGCTCTTTCATTCCACCCTGAATGGTCTATGTACTCTCTCCTCCCATTTATTTGAATAAATGGGAGAGTTCTCTTTTCATCTGTGGTTTTTACACTATTATAATATTCCCTTTGGCTTTTTTAATTAACTTCAGAAGGCTAAACTTTTATCTACCAGTTCTTTGGCTATCACTTTTTTTCCCCATTTGTCCTAAAATCTCTGGGAAAGCAGTATGAAAGCTGCACTATTGGTATTTGAGTAAAATATTTGCTCACTGTCCTTTTTCCTAGCGTTGAGTTTTATAAATTATACAGTTCACGTCCACACTTTTTAAAGCTAGTGTAGATGTTCAGCATGGAAGCTTCAGTTGCTGATGACTTCTATAATGATGAAGGCTTTTTAAACTTCCTTTCATGTAAAATTTTGTCTATAGTTTCTGAAAATCTGAGTTATTCTCCAAGAAAAGCTAGTAACATTTACCGTGCACTTACAGCTGTAATAGTCTCCAACTATGGCATGCCTATGCCTTGCATCATATGTATGCTTATAGTTCTACAAAATTATGAGAGTTCACATAGCAGAATAGTAGAATAATTCATAACATCAAAAATACAGACTAGTTTCTGAAAAACTAAGGAGGCGGACTTTGATCTGCAGCTATTTTAAGTGTGTGAGCACATGGGCTGAGATATTCTTATCTAATCATACTGGAGGTGATTTTCCAAGGGCAGTCACAAACTATTTCACATAGTTCTTAGCTAGAATGGACAGATCCTAGAAAAGATAAAGCATAAAGTGTAGTAACAAAAATCTTTTGTCTCAGATGTGGGGATGATAGTACCCAAGACCAGAGGTCACATTCTGTACAGAGAATTACTGTTTCTTGATAAGGCTGATTCTTGTTAGCTCTTAAATTAATCCTGGAAAACAATGTGAACTGGAGCACTGTTGCAAAATTGATTTGTATGTACTCTGCCAAGTACAGCAAATATACTGCAAAGGTAGAAAAAAGTCACAACAGAAGGCTCACATTTATTAATCCAGTTCTTTCTGTTAAAAATACGTTTAAAAATAAAATTATCTAAACCCACAAAGATACAAATATGGAAACCACGGATTTCTTTATCCTACTTACAATTACAAAATAGCAACTTTTTTAGCTTCTCCATGAGTATCAAGAAGGGCAGAGTTTTCTTAACATTGCACTGAACGTCTTTTTGACAGATTTAATTAAGCCAATAGGGTATAATAGACTGATTCTCAATAGTCCACTTAAATGTAGACTGAATTTTTGTGATGGAAAGACAAAAAAAGACCCTGGCCTTGAGAGAGAAATCTATATACATGTAGTATTTTACCAGCTCAGATCCCTGTACTTATGATGCTGACAGGAAAGTAGGAAGTACTGACATCACTCTGTTCAGATGATCCTTTTTATGGATCCAGTTGGACACTGGAGAGAGCCTGTTTTTATTTAGGGTAGTATGAATTTTAGTGTTAGAAGAGAAAGATTTATGCTGTTGTATGAACTAGAGGTTTTTGTGGTAGGAGAGTTTAGAAACTGTTTAGTGATATCAGCTTCAAACTTTAGAAAAAAACCTTACTAAATTCAAGCATTAACAAAAGAGTTTGTTTTTGCCTGTAATGATAATGCAATAATGGTATGCAGCAAACTGGCCTTTAAGCATGACTTACACTAGCTGCAAGTATACCATATCTGAGAATTGATGAGCTGTGTTCTTGGAGCTGGTGGTAGTTGTCCTTGATGCTCTTAATCAAGGTGGTCAAGCCAATCAGGCTTTAATTCTGAGAGAATTCAGAAATAGTGTGTATTTCTTTTCTTCCCCTTCGTTCTTAGTTTTATACTTCTTGTCACCCTACAAAAAAGGAGGATCTTGCCTCCTTTTTGTCTTGTTTATGGGTTTTTTCCAGTTATTTTTCTTAGGTATTTTGCAGGACATCTCACTTCTTTAGAGTCCTGTGATACTTATCTTGTTCTGTATCTTGGAACTTTAATGCCTCAAAAATGCAACTACATTGATGATCTGGACAAGGGAATCAAGTGTGCCCTCAGCCAGTTTGCAGAAAACACTAAGTTGTGTGGGAATGCTGATCTGCTGGAAGGTGTAAAAGCTCTGCAGAGGGATCTGGACAGGTTGGATCAATGGGCTGAGGCCAATGGTATGGGGCTGAGTAAGGTCAAGTACCAGGTCCTGCATTTGGGTCACAACAAATCCCTGCAGCACTAAAGGCTGGGGGCAGAGTGGCTGGAAAGTGACACATCAGAGCCAGGACCTGAAGGTGCTTTTTGACAGCCAGCTGAACATGTGCCAGCAGTGTGTCCAGGTGGCCAGGAAGGCCAATGGCATTCTGGCTTGTGTCAAAAATAGTGTGGCCAGAAGGACCAGGCCGTGACTGTCCCTCTGTACTAAGCACTGGTGAGGCCACACCTCAAGTCCTGTGTCCAGTTCTGGGCCCCTCACTACAAGAAAGACATTGAGGTGCTGGAGTGAATCCAGGCAAGGGGAATGAAGCTGGTGAAGAGTGTAAAGAGTGAGTGTACAGGGGCTGAGGGAGATCAGGGTGTTTAGCTTGGACAAAATAAGGAGACCTTATCACTCACTATGGCTACCTGAAAGAAGGTTGTAGCCTGCTGGAGGTCAGCCTCTTTCCCCAGACAAGTGACAAGAGCCTCCAGCCTCCAGCTGCACCTTGGGAGCTTCAGATTACACATCAGGAAGAACTTCTTTACAGAAAGGGTTGTAAAGCATTGGAATGGACCATCCAGGAAGATGCTGGAGTCACCTTCCACTGGAAGTGTTCAAGAAACAGCTAGATGTGGCACTTAGTGCTATGGCCTAGTTGACAAGGTGGTGATTGTTCAAAGGTTGAATCATTGTTCGATGACCTTGGAGATCTATTCCAACCTAAATGATTCTATGATTCCGTACATAATGGTCATATTGCCTGTAATTACATAAAATGGTTTTGTTTGGCTGCATTGTAAGTTACAAGGTATTTCTGTGCTCTTTGCTATGGTTTCTGTAAAATTAACAATAACTTGCCTGAAACACAAATATTAAATATATCCCAATTACATATATTTACAGACATCACAGCCCTGTGCTTTTAGTTATGCAGGGAGAAACAGAAAACTTTCTGTATATTGAACGTAAGAATTCAATTAATTTGAACTTCATCCTGATAGTACTCAAGAAGAGAGTACTTCTCTCATAAAATGAGGGTGAATTCAATGATGTTTTCAAGTCGCAAGTCAGATGAAGGGAAAAAATTGTAAAACCATTAAAATAATATTCACTTGACAGGTTGACTAGAAAGTGGATCCGGGCTTTTGATGAATAATGACCAGAACATGAACTCCCTGGATAATGTTGTGGTTAAAATCTTCATCTCCTGTTAAGTTCTGATAACAGCAGATGGGTTTACTTCTGTGTGTTGCAAAGACCATGGAATGCTGTGCCTACATTTTCTGAAAGAACTGAAATGTGAAGAGGTAACTAACGTGCTTTAAAAACAAAGATTTCCTCCAAAAGGCTTTTAAAATCCACTGTTAAACTTGGAAATAAGATAAAACTCTGTCTCATTCAGAGCCTGTATATAATATCTAGGCTCAGGGAATTTGCAAATATATATTTATATGGGATCTGAACCTATATACATAACAAAATAATATGAAAATACCTTATAGTGGCCTCATCAAAAATGCAAATATCAAATTGTCTATCATGAAGAAAGTGTAAAGTCATGTTTAAATGTCTTTATTAGTAGCTGTAGACCAGTTGCTTTTGCAGAAGCTGCTGGCTAGAGGAAATTAAACTCAAGACTAAATTATGATTGTTTTATTAAAAAATATACAATATAAATAAATATATATATTTTATTTAAAAATATTATTGCTTGTCATAGCAACAATTCCTGGTCAATATTGCATGTATAATGATATAATGCAAAAATTCAGTGAATTGAAGGTTAAATTTTCCTTTTTAAATATTTTGGCAGCAAGCACCTCTTCTTCCTTTCTTCTGACGTAGAATTGTAAGTGAAACAGTTAGCAAAACTGTGGGATGTCTTAATCCTCCCTTTGCAGTTATTAGAAATGTAACCTTAGTGTCAAACATAATGAAACTTGAAGGTGGCTATAATTTGCAAAATTATGCTTCCGTTTACTTTTGTTTGCAATGATAACTGAAAGAAAAAAACTCATAGCTGCTTATACAAGTATTAACTAATGCATTTTATTAGATAAAAGCAGGCACAAACATGCATATATTTGACTGCTTTTCTATATTTTTCTACATGTACCACCTACTGGATATAATGTGCTATACAATTGAGAAAGTTTATATAAAGATAGAACAATCCTTAAAATATCTTCTACATGGGCCAATCAGAAGAGAAAATTATTTATTGTGCTTTAGATTTTAAATATTAAAATAAAAAATAATAAAAAATGTATATAGTCATAATTATTACATGAGACTTTTGTAAACACCTTGACATCTCCATACTGCTACTCCTAGCATGTAGCAGTTTAGAATTGTGGTCCTCTGCTACTAAAATCCATGACCTTAGAAGGCTCTTTACAGCTTGTAATTGACAAGGTCAGCTAAATTTTGCCTATTTGTTCAGTCAATAAGACATACTTGAATCAATCAAAACTGAAGTTGTTATTTGTTCTTCACGCTGTAATGGAATGCAGTAAATGATGTGCACAAAAATTTTCCTTGTTTTATCAATACTGCCATTTCAGGAACACAACCAATATTACAGCCATTTTTCAAATTTTATTACAACTTTTCTAGTTCAGTATCTGTTCAAGAATACTCAAAGTGTAAGACTATATCCTGAAGAAGGATGTAAATCAGGCTTTTCCTTGAAGCCATTATTTCTCTACTGAAGCACTCTTTTTTCTATACTGCTACGAAGAATCACTTGCCACAGACAATAACAATTCTTAATTTCTAGGATAAACTGGATTTCTCTTAAGGCAAGTTCTGTCTTCTGTATACAGATCAATATGATTAACACAAGGAGAATAAACCTTTCTATATCAGATTTTTAATCAACAGAGCCAATAATAGAAGCATTTGCTCTGTCCTTCCTCTATCTAGGCCTGAGGAAAGGCCTTTCCTTAGCTTGTAACAAAAATGGGTGCATCAGGAGGGTGAGCAAAACAAGACTGACCTTGAAAGCCAAGCAGACACAACTCAAAACAATTCTTTCTAAGCACATCCTGAAGTCAATTCTACAGTGTGTGCTGGAGTAGATACTTATCAGCCAAAGAATCCTGTTGTTTTCTTCAATGAGGAAGAGCTACCCAAGGGGCAACACTGTACCATATTCAATTCTCTGTACTTCTGAGCAGGTTAAAAATCCATGTTTGTAACTTAGGTTTTTCTGGCAGATGTCACTGAACTTATTTCAGTTAAATAATATAACTTTTCCTTCTTGTATAGCAGCATGATAAAATATCAGGAAATTAAAGAACTTGACTCAGTCTCCCCTTGCCATCAGTTTAATTTCAGCTTTGCCTTACAAAATACTCTAATCATTATATTTTGATTTCTGCCAGACAAGTTCTCCTTTCTGTGCTCAGGAAGGTGGCCTTTCACCACCTTTGCACAGACCAGTGAAGGAGCAAGAGCAAGGGTGCACCCTGGAAGGGCCTGTCCCAGGTTTCCATCTGGTTGAAGGGCTATGTGTACCCTGTAGCCTTAAATACTTGAGTGTCCCAGAGCCTGTGTCTAACCACGGAGCTGTTCTGTACAGGCTGACATCTCAGGAGGCAGAGCTACCCTGCTGCACTTTGGGACTCAAATATCTGTGTGTATCAGAGTAAGCCAACTGTCTCTAGTTCCAAGCTTATTGTGAAATTCTGTGTGAAATTCTGTTTGAATAAGAAAACTTACATAATGAGAGTGATTAAACACTCAAAAAGACTGCCCATAGAGGCTGAAAATCACTGTCCTTGTAGCCATTATACCCAGCTGGCATAGATCAGAAAAACCTGCTCTAGCTGATCCCACTTGAGCAGGCTGCTGCTCTGGATGAGCTCCTAAACTCCCTTTCAACATTGTTGTTGTGATTACATGAATATGTTATAGAGATCCTTGGGGTTGAAGAAGGAGTGGAAGAGAACTAAAAGAGAATGCAATGCATTAAAGATGTGCAGATCTTTCCTCTAGTTGCTCCTGTAGTTGCTTTTGCCCAAAATCTTACTAGTGGTAGAAATAAAATTAGGACAGCTGATGTAAGAACAAAGCAAATATTCCAGTATCTTCATCTGGGGATGAATTATCAGGTAATATTTGATGCTTGCAACCACAAAACATCACTGTACTTACAACACTTCTAAGCATTGCTGGAAAATTTCTACACTGACTTTTTGTACTATGTTGGAATTTTGCAACTTGAAGATATAAAAGACGATTCTTAAAACACTAGGGAATGTAATGTACTTTTTGAGTTGTAATAGGAGAGTGAGCATTCAAGCTAAATTTTTTTCAGCTCAAACAAGCTGTGGGCTTACTGGAGGGATTATTCAATAGCAAAACTCTTGTTATCAAACAGAAAACTAAATTAAACCACTCTTCGGTTTTCTAGTCCTGCGAGCTCATGTTTTCAAATAATCTTGTCTAGCTTTTTATAGCCATTTGAGTGCATAGTAGTGCCAAGCAGATGCTGTCTGTGTTGTCTCCAGTTTCTAAACTCAATTATGGAATTTATGCAACAAATTTTGGCGTGTAATACTTGTATGTATTTTTGGATAATATGTTTGATATATTATGTTAGTCGTTCTAATACTGCATGCCTCTTGGGGAAGGCACAAACAATTTGTTTTGTACACTAACAAGCATGTTCTTAGTACTTGGTAATCTGAATAAACAAACATTATATAATCTTTAAGGATTCATGGTATAGAAAAGCTGCCAAAAGTATTATGGTCAAGCTTAGATTGTTTTAGAGCAATTGTGAGGATAGAAATAAATAATTTGAATTTATCTTCTGTACAGCAAACATGCTCAGCACAACTGCTCTCTTTAAGCCATTCCTAATTTTTACAAAGTACAATTTTAAAGGTATTTATATGTTAACATATGTAGTTGAGTGAGATGTCCCTAAGGTGGCCCTGCTGCTATACTTAGGAAATGCTTTCTCCTGGAAATATAACCTAGATTTCTCATTTTTGCCACTGAGTAAGTATGCATAATTACTTTAACTCCCAACTGTTTTTCTTGCCTAGTCTGTCCTTAAAAGAATAGCATTTCTCAGTTCCCAAAAGATGCATGTAACAGCTTACATACAAGCAATAATTCCTGTGTGGAGTCTGAGGTTTCTGTAACAGCTAGGAAGGAAATACTGATGTGTGAAAAACAGAGGGACATAAGTATTTTCATGCTTTCCAGGTTTTTTCTGTCATCACTTTTTTCTCTTGGGCTGGCATCTCCAAACATATGAGGCCTGACTGTATTGCTTGGCTGGGGCAACCTTAAAAGTATAAAAACTAAATCTGGTTTAACTGTGATAATTTTCCAAAACTTTTAAAGAAAATAGAGGTATACCACATGCCATCTATATTCTTTCTCCTAATGAGATAAAATCAGTTCTTCAGGATTTACCAGAAGAGGGAATTTCTGTACTTGTCATCTGAACAAATATAGACTGCAGAATTCAATACTGCTATGTGTGTTCCCTCTAGGAAAGCTCTGCTTCCAGTTCATGAAACCTAAATGCTTTAACAAGAATTAAACAAGCTTTAAAAATGTAATTATCAGATGTTGTTTCTGTTTGAGTGTGGTCGAAATGGTTCTCCAGTGAGGCAGCTCCTTCTGTTGTGTTTGCTCATATTCTTGCACAGATTGCACAGAGGCTCTTGCACACACTTGCACACTCAAGTGAGGACACTGCACATACACTGCAATCTATAGCCTGGGGGTAGGCAGGTGCTTGCTCAAACCCAGTACCTTCCCTGAGGTGCTTCTTTACGGTTATATGTCTGAAGTAGCAGCTTTATTTCCACAGTTCAGAGAACTCAGAGAATCTTTTATTGCTACTGTTCATGCTGATTAATGTAGCTAATTGAAATTCATGCTAGTGACATGAGCTTATTTTTTCACCAAAAAAAAAAAAATTCCTGTCCTCAGTTTATTAATCAGTTACATCAATTTAATGCTTTCAGTTATGAAATCAAAAGCCCCAAAGCTTCTGTAGTAAATACTTGTAGTCAAATAGTCAAATGTTTTCATTTCTGTATTTTGTGATGAATCTTAAAATGAGACCTCGAAAATATGACAAAATCCCAAGAAATAAGTCACTTGTAAAACTGAGTTTTGAACACTTGAGCTAAAGTTACTGGCAGTATAACTAATCCCAGGGTTGTATTTCCTTTTTGCTGTATTTTCTTTTAATTGAAAGGAACCGTATAGTAAACATGTACTGAAGCCTTAAAACTGCTTTAAGGTTTTAAGGCTTCAGTCTCTCTG
>VZTN01002705.1:7051-19818 GCA_013400515.1 Erpornis zantholeuca | reverse complement strand
AAAAAAAACCAAAACAAACCAAACAAAACCAAAAAAAAACCCAAAAAACACACACACAAAAAAAAAACACCAAGCAAAAAAACCTGACAAAAATAGAAATAAGAAGGCAAAGTTAAGTTGCTACTTTGAGATATTATTAAAGAATCGTTATAATACAACATACAGACTGTAAGTGAAACAGAAGCCCAGAGAAACAAGAAAGTCTTCTTCCTCTGAACAAAAAAAAAAAAGTAAATGTCAATGTATTGGTTTCCAAATTCATAAAAACCTTTAAGAAATACAGTTTCAGGCACATACAGCATTTTATTAAGTATAAATTAATCCAGTGATGTAATATGAAACACAGAACAGACACACTTTCGTGAATACTTTAGATTTGTATATGAAAACACCACTTAATTATTTTTACATGTCCTGAAAGAAGAAACTTAAACACCTAATTGCTGCACTAGTACAATAAGGTCACAACCCAGTGAGATATGAAGTGACTAAAACAATATTCCCAAGAAAAATCAAATTTCCTGAAAACTACAAGAATGCAGTTAATTTACAGAAAGTATCTCTGTGCAGTTATGACATTGTTTCTCCTTTTAAAATTGTTACAAAGCATAAGAAAGGGCATATTTCTCTTAAGGTAAAAAATAAAAGTCAGTTCAGAAACATAAGACACAACTAAGCAGATTCTTCCTGGGTAAATGAACCACCAAACACCATTACTGGCTGACTGGGGCTGACTGACCATGATTTTAATGAACCAGACAGCCGCTGACTCATAAAATGAGAATGTATTTTACACTGGCTGAGTGCCTAACTCGGAGCTCGCTGCATCCTTGGGTTCACTGTGAAACACAGTGAAGACAGAAGGACAGGGCACCACCACTGCCCTAAGAGGCAAACCACACCAACTCAACAGCAGCCCTGCACAAGCGGTGACAGAGGAAGCGGGAGGTGGTGGAGCCACCAGGATCTCTTTGCTGAGGATGTGGCAGGAGTTGTTGTGCCTCTGACATCCAGCACGGCCCCAGGATCAGCAGGAAGGCTTCTCTGTGCCACACACCAGCAGCCCCAAGGCCCCAGGGATGCAGAGCCAGGGGAAGCTCACTGCTCCAGGACAGCAAGCTCCCATCTCTGAGCCATGCACATCATCTCAACAAGTGCTCAGCCTCAGGCACAAAGTCCCTGTGCCAGCTGAGGGACCACCATTCTTGCTGGTGACAGCCCCACAGCCTCCCCACTACAGGCAATGACAACAGGTCCATGTCCCAGGGACCATGTGAAGCCCAAGGTGGGAAGCACAAGGTGGTCTGAGTTAAGCAGTTGCTCTGCTTTAAAATCAAAGTTAGCCTGATGCCTTAGGTTTTAACTTTTATATTTTTCAAATCCTGTGCTGCTAGTGTAACTCTGAAGTTTCCTGTAGCTTGTTAAGTACTGTTCTCTTATGCTAAGGTAGACATAACAAATCCTCTCTAGCTTGCTCTCCAAGGACACCCAGACTGTCCTAGGCCCAAGACCTGTAAAACCATCATCTTGGGGAGAGGGGGGCAAGCTTGGGGAAATTCCATCATTGGCTGGGTTCTGGTTGGTGAATTTATGCTGATATAAAAGTGTGAAGAACTCGTGACCTGTCGTCTATTTTGGGATCCACTGAGGCAGGACCCTCTGGAGCCCACAAGTGTACATCTGAAGGCCTTTCAAATAAATACCTCCTTTATTCCTGTCTAGTCTCTGTTTCCAGGTAGCCATTTAAGGCATCAGGCCCTCCCAGAGCAACTCACATCACTAGTTTGGTCAAATTTCAAGAAGCCAGTCCCAGACTATCACAGCCATTACCTCACTCTCTACCATTCACCATGCAAACAATCCCATACCAAGGGAAGGGTGAGGAGGAAGGATGACAGTGGGAACACAGACAACTGAGCATCTCAGAGACCTCTCTAGATCACAGAGCCCAAACAAGGACATGCAATGGAGAGAAGAGCAAGGATGGGGAATAACTTCTAGGGAGAAACAAAAACTGCACTAGCACAGTAATTTGTTTGGGTGGGGATATTTTTTTTTTTTTTTTTTTTTTTTTTTTTTTTTTAACACAAACCAGAATCAATTAAGTCTCAAAGTAGGTGAGTCTGTACCTTGGCCAAGTTGCAACAGGTAACATTTACCAGAGATTCTTCCACAATTTCAGTCATCTCTGGGAAAAGCACATTAAACCACACTACAGGCTGATATGTCACAAAACCAGATCTCCACAGTAACACCCTTCCCCCCAAGAAATCCAAAAAACAAGCCCAAAATAGCAAATTCCATTCTGGAATGCAAATTCTTCACCACTCCCTCTTTTCAGCACTACTTCACATCTGTCACTTTTGATGTCTCTTCTTGCATGCCTAATCACCTTCCCAAAAGTACTCTGAAAGACTGACAAAATAATCTTGGTCTCTCCTCTGTATTTCCATTTCTGTTTTCACTGCTTGTTAGATGTAATCTTTAATTTCTGTATCTGTTAATTCAGTCTTTTATGGAAGTCCTGTCATTTCCTTCCCTGTCATTTCTAGAATTCACACATTCTTGCTGGCCACCATGGCTAACATATTTTCTACTGACAGAGTTATTTGCTGTTTTTATTATCACTCTGCCAGCTGGCCTAGTTGGCTATCTTCTTCAGCTTCCTATCCTGCTTCCAAACATCATTAATCTCTTTGAACTCATCTACTCATTTCCCTATTTCCTAAATGAACCAGTGATTTCTTTGCCCTTTTCTATAGACACCTCCTACCTCCACTCTACTAACATCTTCCTTTTTCTTTGTACTCTCAGCCCTCATACTCAGACTCTCCTAGTCTTTCATTAACTGCCCTTACCTACCTGCCTTCAAATACTTCATAAAATGGGGCTTAAAAGAACCCAAAACACCCAATTCCCCTACAATCACATTATTATATAATTATCTTCCTTGTTAATTGTTCTCTCCTGTGACATTCAGCAGGCCAGTAAATTATACTCCATTTGTATTTCTTCAATTGTAATTCAGTTTGCTTCCAATAAAGGTGACTTCTTCTGGAGTCACACCAATGCAATCCCTGTAAACCATGACTTGCTTTTCCAGAAAAATGACAAGCTCAGAGCAGCACAGCTCCCACATGAGGACTGGTGGTTCCTAAAAGGGAAAGTGTACTGTGTTTGCATAGTCTGGTTTTGGTAGTTGTGGGGGGAGGCTACAGGGGTTGCTTCTGTGAGAAGCTGCTAGAAGCTTCCACCATGTCCAGCAGAGCCAGTCCCTGGTGGCTCCAAAGACAGACGTGCTCCTGGCCAAGGCTACCACCTCTGTGATAACATATTTAAGAAAAACAAAAAAAAAAAGTTATTGTGCAATTGTAATTATGGCCAGAGAAGTGAGAACATGTGAGAACAGCTTTGCAGACACCAAGGTCAGTGGAGAAGGAAGGGGAGGAGGTACTCCATGTGCCAGAGCCAAGGTGTCCCTGCAGCTCGTGGTAATGACCATGGTGAGGCAGCTGTGCCCCTGCAGCCCATGAGGATCCATGGGATGCAGAGATCCACCTGCACACCCACAGAGGAGCCCACACCCACGAGTGAATGCCTGGAGGAGGCTGTGACCCTGTGGAGAGAAGGCCCTGCTCCCAGGCTGGAGCAGCCTGTCCTTGAAGGAGAGCAGCCCATAGGAGTGACCCAGGCTGCAGCAGTTTGAGAGGGACTGTTGCCCATGGGATGGACTCGCTCTGTAGCAGTTTGCAGAGAGCAGACGCTCCTGAGCTAGAGCCAGGTCAGAGAAGTTCATGGAGAACTGTCTCCCTTGGGAGGGATCCCACAGTGCAGCAAGGGAACAACTCCTCTCCCTAAGCAGCAGAAGAAAGCACGGGTGATGAAGTGACCATAACCCCTGTCCCCTGTCTCCCTGTACCACTGGTGGAAGGAGGTAGAGCAGGGAAAAAAGCAGGGGTGAGTGGAAGGTGTTTTAAGGATTTATTTTACTTCTTTTTCTCCTGATCTGATTCATTTCATATCCCTAAGTTGAGCCTGCCTTTGCCCTTGATGGTATTTCACGAGCAATCTCTCCCAGGCCTTATCTTAACCCATGAACCCTTTGTTAAATTTTCTCTCCTTTGTCCAGCTGTGGAGGGGAGTGAGAGAGCAGCGTTCATGGCTGCCTGGCATCCAGCCAGCATCAGCCCACTAGTCTTTTTTGCTGGAAAATGCAGGCAGCATTTTACTGTGGGCTAGGGAAATCTGTTTATCCCTTGCTAAAAGAGTTTAATTCACCCACCAGCTACTTTATATGTACTTTCAAATGCCTCTTTTGTGTGTTCACATACTCTCTTAGTTATATAAAAAAGAAATTCATTCCCACCACTATGCCTGGATTTTTAATGTTCTGCTATCTCAGTCTTGTTCCAGGGATAAGATTTTCATGCTTTTTCACCTGTAAGGATATTGCAGGGTAAAACTCCCCTACCTATTAATTCTAATCTGGAAGAATCATTAATATATACCTCTGCTATGGATTTAGAGCATTTACCACAAAAGGAAATCAGATCACTTCATGGAGAAAAACTAGATAACATCTCCATTACATCTACACTCTCAGCATTTTCGACAGCTGATTTACTACACTACACATTAAGGAATTCAGTAATGCCATGAAGACAACATAATTGGCAAAATAATCCATTACTACTGCACAGAAGATAAAACTGGACTTCCTTCTGCAAAAGTTTTGCTTTATAAGAGGAACAGTACAACCATCATCCCAGCCAGTAAACTAGGCTGTTTAACCAGTGATGTCTGCACAGGCACTATTCCAATCAACCAACCAACCAACCAACAAACCTTTCTGAAATCTTTTAACAGACAAAGTCATTCACAAGTTGCTAAAAGAGAGATCTTCAGAAAGAGCACACATGTATGTTTGTAGCAAACATTAGAAGACTGGGAAGATACTACACCTGATGACACTGAATGTTGGTGAAAGATGCCATATGGTTATTTTCTGCTATGCTGTCTTTGACCCACAGCCTGGCAGATGTTTTCAACAGTGCTGGTCATATTCTGAACCAGGCAAACCATTTGCACAGCTTTCTGGGTTTGACCATGGTAAATTTATCTCACTCACTGGATATTTTTATTCTCTTTATGATTTTTAATAGCTTGTTTCATCTTATTGTGGCTACCTAGCTCTTTCACTGGTAGTTTGGATTTTCTAGCACATCCTTTCACAGAGACCCTTTGAATGCTACATGCTTCCATTTCTACTCCCTAGGAAGCCAGCAAAAACTTTGATCATAGTGTTCAGTCTTATCCCTGTGTCTTACATAGGTGCTTAATGAAATCAAATTGTTACCATGTTTCATATTCATAACCTAATTGATATAGTTAATTTTTTTCAGATGATTTTTCTTTTGGTCATAACCCCAATTTCATATTTGTCAGTGCACTGAAAGTAACTCCTTTCGAGTTACTGGAATCCCATCAAATATCTAAAAAACATATTTGGGGCTAAGACAGACGTTTTGCCCTGCCTGTTAAATACTGGTGAAGTATTCTGATTTCTCTTACAGGATCATCATTTCAATTACTAGGATATAACTGTTTAATATTACCTCTTTCAGTAATTCTGACTCAAAGAAACCAGTCATATTGCATCTTTGCTATAATTATTTTTAAATTATAAGATATTTCAGGTAGCAGTACCCATTCTATATTTGACTAACATTATTCCCAAAATAAGAAGACAGATTATTACTGTGGGCTGCTGACCACTCAAAACTCCCAAGAAATCAATGCAAGGTACAAAGATTTAAGTACTACAAGGTCATTTGTGTCGGAAACAGTGTGGCCAGCAGGACCAGGGCAGTGATTGTCCCCCTGTACTCGGCACTGGTGAGGTCACACCTTGAATCCTGTGTTCAGTTTTGGGCCCCTCACTACAGGACACTGAAGTGCTGGAATGTGTCCAGAGAAGGTGAAGGGTCTGGAGCTACAAGTTGCAGCTGAGGGAGCTGAGGCTGTTAGGCATGGAGAAAAGGACAGCGAGGAGACCTTACCACTCTCTCCACCTGCCTGAAAGGGTAGGTGAAATGAAAATGGGTGCCAGTCTCTCTTCTCGGGTAACAAGTGACAGAACAATGGGAAACTGTCTCAGGACACACAAGGGGAGCTTTAGACTAGGATACTGGGAAAAATTTCTTCAGTGAAAGGGCGGTACAGTTACCATCCCTGGGGGTACTGTAAGACGTGTAGATGTGGTGGTCAAGGACATGATTTGGTGGCAGCAGTGCTGGGTCAACAGCTGGATTTATAAATGTCTATTCCAACCTAAATTATTCTATTCTATCCTACTCTATATTGCCTCCACCTCCTAGAGGAAATCTAAATATATAATGAGCTTAATTATACTATAATATAAAACTGACAAAGAGCCACAGTGAACTGCCATGAAAAATGCAATCTTTGCATAGTTTCTCTTTTGCAAGAAAAGTGCAAAGGAGGATATTAAACGATGGAGGCAATTTGTTTGTGGTTTTTTCCCAGACACTCAACATCCATGAGGGACCTGAATCTGGTTTTCAGACAGCAGCAATTAGAAAAAAGAAGCAAAAACCACTAGCAGCACAGGCTACTTTGGCAGTCTAAGGAATCTTGTTTCCATGTTCATGAGGAGAGATAATTATGTTACTTGTGGCAGTAGCCTTTGAAAGAGAATGTTTTCTGCCAGGATTTTGATAAAAACCAGTATGAGGAAAGTAACTTTAATGTGCTAAAAATGCTAAAAACAGGTCTGTGAACAACACCAATACTATCTTCACCTACAGTTTTGATTAACCACTACATGAAAGACACTTTCCTTCTCTTGTGCCCAAGCTTTCTTAATGTCTCTTTCTACACCGTTTGTGCACACCCACAGCATCATTAATTTATAGATCTCATTTGTGGTCTTATACTAAACAGATGGCTTCTGCTGACTTTGAGGTTGAATCTCAGATTATTTCTTATTTTTAGTGTAAGGAACAATCTAATTAGATACAAACATACCTCAGTAACAAAGGGAAAAACAAGCTGATTATTAGTAACCTGAAGTTACAGCAGCAGTTTCTTTCTAATTTGGTGTTACATCTTCCTCTGATTTATTCAACTTTGTGGAGATGGTGTGTTTTCTGTTATCTAAGTCATGGAATTCAGACACTGGCCTTTCCAAATAACCTTCTGGCACTTGTTCTTGGACAATTGCCTTGGGAATCATTATGGTGTTTTAAAAAAAAAAAAAAATATATATATATGTGCATCATGCATGAAAGAATCAGCTGACCTGAAACATGAAATTTTAAAATCAATTAAGCAACAAACCCTAACTGTCAACATCAAAATGTCAAAAAATACGACTGTATTGATTCTTGTAAAAAATGTTACTAATATATTTATTACCTGAGCACATTTAATATTTACTACACCAAGGAAAGAAGAAAATAGTGCATGTTTACCTCAAGTTACCTTGCTACCTTTAATAGTAATATGAATTTATAAAATGCTATTCTGTAGCATGCTCATCCTCCCCAACTTTGGAACATTTGATTCACTCCTCATGCACAGATATGGGATGTAAACAGGAAACTTGCTGGGTCTGATTTGCAAAAAGGATGAGTATCTCCAAGAAAGCATGATTCAGTAAATTACATGGAGCCTCACAATTCTGAGAGTCAGGCCCATCTTCCCTAGTTTTTTCATTTCCCACTGATTAGGAGAGGTACACCTACTCCTTGCTATAACACCAGAAATACATGAACATTTTGGTTATACAGTCTTGATAAAACCCTAAAGCTAAAATTACCAGTATTAGTAAAACATTTTTTTAAATGCACACTGTCTTGATATTTCCCTTCAGATATAAATTTACTTTTGAAATGTCTTATATTTAGAAAAGAGGATGATCTCACAAAAAAACAGCAGTTTGAGCAACAGAAAGCATAGTACATATTTTATTTGCAGTACTGCATGGGGGGAGTGGTGCTAATCTTTCAAAGAGAGGAAAGAGCAACAGATACAGTGAAAAATGTGAAAGAAGACTGTAGGCAAAAGCTACAGGAAGACATGAGCATATTTCCCACAGTTACAGCAGCATAAAGAGCTCTCAGGAAAGTCATCTGGGCAGCTGCAAGTGCACCAGTTATTGTTTTCCATGTTTTAATCATCTGGCACCCAAGGGCACACCTGTGCAGAACAAGAGGAATAAACAGTGGTTGCATATAACTTTTGGTACCAATAACTTGCCACAGGCATTTTCAACTTTTCTTATGGTTACTGTAACTTCTCCCATGCAGAAAAAAAGAGGCTAGGGAAGGGAATTTCCAACATACAGTGGGCTGACCCTCTGAAGGCAGCACAGTTAACTGAACACTACAGTCAAAGAAATAAATAATGTATCTTGCAGTTTTCAGGAAAAAAAACCAAATTGGAAACAATTCCTTCTGCTGGATTTATAGAACCCAGCACAACAGATTCTTTGAATGATCAGCACAAAGTGTTTCATGTGGCCAAAACTCAAGCCAGTTTTTTCAAATACTTGTTTCAAAACTGCAACCCAACAGTAAAATAACTACTGCTAAAAGTAATTTGTCAGTTCTAAGTGAGATGGAGGTCATGTAGGAGAAAAGAATGCAATACAGAAACATGCAGAGCTGATTTTTTTCCTGTGGTTTTTAAAACAAATGAGCTGTCAAAGATATGCAGAATAACAAGAAATACTGACTAATTAAAAATACTCAAGAATGTGACCATGATTGCTAGGCAAATAATGCCAATAATTTACTGGCTAGTTAGCCCCTTAGAACTGCCAGCTTTGGACAGTTCTTGAAGTTGGGAATAAACGTTGTAGGTCTTGTATTAATTCATCATATCATTCTCTGCAAGTCAGTGACTGATGACGGTGCCAATGTTACAGAATAACATTCATTAATAATCAGCACTTTCAGATGAGAAACCCAAGTTCAACCTTTCTGAGCCTTTGGGTGCATTTTGTATATGTTAAAACACAGCAAATCAAACGTGCCCTACAGATACAGCCTGTGATTAATTTATTTATTTTAAAACCAAGAATGGAAACCTGCACTCTCATGAAATCTGAGGTACCACTGACTTTACACAAAGACTGAGGAAACAATTCCTCACAGCAGGACCTCCAAGACCTGCTGCTACACAGTTTAGAACCAAAACTCAAAAGCCACAACTAGAACATCTTGAAGAACATACTGAGACATCAACTTTCACGTGAGGAGAGGAAGTTCAGGATTTCCTGCAAAGACTTAATGCTTAGGTCCTTAAATGAAAAATGAGAAAGAAAAAGTCCTACAAGTTCTGCCTGGGTAGCAATGCTGACTGTTAAGATATAATATCCAAACATCAATTTATTTTTACTCACAAGCCTTTGATCACAGTTTGAAAGTTCAGGGTTGTGGTTTTGGGGTGGGTTTTTGTTTGGTTCCATTTTTTTCTTTTAAGGAATAATAAAAATGGTAAATGTCTAGTTTCTGTTTGTCACACTCAAACAAGGGGAAAAAGTTCCCATGCCAATGTCCCTTAAGACATTCAACATAAGCCACTGGGTGGTATCAAGAGCAGCATAGCCAAGGGAAGGGATTACCCCCTTTCTTCAGCCATCATTAAACCACATGTAATTTTCGCCCCTCTCACAACAAGAAATACATTGATAAGCTTCAAAAAATCCAGGGGAAGATCCCAAAGACTGTGGAGGCTGAGGGACCAAGGGCTCATTCAGCTCCAAGACAGGGCAGCTTTGGGGTCACTTCACAGCAGCCCCCTCAGCTAAGGGGAGGGTATAGAAAAGACAGTGCCAGGCTCTTTACAAAGGTGCCTACTGAGATACAAAAACTACAAACTGCAGTTGGGGGATATAAGAGAGGAAGGGAAAGAAATGAAATCCCAATGATTGCAAGATTAAGTAACCACTGAAGAGGACACAGACCTGCGTTCTCAGAGATTTTCAACACCCAACAAGAAAAAGGCCTGAGGAAAAACAATTAAATTCAGTGTTGCATTGAGCAGGAGATTGGAGAAGTGATCTCCTGAGGTGCCTGCTAGCCTGGGATGCTGTGAGGAGACAAACAGAAAGACTGACCAATGCCCCTCCTGTAATCACCCCAGAAACCTTGCAGGGGTGTGGCCAACCTCAACTGCTTCAAAAGAGTGCATGAGAAACCCAAACTGACTAACTACGGAATTACTCACCCCACAGGAGAACATTATTCCTCCTCCTCAAAACAGAGATTTGGCTATCTCATTATTTTTGTTGGTTTGTTTTTGGTTTTTTTTAAACAATTGCTATAGTCTCATTTCTGTGTATTTCAATGACGACTAATGTGCATTAATTATGCAGGCAGGATACTCTGCTAATGAGACCTTCTCATTCCTTCCAGTTTGCCATATTGTGTAGCATTGGAACGACCTTACTGCTAGTCCATTCCAAGATCAACAGGAAACAGACAACTCCACGGGGGGAAGAAAAAAACGGAACTCCCCCAAATACAGTAACAGTAAATACAGGCAGGAAATAACCTGATATCCTTCTGCTGCAATTCTAGCAACTCCAACTGCTTCATCCTCTGGGGCACACTAATGACCACTTGGGACCTTCTGCCATTTCCTTCCTACTGCCAAGCAATAGTAAGCAGCCAAGTTGTAGGAAACAAGATTTGTGTATTGCCTCTTTTCTCTGTTTTAGCGTGGACTTCTCTAAAGGGACGGATGAATTTAAAATTATTAGGTCAACCCTGATTTCTACCCTCCGAACAGCACAGTGGGATTGTCTTGTACCCCTCAGTCTGTCTACATGCTGAAGAACACAGGCATCAGGAGAGGCTTATTGAGGCTGCCAAAAGTAGACAGTGGCTTATTTCACATAAAATTATTGTATCTCTAAGTAATTTATGCCTAAATTCACTGTGGTACAATAAACTGCAAGGATTTTATGCATTTAAAGCATGCATAAAATGAGTATGTTTACTTATGCTTTTAGCAAATCAACAAGAAAAATATTTGTCAAGATCTTCAAGCAACTGCGATGCTTTACATGCACATGGCAACAAAAAGCTTCAAGAAACAGGCCATGTTTATGTACACCAACAGCATCATTATGGATTCATTCACTCAGGTCAAGAAGAACAAATATAGTGTTTGTGTTAAACACTACAAGGTTAGACAAAACGTGACAACAAAATCTACATACAGGTTTATAAAAAGAAGCATAGTGAAAATCATGAACTATAGAGATTCCAGTTGAAACATATTTTCACAAATAGACACAGTACCATACTAGGTTATTGGAGGGGTGTTGCCCAGCTATACTCTGAAATGATGGAAGAAAGTCCTAAACTTGACTATCTTTACCAGAAGCTTTGTTTTTAAGAACATAGAAAAAGCACTTTATCTATAGCAAATTTTGAAAAAGCTGGTTATTGATTTCCTTTCAATTTTGAGAAAATAAGCTATGGAAATGGTGGTTTTTATTTACATAGAACTACACTTCAAATGCACATGCCCCACATTTAGCTAACAAGCAAGAGATTTGGATCATACCTCACAGATCTTAGTTCTCCAAATTACACAGTTATTTGACATGTCTAGAGAACAAAGAAGGAGGAAGAGGAGGAGGAAGGAGAAGAATCAAAAAGACTATGCAGCTTTAGTAGCAGATAGCACACTTATCACAACAGAATTTCTTTGACCAACAGCATTACAACCTGAAGAAAACAACTACTTAATATTTAGAAAAGGTACAAATATTTCTTTACAACTTTTTATACAGAAGTATACAATTATTGTCATCAAAGAAAATGTTGATGGTGTCACTGACTCGTGCAAAACCAAAGAAAGTAATTATAATTTCTATGCTTGCAGCTGAAAGTGCCCTGCAAAATACATGTACCAGAAAGTCTGGTCTCTGACAAAGTTTTGAAGGGTAAAAAACATGTAGTTTCTTTTAACTTGTTGTTTTGTAGAAGTGAATTTAATATGTAACTGTCAAAAAACAACAACATTATTAAGGAATGTAATAGGGCAGGTCTTTAAAATTCTAAGCACGGAGTGAAGGAGCCATGGATTGAAAGATGTTTTTGAATACTGTTTTAAATAATATTGTCATAGATGACAACAGGATCTAATAAGACTTATTTATGGTCTTTTCTACGTACATCAGGATTTGTGGAGACAAATTTCCTTCACTTTCTTTGGCTTATGAATTAATCTCAGTGACCAGGAAACTGCAATTCTGAAAGATGTTGTAAAAAGCTGCAAATATAACCAGGGAAGAAAAGCACAACACAAACAGATGTAGGCACTGTGCAAACATTTTCACGTTCCAGACATTTCCCAATAGTTGAGCATGCAATAAAATGAAGCTCAGAGTAACTGTCCATGTATTTGTTTGCTAGATTTCCCGGACAAGCAAATCAACATTATCAGAGATATGTAATGCTGTAATCAGCATTCCCTTTTACAGCTGGAGATTTATCAATTTGGAGAAAGGCCTACTACAAAACTACAAAAGCAGCGGGGTTATGTTTCACTGATCATTCCTTTCTGACCCTTTGCAACCTTAGTCTGCATTTAAAAAAGCTAAACTACAGTTAAAGGCTGAACATATACTTGCAACCTGAAATACATGACTGCTAGCAAAAGGAGTTCAATGTTCCTCAAATTACCAAGGAGTTAATTTCCCTAATAGCACCTCTCCTAACAAAAAA
>VZTN01002704.1:37929-72727 GCA_013400515.1 Erpornis zantholeuca | reverse complement strand
CCTTCCAAGCTGTACCCCGTCTTTGTCAAAATGTAGGGTTTATATTCACCTTTCTCCTTCTTAAAGTTTTCTCCAAAATATTTTGACTAAAAATAAAATGAGAATTAGACCTTCAGTCACCTTTTTGACACCAATTTTTGGGTAAGGAAAGATGCAGTTCTGCAGACTTTTATTTGCATGTTGTTCATCATTATATCTGGTGTGGCATTTCCAATTCCACAGAGAGTACAGAAATTTACCTGGAACAGAACAAAACTCTGAGTGTGGATTCTGGGCTGGAGAAAATGTGGACTGTGGTCATGATATTCTGGATAATTATGTATGTCAAAGGTAAGAATATATATACTTTTTTTTTTTTCTGAAAATAACGTGTATGATTGATTTTATAAAATCACAAGTCTCTCAGGTGTGTTTCTGGCATTGTCTATGTAGTTATTGACACCCCTTTCCCATTTTTTTCCAGCTGTACTTTCTGGGACCTGCCTCCCATGCATGGAGATTTTTTCCTGTCTTCTACAGCTCTCTGTGCAAAGAAAGATTTCCTCTGAAATATCTTCTGGCTTATTTCTAGTCCGTCCCCTGTGCTCTTCAGCTTGCTCTGAGACAGCTGAGAACACTCTCAGTGGGATGAACCCAAGGTGAGGAGTGCACAGGAAGCAGAAATGAAGTCAGTGTCAAACTTACTCTTCTATAAACAGAAACCAAACTAAGTTGTGATGTTTTACCCAGTTCTGGGATATTTTGAAAGCTTATTTTGCCTACAGCCTTTTAACAGTGCTGTGTCCCTCTCCCTTTTCCCAAGTATTTGTGTAGATTTCCCTTTTGTGAAAGGACTTCTCTCTTAGGCCGTAAAATTTGGTACTGAACGCCAGGGGGAAGATGGTTACACCTGTATCTTTTTGTGTGGTGTCTGAGGCTTCTCCGAGGAGCACTGCTGATCTCTGCCATCTTTTTCATACTTGAACATGCGTGTAACATTTTTAAGTGTCAAAGCAGACACACAGACCAAGTGAAAATTTATCTCCTTGTCACTTTGCAAGGGATCTGATTGTTTATCAGTTCTGAAGGGCTGCAGTGGCTGCTGCTGTGGGAGCCTTTCAATCACAGGCAGCCTGATTTTGGATTTTGGATTTTGGATTCTTGTCGAAATAAATGTGTAAGCCACATCTGACAGAACCAGCTGCTTTAAGGGCACCCATACCAAGCAGTACAGATATCTTGCTAGGTGGGGGAAGGGGATGTGGAGAGGCTCAGGGAGAGCATTGTACAAGCCTATGTTTTGGGCTCCAAAGAGCCAATTTGGACTGCAGCTATTTTTAACACCATTCTTGAGCAGGCAGCACACTGTACAACTGCACATCAACATGATGCTTCTCCTGTGGGTTGGTGTAGCTATGTTTCCACCTCCTGGCAGCTACAAGGAATAGCTGGGGAGAGACTAAGGAGAATTTTCTTGGTTTTGCAAGGCTCTACAAGATGAAATAAGAATTTTAAAGAGGCAGGTCTCTTGAGCTCAGGGGGATTTTTAACTCCTTGGCGTTCAGTATTCTATGCTATGAATAAGCATAGAAGCTGCTTCCAAATAACCTGCTTTGCAACAACTGTGAATATGAGTATTTGAGCTGAAAGGTCATAAAAACAAGGTGCTTGCAGCAGGTCTGTGAGTAATAAGACACCAGAGAGACATTTTACATCAAGAGAGGGAGCATCAGTGTATATCCATGGTAACTGGGGACGTGAGCACACCTAGTAAAATTCCAGATCTGAATACCTCTGCATTCTGTCTGTTAGGAACAACAGTTGTTATAGAGGCACATACTGTTATGGAGGACACATAGCCAAGACTAGGAATTCTGTGAGGTGAGTGGCCTTGAGTAACAAGAAAATGTTAACTTTTTGTCACAAATAAACATTTTAGGTGGCTCACCACCTAAAGAATCACCAGCAAAGGAATTGGAAAAAGCAGGTTTCATATTAAAGTGAAAGCATGACAAAAAGCATTGGCAAAGCTCACTTTCCTGCTTACTAGATGGTTAAAGCACAGAGAAAAATCGTGTTAAAATGTAAAATTAATCAATCTAAAACTAAAATCAACCACAAATGATCTACATTGAGGCTGGGGAAGGAATAAGGGTAAGGATGGGAAAAGGTAAGGATAAAAAGGAATAAGGAAAGCCTCCCATTGGATCACAAGGTTCAGAGAGGACTGCCTTGCCAAACTTAGCTTTGGACTTGGCCAACAGCTTAGGCCTAAACTCAGGTTGTTATTTGAGCGAGAAAAATAAGTTTCCAAAGCTGGAAAAATAGAAAACTTCCAAAACCCAGTACTTTGTCAGATAGCACTAGTTCCTGGAACCAGACAGCCTTTCTGATAAGCTCAGGAGCTCAGCCCAGATGCTGTTCATCAGGGCCAAGGCCTAATGAGCATTTCGATGTCATAGTGTGGCCCAAGGAGAGGGGGGGAGGCATTCTGTGAGTGTCCTTCAGTAGTAAGAAAACACTAATTTTCCCAAAGAAAAATCTCTTGCACAAGTTAGGATGACGTCTTCCTGTCTTTGACAACAGTATAGCCAGAGCTGGGTTTTCTTTCAGGACCTGCTCAGAAATCTGAAGTGCCTGTTTCTTGTCCATGTCAGGGCAATGCCATCTGCCTGTTTCACAGGAAAGAATGGAAGTTCTATCCCATAACTGCCCTGTGTGAACAAACAAAAGACAGCTTTGATTGTGCAATACATGTTTTTAGAACTTACACAGAAAGATAGACTGCTAGTCCAAAGCTTCCAGATCAAAATATCTTTTCTAGAGAAAATGGATTTTCAAGCTAACTGTCCAGGTATGCATTCAGTCAGGATCTCTCATCCCATATGCTCTTGTTAACTGCATTAAAACTAGTTTGTAGATGTTTTGTAGTACATGTACATAACCCTGATGGAGTAGAGGTGCTGGAGTCACTGAATCTGGACTTTGAGTAAGGTTGTTTTCTTCATTGTTCAGTTGCAGGTACCCCCCCCATGTAAAATGCAGTCAGTTGTACGCAGGTTATCTTATTTTCATGAGGGATTACTTGGGAAAATAATTCTCTTCAAAGAGGTTTGTTAGAAGCCTGTATAGTTCAAAGCTGCCTTTAGTTTATCCCTTTGGATGCCTTTTAAAAATAATTTAGCCAGAGACTGTTTATCATTACAGAAGCTATAAACTAGCTCTAGACCACGGGGAAGCAACATGCAACTTGGATTTCCACTGATGGAGGCTTTGCAAACAAGCCAAGTAAATTTTCCTGCCGTGTCAGAGGGCTGTGAGTGCAGCAGCTCCAAGTGTGAGCATAAAGTTGTGCCTCTATATAATGACTTTTTAAAATATTCATCTATGTAGCAATGTGCACACGCAGACATGGCCACAGCACAGGCACTTCCGGCAAATTAAGGCGTGTTTTTTACACATATTTTAAGTGAGTCCTTAGCTGTGTACAGACACAGCCATATGGCTGTACTGATGCCTTAGGTTTTAACTTTTATATTTTTCCAACCCTGCACTGCCCAGTGTAACTCTGAAGTTCCCTGGAGCTCATTCAGTGCTGTTCTCTCATGCTCACACACACACAACAAAGCCTCTCCAGCTCTCCAAGGACACCCAGACCTTCCTAGGCCCAACAACTGCAAACCACAATCTTGGGGAGAGGGGGGGCAAGCTTGGGCAAATTCCATCCTTGCCTGGCTTCTGCTTGGGGAATTGATGCTGATATCAAAGTGTGAAGATCTCATGACCTGTTGTCCATGTTGGGATGCACTGAGGCAGGAGCCTCTGGAGCCCAGAGTGTACCTCTGAAGGCCTTTCCAATAAAACCCTCCTTTATTCCTGTCTAGCGTCTGTTTCTAGGTAGCCATTTAAGGCATCAGTACCCCATATATGTACATAGCCCGTGCAGGCCTGAGGGCAGGAGTGGCAAAAAGGCTGCTGTCTGTGGCATGAATGCATTCTGCCAAGTCGTTGTGGTGGGGAGCTAGAGGCTTCCTGAGTCTCTGTCTGACACTTCTGCATTCTCTGTGCTAGCTGACTTTTTTTTTTGCATCTTACTTCCCTTTCTCTCATTTGTTTTGTAGTGCTGTGCCTCAACTTTTCACACAGAGCCTTTGGACATTGAATAAGGAGACAATGATGTGCATGTTCTCCTGGAATAGAGAAGTTCAGCCACCCCATCCTCAGTAGCTTCCCCTCTGGGCTGTATTTTGAGCCACTCTGGGAAGATGAGAAAATAAAGTATCAGCAATGCCCAGAGTCCCATGAAGAATTAACATTTGTGGGAGATGACCTGAATTTATGTCATGTTTTGCACCTGCAGACCACTGATCTACAAAATAGGGGGGGAAGTTTGGTTAGAAGAAACCTGAATAAGGACATGTTGTAGGACTTCTCCGAGCAGCTCCACTCTCCTCCATCATCCTGTCTCAAACTGAACTTAAAATCTGCCAGAAGTGCTGGTACCCAGAAAAGAAATTAGGTGAGAAGTTTTACTGGAAACGACCAGGGAGAACTTTTCTAGACCACTGACACAGAGCTACAGGTATTCACTGGCTTGTGAGAAAGGGATTCTATGACAGCAAAGAAACCTATATGAGGTGAGGAAGGAAAAAGGACAAGCATCCCCTTTGGTGTATTACCCTGCACCAAAAGAGAGTAGGCAGTGATAAATGGCATCCTGACTCTGATGTCATGACTTTATTTGGCATTTGAGAGGAGGGATATGTAGATTTTCCAGTATAGGTGTGGGTTTCTATTTATGTACATTATACAAGCAATTTATTCCACTTGTAAAAAAAACCCACAGAAAGGGAAATGAAAGAAAACTATTGAACTTCCTCCTTTGCCATACAATAAATACATACTTTTGTATGTATTTAATATTTGTAAGTGTTGATCTATAAACACAGCAGACTATTTTTTTCCTTCCTTAAATATACAGATAAGTAAAATACATATCTTCTTCTATGTGATGGCTCCCATGAGGGCTGAGAATGCAGCTCCTTGAGGCTGGAGAAGCTGTCTCCCAGCTGATGGGGGTTCCTGAGGCTTCTTGCAGGATCTTAACAGCTGTACATGGAATGGGGAAGCTGTTGATTTCAGAGAAAACTATGTTCCCTGAAGTGTGAAGGAGAAGGAGCAGTGAAGAGCTGAAGGAGAGAGGCTGGGTAAGTGCTCTGTCTCTACCCCTGTTTAGCACTGCCTAAATCATGGTTAGTGATGCTACAGGTGAGGAAGGACTACCTGGAGTTTTATTTCTGCTGTACACCAGGTCTCCCCCTATTTCTGTTCTTTTTAAAGGAGGAATTACTTGAGGTTTGTAGCTTCTTTATGTGCAGCTGGGTATGTGTGGTGCAATTCCATCGTGTTTGGCTGTGGAGTGGGAGGCCAGTACCTCTGGCTGAATGATGGGGAGGAAACTTTCATCTGGGGCGCCTGAGATATGTCCTGCTTCTTACTGGTGTGTTTGAGGAGTTAAACCCCAAGCTATAAATCATCTCCTCTCTGTTCAGCTCGAAATACTTGTATGGAAGATTTTTCTCTGATTATCCATAGCTTTGAAAGCAGTAATTGCACTTGTGGATTGCTAATTCATAGTTTTTTTCCTGGGAAATCAGCAACAAAAAGCAGTGGGCCCACAAGGGGCAGGAGTGAAAGTAGTTAAGATCACAGTCATATGTGTGGTGGATAGATTTGTCTGCAGCAATACTGGGATCAAGTTAGAAGCTCCTGAGGTTAATGACCTACAAGTGATAAGGGGGTTCTCTAGGGCCAGGAGTAGAAGTTGCTGAGCATGGCCCTGCTGGCCCAGGGCAATCAGCTACAGTTAAAAAAGAAATATGTTTTCTTGATCTCTGGAAATTGTGGTATAATTGCCTCTGGATATTTTAACATGGAAATGTCAGGTTTTACAAGCTTCATTATCAGCTGGGCTTTCCCCCATCTGTTTGCTGACATTGGTGGCAGCCACAGATGGTTTATACCTGGGAAAGTCAAGGTGTTAGGTAAAAGAACTGGGTTTTTTTTCTCCATAAAATGGAAAATGTGAAGCAAATGTCTTATCTTTTTTCTGAAAGGAAGAGAAAGAACTACTGGGGGTGGTGCTGTTCTCATTCATCCTTTTCTTGTGCTGCCTCTTCCCAATTCTGGATTACAGTGCTCTCTGAGGGGACTAGCTGCAAGGCAGCTACAGATGTGAGGAGTATGCCTTGGCTTGTGCAATAACTTCAAGGGACTAAGCCTTTTTCCAGATGAGCTAGTGATAAAAAGGTCAATATATCTGAGAAAAGGGGAGATGCCCAAATGCTTTCTGGAATTACAGCTACTACGTATGGCAATTTTTGTTCCCCCTGGGGAAAAATCCACACTTTGTAAAGTTGGTGTTACTCTAAATAATGGTATCTTGATGAAATCAATAGAGAGACACCACAAATCTCTGCCTTGCTGAGAAGGAAATTTAAACCTATTTACCTTTAGGTATATTTACTGAAACACTCTAATTTTACAGTGGTTTTCTATAACTTGCTTGTGATTGTTTTGAGAGCTCATTCTATTAGGCTAATTCTCTCTTTCAGAAAGCCATTCACCCTCTATTTCCTAGTTTGTAGAGGAAGCTTTGTAGTTTGGAACCCAATGAAACCAGCTCACAAACTGGAATGGGCTGAATTTCAAATCATCTCTGGCTTCGACCGATGCCAGCAACTGTGAGACAAACAGGGAGTCTGAGAAGAAAATGCACTATGGAGGTGCAGATCCATCAGTCCCTGACAGTGCTAACAGTCTTCTGCTGTGCTAGTACAGAAATTCAGGGCTCACTTTTCAAGGCCAGGATATCTTTTAGAGAATAAAAAATACCAGGAGGTTCTAAAGGCAAAGCAAAGGTTCATTATCCAGCAGCATTGTCAGGGGCCAGCCACAGATGGGTAAGAACAGAGAAAGAACACAGCCTCTCCTCTCCTCTCCTCTCCAGAGCTTCTCAGTTTGAGCTTTGGGACTATCTACCTCTGCTGCCCCTTTTGATATGTTTTGTCTCCCTCCCAGGGCATTCAATGTCCAGCTCTATTTTGTTGCTTCATTTTCAGTGGAGGGACTTGAGGAATTCCCAGCAGAGGACTATTGCTAGGGAAAAATGGAGCAGAAGAGGCTGACCTGAGGATGTTGAAAGTACAGCATGAAGAGCATCTCTCACTTCAGAAAAGCTGCAGGCTGTTGAGCTGGCTGCTCTGTGGTCTTGGTGGTGAGGTAGAAACATCAAATGATGCATAGAAGATGCTGCTGCTGCTCTGACTGCCAAAAATGTGGGTTTGGATTTTAAATAACATAGCCTCCATTTGCAGAGCAGTTACCTTATCCTTACAAGAGGAAACAAGACAGTTGACACAAGAAGTGCAACCACTTCTTGTGGTCCCTTCCAGCCCTTCCTTGCCCAAAGACACAGGTCTTAGGACAGACTTCTAAGGCAGGGTCTTTTGTACCCTTTAAAATGTGCTTCCACCTCAAAACAGAACCATATTTTGCTGGGCTAAACATGGGAATGGCTCTGTGACATACTGGTTGTCCTTTAAAAAGTTGTGGTGACAACTGATGCACTGAGGGATGCTTGACCTTTTCCTTTTTCAGGTTGTGTTAGCAAATATTTTAATCATGTTGGACTTTGCTTTTATTTATCTGATTTTAAGTTGGTGCTTTTCATAGCTCCAGGCTTGTGGCTCATGTTTGATGTGTAACAGCAGACAGCTAAGGTTCTGACTTGTTCTTCATGTCACAAAGCAGTTTGTTTCCCTCAATTTAACTCTGCCACATCCTCTTCATGGCAGTGTACAACCACAGGGTTTTTTCACTCATCTCTTTCAGAGGGGGTGGAGGCTTTATCTGTCCATGAGACAAATCAGCTGCATGTTACGATCTCAGAAGCAACAATGAAGAGAAACTCATGAACCATACAGCTGAACACAGGAACTACCTGGGATGGAACCTCCTAAATTTGCAATTATACCTGGGCCCTTTCTGGGGACAGAGAGGGAGCTCTAGGTACATCTCTGCAGTTCCCTGGTGTGCAGTAGCTGCCTTGGGATCAGCTACAGAAGTGGGATCCCTGTGGGAGCGGCTGCGTGTGCCAATGTCTCTCTGCTCACCCCAGGATGAGAATGGGAACGCCAGAGCCAGCTGGAACCACTGCCGGCTCCCCTCCCAGGCTCCTGGGGTGAGGAGGGCTCCTCTCAAGGCTGAGAACTGAGTAAATCTCCCCCAGCCTCAGCAGTCCTTGGGATGAATCCAAGCAGGAGCAGTGCCATTCCCCGGCTGGAGGAGTGACACACGAATCCCACGGTCTCGTGCCAGCCACCACCACTGAGGCTGAGTAAAATTTTTAATTTATTTTAACGCAGCTATTGAGGCATTTTAGTTCCATCAAAGGAAATAACACAAGATGAGCCACAAGTATTCGTTTGCTACTTTAAAATGGGTTTGATTAATCTGCGCTTGGTTGTTCCTTTTTGGATTTTACTTTGAGAGTTCCTTCTCGCTCAGAGGCACATTCAAGGGCTGTGAATTTTAAAAATTGCAGATTAAATTCTGCGTTTCACACATGAATATTTAAACAGAGTAATGTACTCTGTTCTTTCTGTAAGGTCCCGTTTTTAATCATTAATGCCTGTTCTTTTGAGCAAATAAACCCATATATGAGATTTGTATGCATTTAAAAAAAAAGGTAGCTCTCTGGGACAAATTCCAATATGACAATATCCTGTTATGAATATTTATGGACCCATCAAAATTGTTGAATACTGAATTTGCTGATAGAAACTGTAGAAGCTTTGTTTTTTCATTTACTTTCCTTTTGAAAGAGACTAAGAAATTCTTTGCAAATTGTGTCAAGTTCAGTACATAATTCTGGTCAAAATATATATATATATATTTTGGTTTTGTTTAAAAAAATTCAGATTTTAAAGTTTCAAACCTTTTTGATTGAAAGCAACTTTTGCATGCATAATGTATGAAAATTACAAAAAACAAAAAAAAATCCCAAAACTTCTGACAGCATTGAATGAAATGACACAAAACAAAATATTTCCTTCATGGCAAAGATTTTATGTGAATGAAAATGAAATTTGGGGTGGTTTTGATGTTAGAGTTACATTGCCTATTGCACATTAGCAGCAGATTACAGATCAATGTGGTTGTATTGGCATTTTTACCAGGTTGCAATGGAAGTGTTTTATCCAGATGCACCACAATTCTTTGTTAGAGTTGCGAGGAGAACAATTCTTTGAGGAAAACAATTCTATTGAGGGTGGTGAGGCGCTGGCACAGGTTGCCCAGAAAAGTTGTGGATGCCTCATCCCTGGAATTGTTCAAGGCCAGGTTGGATGGAGCTGTGATCAACCTGGTCTGGTGGAAGTGTCCCTTCCATGGCAGGGGGGGTGGAACTGGAAGATCTTTAAGGTTCCTCCCAACCCAAACCAGTCTGTGATTCAGTGACTTGAATGTGGACATGCATCACACTGTTTTAAGGAAAATACCATCTCTTGCATTTGGCTCGTGACTGTGGCAGTGTTTGTTCTTCCTGTGCCACACGTGTGGCAGAGGCTTCTCTGAAAGCACGAAACAAACTCATATGACTTTGACCCCTTGCAATAGGAGGGTTGCTGATTTTGTTCTGCTCCAAAAGGGGAGTTACTCTTCAAGAAATTATAAGCATGCAAAGGTTAGGAATAATTTCTTTGCCAAATAGTTGATGAAGTCTAGATCCTTAGTGGTACCAGAGATTCAGGATTTAAAAAAAATGCTTCTAAACAGTAGCTTGGCTTTTTTTTTTTTTTGTTACTCTCAACCTCGTGTTTGCCTTACTTTCTTCAGTACAAGAACGACACTTGTCATGGGGGTCTTGTTAAGAACTCCTGTTTTCAAAGGAAACAGAGGTTTTACTATATATTCTCTTGGAAGGGATGAGAACAACACTTTGTGACTACATGCTTTGCCTTCACTTTCTGCAGTGCTGATTCCTTCTTCTAATGATGGATTGGAAATGGGCAGTTGTGGCTGTACTCCTTTTCTTGCCGATCAATCTGGTTGAAGGTAAGTGAGAAAGATCCAAATCTACATGTAGCACTGTTTAGTACTCTGGATTTCCAACTTGCCAGGACACTGAAACTTCATAGTACACCAGAGCAAACTTTGCCTGTTGTTTAGTGGGAGAGGAGTAATGTCACCTCAGCTGGCAAAATAATCGTGTGCCTTGCAGAGTGACACAGAATGATAAATCTGATAGGAATCCAACATTGGCCATCTGTTCACCTGGGACAATAGCAGGAGAGCTATGATTTCTGGAATTAAAGGGATCCAAAAATGTCTCCTTCTAAACTACTGCTCCAAGTGATCTTGGTTTTAACCATGCCACAGGTGTATGCTCCACAACTGTCCTGGGTTTTACTGGCACTGGAAGCAAGGCACCTAATTCAGAAACACAATAAACTTTTTAAAATTGAATTTTGCCCTCCCCATCAATTTTTCAAAGCCTGTATTAAAGTGATAGAAATTTGTTGCCTAAAAAAAAAGGTGGTGGACTTGCAGCTCATCAGCATCACTGTCCAAAAAGGCACCATCTCCACTGCACTTCCAAACTTCAGGAAGTTGAATCTGGAAGTTGAATACTAAAATGTGCCCCAAGGCTGCCAGTACAGTCAGGAAATATATTTTTGAGGGTGATGAAGCCAGGAGTTTCCTGTGCTTTCACGATGGCTGTAGCATCTTTTTAATGTCTTTTTTTTTTTCATCTTATGCAGCTCACACTAGGGTGAGTGTAGAGGCTGGCCATGAAGCTGTGCTGAGCTGCCCCAACATCTCCAAGATGTCTTTGCTGCTGGTGGCATGGAAGAGGAACTGCAGCAGTTGCTGCTTGTTGTCCTACAGAAGTGATCGCAATGAGACAAGAAAGCTGAACTGCAGTGAGAGGATCATGTGGAAATATTCACCTGTCAGTGACCCTGCACTTCGTATTTACCCTGTGGACCTCAGGGATGAGGGAAATTACACCTGCGAGACTGTCAACAGTGAAGGGAATTTTCATTTTAATTTTTCTCTGACTGTGATAGGTAAGACAGCATCACTAAAATGAAAATTAAATTAGTCTATTTGCAACATAGGTGGGAACAAAAGAATATTAGGAAGCATAATGAATATCTCGAGTCACCTTTTTCATATAATCAGGTGAACTATATCTAGGTTTCCATAGGTTTAAAAAAAAAAAAACCACAAGAAGATTTTATATTTTGGCCATATTAGTTAAGCCATCTCAATATAACCAAAAATTTTGGGAAATGAATTTTGGAACTCTATAATGGCTATTATTAATTTTAGACACTTGATTTTTTTTTTTTGGTTGGGTTTTTTTAGTAGGTTTTTGGTTTTAGTTTGTTTTGGTTTTTGTCTTCTTGTTGTTGCCTGCAGAATCTTACCTTTCTGATAAGGGCTTAGGTGTTGTGTGAGTCTTTTCCCTGTTTTGCCCAATGCAGAATAGGAGTTGTTGGACTTCACGGAGAACAGTTTTGTCCAATTCCTCTTTTATTTCCCTGCTATCAAATTTTGGATTCTGTGTATCCAAACTCCTAAATATTGTACCTGAAGCATCAGCAATCTGCCCTTTTGTCAGTCCAGTTGTAAATCTTTATATAATCCACCCCTCTCTGTCATCCCATCTCCTGTTTCTCTGTCATCACCTTTTAGAAAACAGGAGGAAGCAGTACTTTAGATGTAGCCAGCTAGTTTTTGAGGTGTCCACCTTGGACTTTTTCATATGCTGTTTTTCCTTAAAGATGTGCTAATATTTCAAATGATTTTAAAATCTCACAAATTGGTCATACAAACTGAAAAATACCACCTATTTTTCACTTTCTCAGTTGGTGATTTTATACTACAAATGAAATAGAAATAGAAAATATTATAGAAATGATGGCTTTCTAAAATTTCTTCTCTAGTCCCTCCTACGGTGACCCTGACCCATGACAAGAGCAGGGTGGCTATTTGTCAAGCATCTGCAGGAAAGCCAGCTGCTGACATCTCCTGGATCCCTGCAAGCAATCACAGCTCAGAGGAAGAATTCCATCACCCCAATGGAACAGTGACCAAAGTGAGCTACTTTGGCTGGGCCAAGAGCTCATTTCCCTCTGTCACCTGCCTGGTCACCCACCCAGCCACGAACCAGACTCTGTTCATGGACATGACATGTAAATAATGTTATTCCGTGCTTGTTCTTCATCATGCCTTGGTGCTGCTCTGTGCAGCTGTTCCCACTAAATGCCAGGGCCCTGGAGCTGGGTTAGTGTGGTTATAAGGTGAAGTCCTAGTGCACGTTGAGAGAGAAATTAATAATTTTGAGTTAGTTGAAACCAAATGCTTTGTGGCACTGTATGGAGATGCTTTCAGCATGTTTTTCTTTCAATTCCTGTTCTGTTTTACAAGAATTACTTATTCTGCTTTCAGTGGGTTCACCTTGGCTGGCCACCAGGTGCCCTCCAAGCTGCTCTATTACTCCTCCTATTCAACAAGATGGAGAAAAATACAGTGGAAAGCTCGTGGGTCAAGGTAAAGACAGGGAGAGATCACTCACCCACTACTGTCACAGGCAAAAGAGACTTGAGAGAAAGTAATTTCTCGTCACTCAAATCAGAGTAGGATAGAAAGAAACAAGAACAAATCTAGAAGCACCTTCCCCACAAAGTTTTGTCCACCTTTTCCACATTAGTGAGGGTCTGGAGAAAATTTCCTTGGAGAATGTCTGTCTGTGACTTTCATGTGTTCCAAAGGCAGTAGAGGGTAAATTCAGCTTCTCTGGCTGTGCTGGACCTGTTGGAAGTCTATTGCAGTAGGATCTGTAAGAACAGCTAAACAAGTGCTTATATCACCAAAATACCTCAGTAGGGGCACTAAGGACAGAAGTCAGCATAGATCAGTCATTAATAACAGCATTTTGCAGGAATGGATGCTCAGTTCTGTTGTTCAGGGCTAATAGCCCTTGAAGAAAAGGAGACCATAATGGCAGATGAGCTGAAAATGAAAACGTGTTTGTGCACACAAATGACTGGGGGTGTGAGGCAGCTCCTTCTTGCTGGTTGGCATCCAGACACCTCCTCTGTTTCTCTATGCTTTGTCTTGAAGCTGAGGATTAGCTTTTTCCTCCAGTCAAGGTAGGCAGTAACATCACAAATCCGTGGATATTGACATCTAGCTCTGTAACTTGCTCTCTTTTCTCATCTCCCAGACACTTCCCACAGACTTCTCTACATCCTGATAGGAGCAGCTGCAGGTGTCGCTGCTGTCACTGGTGTGACTTTGTACTTGATTTTCAGGTGCAGAGGTGAGTCCTTTGATGAACCTGAAATGTGTTACAATCCCATTGCTGACTGCGCAGGTACGAGGACATGTGTTTTATTGCTGAGAGTGAGGTGGGATGCAAGGGTTGAGGAAAATGTTCATATATACATTGTCCTTTTGGAGAAGTTGTAATAAAATAAGGAGTGGCAACATAAAATAAGTCTGAAGCTTTCAAAGAGCCCTAGGTATTATGATATTAATGCATCACAGAGATGTCAGAGTTTTATCCAGGATGAAAAGGGTTCTTTCTGAGAGTAGGGCAGGCTTTGAGATTTTACAATTATTTTGTTTACTCTGCATTTACTGGCACAAAATTCTGTGCTCAAGAATGACAGTTCACAAACTAATGACTAAACACAAATGAGCTCTGTTTCCAGCAGCAGTGATAAGTTTTCCCTTGAGCAAGAGCAAGAATAGGTAAATGTACATACTTTGATATCTTTCAGATAATTGTGCATTGGGCATATGAGATAGATGATTGGTTTCATTTCTCATACAAAATGCAAAACACACCAAAACACAGCTACAAAGAAGAAAATGAACTCTACCCCAGTAGAAACCAGGACATCCAGCATGACCAAAATTTCAGTGAAGGGAAAAATAAAATAATAATGGGTTCAAGTGCAGGATGCAAAAATAAGAAGTTAGCATATGAGTGTAACTGTATTTTGAAGAAAGTCTTTCAAGAGCTGAGGGCAGCTAGAGGAGAACCCCAGATGTAACAGCTGTGTTATCCTGCACCATCAAACCATTCTAACTTCCTGACATCCTACTTTCAGCTTGCTGGTTAAGTAAAAGGGCACGTGGCCCAGCAGAACATTTTACAGTAAGTGGCCTTTTTGCAGTTTTTGGTGTATTCTTCACTAAAACTTGTGATTTCTTTGCAATGTGTCTACTCTGACAAACCTCCATTTAGCTCTGTGTGCCTTTGGAGGAGGGAATGAGGAACTCACCATCTGTGAGGATTTCTATTGTTTGGAGGGCCCCATCCTCATATATAATCAGAGTATTTGAGCAATTGTTTAAGCACTGAATAGAGAGAGCTGTAGCCCATTTCCTGCTTATAAGTTACATTTACAATGCTGTATTTTAACCCTTCTAAAACATAATACTTTCATATTTCTGCTTCACAGATGTTTTGTTTAAGAATGTGTACTTTTAATGGCAGAAAGCTGCCTGATTAAAGATTGGATGGAACCAGACACGCCTTTTACAAAGAGGGAAAAGGGTCCACTTTTTTTCTCTATATTGGAGACAAACACAGCTATGAAACTTTTATTTTTTAAGTGACCATTCATATACTTGAAAGCCAGGAAACTGCAGTGATAAATCTGCCACCACAACTTTTACTTACTCTCTACTTCCAGTGTGTTGTGATATATATTTAACAGAAGGAAAATGCACTGCTTTTTACTCTGGGCTTCTGCCTCCCTTAATGCACCTGGAAAAATCACTTATTTCCTATTTTGTTTTCTGCTCATGATTTAATTAATGGTCATGTGCCTTGTTTGTTGCAAACAAGTCAGAGTGCTTTGAAGTTAGAATGATTTCTTTCCTGATATGCTCTTGGCATTCAGGGCAATTTCATTGATGAGTGTGGCAGTTGCAGAGATCAAAGTAGGTGCCTAAATTAGATTATTTGTGGTGTGTCTGTTGTTTATGGTTTTTTGTTTGTTTGCTTTTGTTTTGTTTTGGTGTGTTGTTTTCAGAGAAGCTAGCATTGTTCATCTATTTTGCTGTAGATACCAACATTTCAAAATTTGTTTTTGATCATATTAAGACAAAAAATTTCAAAGATCATCCTGTTGATGCTTTGTGAAGGCTGTTCTTGCATCTCTCTGGAAGTTCATGTTTCACCCTCTGTGCTCTACCTTTTTGCTCAGAGAACTCAGAGAAATAACTTAAAGTTCTTTTGCAACAGTAATGTTACCAACAAGGTTTCTTCTGCTCTTGCTTTTTGTTTGGGATCTATAGGAATGACAGTTCCACAAAATTCTACAGTGCCATATAATGGTACATGTTTTTCTTCCTGTTGCAGACTAAAACCTCCAAGTGCACACCTTCACGTGTGAGAAGAGAAGCAGACGAGCCTCATGACTTCCCAATCTATGAAAATTGCAACCCAAGATCTGTTTATGTAGGCTTACAACACTGCAGGCACAATTAGCCAGCTCAGCTACTAATGATACACAGCTACTTGAACTTGCACCTCAACTGTTCAGCCTCAGACCTTACCCACAAAAGCCTTTGTCTTTCCTGACCTGACAATGGTGGGGCAGAAAAGCCTGTCTTAGTAAGATGTTTTTATCTTTCTCTAAATATCTATGCAGATCTCAAAAAAGTTGGAACTTTTAAGGACTGCATTAGGGAACTACTTACCTTAATTTTGTTTGAAAGTGGACTCTAAGGTATGTGCTGCCTTTCCTCAAAACAATAATTGACATGTTTCTGTGCCAGAGTAACAGACTGCTGGTGAAAATACTTTGCTGGTGAAAGAAAATACTTCACTTTCTGTTTTGGCAATGGGATTCTCTTTAAAGTCCTGTGCTGGAAACCAGAGAGTGACACGGGAGGACCCCAAAATGCAGAAGGTCAAAGCAATACATCTAACAGAAATGCAGAAATAAGAGAAGTTTAGGTTTTTTTGGTTGTTTTGTTTTCTGGGTAGATGGTTGCACATGGCAGATGATGATCTAGTATTTGACAGCTTTATTTTTTAATTTTTAACGTATTTCTTTTTCAATTAATCTTTCTGTTTGCATTGATAATTGATGGAAAATAAAACAGATTTGATATTTTACTGGATATGGGAATGAGAAACAGCAATGGGCAATTTTTGGAGACTATTCAAAGTAAATGTGCAAATACGCAAATATTTACCTAAAGGATTTCTGTGGCTATCTTGGTTAATGTTTCTTGACCGGTTTCTGAGAAGCTGAGATCACAGCATGGTTTTACTGAGAACAGAAGTGTTAAGTTGTATAAAATGCAGGTGGTGTGACTGTTTAAACCAAAAGAAAAAACCCACTCCTAACCACAACATTTATTTCTTCTCATCCTCATGTTCCGAAGATAAAAAAACCTCCACAGACTGGTTGTTAATTTCAGTTTTCATTGGTCAGATCTGTCAGACCTTTCAAACACTAATGCAGCAGTAACTACACTCAAATATGTGTTTTGAAGAAACTTTTTCTGCTGATCCTGCAGGGTCCTCTCTGCTCCATCAGCATACTTAGGCACAAGCATCTCCAAGTGCATTTTAATTGCACTTTGTCACTTCTAATAGACATGGATGTCTGCTGACATCACTCCAGGCTTTCATTTTAGTCAGAAAGGCATGAAGAATGACCCTCTACCTTAAGGAAAAGGGCCTACAGAAGGCAGGCTGGCTACCACAACTGGTGGACAAGAAAAGCCTTTCCTGTGGCGTTGAACGTCAGTGATGCATGGCTCAGAGCTGTGTGCAGCTTCATCATGTCTTCTGTGGGGAGGGCGAAGCACCTTTTCACGTGTAGAAATTCTGGCAGAAACAAGTGACAGCTTGGATTTAATGCAAATAGGTTTGCAGTGATGCCAGTCAGGAAAAGTGTTTTGTAGCTCTAGTGAAATCCACAGCAGCACCTTAGTCCAAGGGGCTGTCGAGGGGTCACTTGTGACTGCAAGCTTCTGAAATAGAGGGAAGATCTCTTGTTGCTTCAGGAACTGCCCAGTCAGGCCTAAACCTGGGTTCCTGGGCTGGTGTTTCTCAGTGTGGTAAGTGAGCATGGATTGTCTTTATGGACAGCTACAGCAATCTGTGCCTTTTTCAGAAGTTGGATCGTTGCAGCCAGACTGAAGGATGACAGGGCTGTTAAAATTAAGAGAGTTAAGCTGTAGAGCAGTCTGCTTCTGGGAATCAGAGTGCATGTGTGCTGTGATTATTAGGGTGTAATGTAAGACATTTTCATAATCCTTTTGCACCAAGCAAAATGCTGAAGGGTGAGATTTAATGGAGACAGAAAAAATAGAACTTGGACAGGGAGATGATGGTGTGGGGTCGAAGCTCTCTGAAGGAGCATCACGGTGATAATTTGCTCTGGATGAAAATGATGGCTTTCACACTCATAACTTTATTTTCACCTTTATTCTGTATGTGGTAGAATCGGTGCAGTCACCTGCAATGCGCCAGCACTTCCATTAATCTAGAAATTCTGAGCAGACTTTGTGCTGAAATGAGGTGCTCTGGCAATGACACAGGTCCATTCATGCTGCAGGTATTTGGTGAAATGGGCTCTCCTGGGGGTTCCACAGCTCTTAGCGGCCATATGGGCTGTGGTTTGCCTGATTTCTTATTTCTGGGATGGCCCAAGAGCCAGTCCTGCTGCAACCTTGCAGAAAATTATCTTACAGCATTATAATCAGTCTTTGATCACAACTTGTTTACTGCCAACCAAAAGCTTGAGTTAGCAATGCACAGCTCAGGGTAACTCACATGTTGCAGGCATTAAAAGGTTTCAGCTGCCTAACTGTTGTACCTTCCTTCTGTGATAAAATTGTCCTCATTTTCAGGCTTATTGTTTATGATAAAATAATATTAATTATAAATTAATTAAACTCATTAGGCCAAAGAAAATAATGTGGCTATGGGGGTGATTGAAAGAAAGGCTGGCACATCAATAAAGCTTCTGCAGGTACTTTCACTGTTGGCTGTGACAGGTGAAGGGCAGCATTTTGTCATATGTGGAGCTCCTGGTTTGAGCTTTGGTGGTTTCCTCTCTGCCTCCCATCACCAGAGCCATGTGTGCCCTGCTTCTTGGGCTGATGAGCTGATCTGCTGCGTATTTTGAGAATGAGAAATAAATCACTTAAATATTTTCTGTCATGCTGCTTTTGCATGGGACAGGTAGCTTGGTGTAACCCAACAAACAATTGGTCTCTTATAAGAATTTGGTCTCAAAAATAATGAACTTGAGAATGTTTTTATGTGTATATTTATCATGCTTTTTCCCCCTTTAATTATGAGTACACTTTTGGTGACCCTGTACTATTTTTATTTGCACTGAAAGCAAATTTAATCAAGGCAGGTATTTTAGACTGCCAAAATGGCCTTGCCAAAATGTGCAGGAAAATGCTGACTGTTTGTTGAATAATCATTGTGAGAGAGCTACTAAAAAGTGATGGGAATTGGACTGAGATATTTGCACATTGTCACAAAAAAAATTAAAATAAAAAGGCTGGGAGCGTGACACTGCTGTTTCAGATTGACTATTTAGTCAAATGCACTGTTGACTGAATGTCACTTGAGCTTTTTAGCACCAGATGTGATTATAGATGAAAATGCTCCTTTTTATTGTGTGGATTTTCACTCACATTGTTCATAGGACACTCTTTGTAATAATGATGATGTCTGCTTTCTGATTAATCTATGAACAATTTATCTTCTGGAAATAGCAGGTATTGTGATGCCTCTTTCTCTTCATTGAATATGGAAAAAAATGGTGACAAAGTGTTATGTTTAGAGCCTCATAAATTCGAATGTGACTTCAGATTATGAGCAAAATTTGTTTATAATCACAACTTTCAACACCAGGATTGAAATGAAGAAGGTAAACAATTTTCCAACAGACTTTGGAAATGGGGCAAATGTCCAAAGGGTATCTCTCAGTTCCGTGAAGAGCTCGGTTTCCTAAGTTGGAAACTGCAGCTGTAAGTTTTGTCTAACCTTCTCGGCATCAATTTGTCACAGCTTTTCTTCTCTGATGAGAAAATAATGCTTTCCTTGTTTCTCCTCTAATAACTGTAACATCTGTGATGTCTTTGGACCTGGTCTTTCTCACTTTGTGAAGTCTTTGCTGTTACTGATAAGTTGTCAGCCACTTGATTTTGTGTCCACAATCTGTATGCACCTGTCATGTGCTGGAGGCAGAGAAGAGCTCAGGAATTAACTGAGTGGGACTTATTCTACATTTCTTATCACTTCTCTGTCCTGCAGTAGTTTGTGTTTGTGCTCTTAATGGTGCTTCTTTAAGCACATATCCACTTTTCTCTTTTTCCTCCACAATCTTCCCATACACTAGTTTTCTCAGTTTATTGACTTAGAAGTACTTCATTATATAGTTTTATTTCCTTCTCTTTTTGGCATTAAATACAATTTTATTCTTCATTTCTTTGCTGCCTTTTGTGTGTGTGTAACAAGAGGTTTCAAATTGTGACTTGTTTTGGAATTTTTTAGTGCTTTTCACTGAACTTCTCTGATGCCTTTCCCTGGTCTTAAAATTCAAACCAAAACACAGTTTATGGGGAAAAGAGGTTTTTACCTTGGTGTTTATTTCAGGATCCTTGGGTACAGCACTTGGTCCAGGTGAAATACCCCGAAAATGCATGCACCCCATCATACCAAAATACACACAATTATAGGCCTTGCAAAATTAACATATTTATCAAAGATTCCACAATGAGAGGCTTGAGTGCACCCCCTCGTCTGAGGAACCTTGCCCCTGGATGGGCCTATCTGAGTTTACAAAATATGTTCTGGAGAGGCCCTTGGTGTCTGGGGCTCCCAGGATGTTTGCTCTCCTGGTTTAACGGTGCCGTGGGGCTGAGCTGAGTTATCAGCCTTGGAAAGTTACAAGTGCGTAGGCTAAAAGCACTGAGAATACATAAAGCTATATAAAAGAGTATATAAGAGGGGTATAAAAGAATAAGCAAAAAATCATTCTGGCATCACTCCATAGAGACATATTTCAGGTCTCCTTTGCTTTTGTTTTGGTTGGTTGGTTGGTTGGTTTTGGGGTTTTTTTTGCCAATACATAATAGAAAGTTAATAACTTTTGACAATAATAATCTTCTGTGGTTACAAAGATGCTGCAAACCTAAGGTCACTCACCAAATCCAAATGCATAATATGCAGCATTTGATTCGTTCTTGGCTGACATCTATCTTTCAGAATCAAGAATTGTTAAGGTTGGAAATAACTTCTAAGATCATCAAGTCCAACCATTAACCCAGCACCATCATGGTCACCACCAAACCATGTCCCTCAGTGACACATTTACACGTTTTTGAATGTACCCTGGGATGATGAGTCCACCACTTTCCTGGGCAACCTCTTACAATGCCCAATGCTTCTCAGTGAAGAAACATTTCTGAATATCTACTATACTCTACAGCACCTGTGAGGAAGGGGAGTGAGCAGAATGTGAGAGGAACAGCCCTGCAGACACCAAGGTCAGTGCAGAAGGAGGGGCAGGAGGTGCTCCAGCTGCCAGAGCTGAGATTCCCCTGCATCCCATGGTGAGACCATGGTGAAGAAGCTGTGCCCCTGCAGCACATGGAGATCCATGGAGGAGCAGATTTTCACCTGCAGCCCATGAGGATGCTGTGCTGGAGCAGACTCCTGGCAGGAGCTGTGACCCTGGAGGGGAGCTCAGGCAGGAGGTGGTTTTCTGGTGTGACCTGTGACCCTGTGGGGGACCCACGCTGGAGCAGTTTGTTCCTGAAGGACTGCCCCCCATGCAAAGGACCCACGCTGGAGCAGTTCATGAAGAACTGCAGCCTGTAGGAAGGATCCACCTTGGAGCAATTTGTGAAGGACTCTATCCCGTGGTAAGAAGCTCACTGGACCAAAGGAACCACGTGAAGAAGGAGTGGCAGAGGTGAAGAGGTATGAACTGATGCCCAAAAACCCATTCCCCATCCCCTTGCACAGCTGAGGCTGGGAAGTATGAGGTAAATCTGTGAAGAAGAGGGAGTGGGGGCAGAGGTGCTTTTAATTTTTTTGTTACATCTCACTATTCTCCTCTGTTGATTATTGGTAATAAATGAAATTAACTTCCCCAAGTCAAGTCTGCTTTGTCCATGACAAACCAGTGAGTGATCTCCCTGTTATTATCTTGACCCACGAACTTTTCCATCATATTTTCTCCCCCTGTCCTGCTGAGGAGGGGGAGTGAGAGAGTGTCTGGCTGGGCAGGTGGCAGCCAGCCAAGGTCAATGCACCAGGCGAGGCTTAGTCACCAGCAGAGCTATAATAGGAAAGAGGATGCTGTAAACATCAGATTCTACATTATTAAGGCATTTTTATGCCGATGGTGCCTCTCTAGGTCTTCTGACTTTAGTCTCATCACTGTGTACTGAGCTCTGAAAATTTCATTTCCACTCATTCTATTCTCTCAGCTGTCAGTAAGTACTGCTGAGCAAACAAGGCTAAGTGCTTTTGGGATTGATTTTTGTCTCACTTCTGCCACAGTCCAACAGAGTTTATATTGTCATATCATAATGTTCATATCTAGCTGTGCTTCTATTTTAGATTTCCATGTGTACGTCTGAAAAAGAAACCATGGACAATCCCCCCCACCGTCCCCGAAATAGCTTCTGTGTTAGATTTATGATCTCTGAAGAATACAACCTCCTCTTCTGTGCAAAACATGTGGCCACATGCAGCAGAACAACGTGCTTAGTACATAAATGTCTTGTTGTAACTCACTCCATCTCTTGTGTGAGAGGAGTGTTGTGTGGAATAAACAGACGAACAAGCCAACTACTGAAAAGCTCTGGTCTGGCTGCTTGTCTTTTTGTGCAACTTGCTTGAAATATTCAAATGAGGAAGATTAGAATCTAATGCCACCAGTTAGTGTGTTGTTAGGGCTGCCTCCTTAATCAGGCAAGTTAGTGCCTGCAAAGCTCTGATACCTTCAAGAACACTGCCTGCCTCCAGGTCTGAATATCTACCAGCTACACTTAGTATCACATCCTTCATCATTGTCATTCTTGTGTAATCAACAGTGGCTGCCAATTTCATGCTGCTATAGATAGCAAAAATAAAAATGTACACCTATATGCAAACATCTTGATTCATAGGAACATTGCTCTGTGTGCGTGCTAAGCTGTGAATTCACACAGGAAAAGTCACGGGGTTTTTCCTTGAGAAATTAATTTCTTAATAATTTCCCATCAACAGAACATCTCATTATATATAAATGTTGTGAAAGACCTTATAAGACAGATAGACACATGAGGGATAAAATGAAAAGTTGCTGTGGAAACCATAACCTGAAATAAATTTTTCTTCTGTGCACTCAAAATCCCAGTCTTTGTCTTCTATTAGAATATTGTTTGCATATCATTTCTCTCTTTTAGAAAGAATCTGAATTGCTGATACACAAATGGAAATCCCATCTTGACATGATTATAAAATGCATCTCAGACTAATGGATTTTTTTTTTCGTTTCCTGTGAGTATTTTAAGCCTTTCTCATGTCCTGGTATCAGGTGTAAGGTAGAAAAAAAATGTAATCCCTGTTGCCCCTCTCTGACCAGCTGCAGCAGTTTGCAACTGGTGATATTAATGCCTTCACTGGAGCTAATTTTGGTGTAGGAGACAGCTTGGGGTAGGGGATAGAGGAGATAATAAGAAACAATATCGAAGAGTCTAAGGCACAGAGGAAATATTTTGCTAAATAAAAAACATTCTTTAGCTCTCAGCTTGCAGCTGTCACCATCCCTCTATAGCACATTCTTAGAAAAACACATTTCAACAGGGCCTGTCAAATGAGCAAAAAGAGATTTGAGCTCTGGTATCGAGAGGCTGGATCACACCAAAGCTGGTGTCCATGTTCTGTCCTTGGGACTCTCCCGTAGCTGTTGTTTTCTGCAATCATCTGTTGGCAGATGCATTCGTACAGTGTTAGCCTGGGTCAGGAATGTGCTTTTGAAAAGGAATTCCCGGTGGTCCCGTGCTCGCTGTGCTGGGCTGGTATTGTCCAGCAGCCTTGGAGCACACAGCAAACGCTGCATCTTTTCTGCAGCACCCCAGGGGTTCACCTAATGCTCTCCAGCTGCTCGCGGGTGTTCAGCTCACAGGATCAGACCAGAGCTAGCCCAAAATAAAATCCCCCAACCCATGCTGTGTTCTGTCAAATCACTCCTGCTGAGCTACGTAGCTGATGAGATAAACTTAGCTTTTGTTAAACAAGCTCTTCCTGCAGTGTGATTTTTTTTTTAATCTGTTTTGTATGCAAGAAATAACTTCAGCATCAGCTCTAAGGAGGCACTGAAAAATATTGATTTGCAGTGCGCATGTAATCAAAATCTTCCTTGATCACACAAAGGATGAGCATGGAAAAGATGGGGCCAAATACTGAGTGTGCTCCTGTGATTTTCAGTCTAGCAAAAAGCACTGGGGGCTGATTCTTGACCTGCTCAAACTGGATTGCTTGGCAAGAAAACATAGGAGCCATGGTTGCATGTAGGCATTATGGGTGGCTCAGCCTCATGTTTTCTTCACAAATGCTGAAATACCACAAAGAATGATGTAAGATGAACCTGCACAATGATTTGCAAATGCATTAGTCCCATTTCATTTATTCAGTAGTTACATATGTAAATATATATATATATATAAACTGGCATAGAATTTCTACTGTTATTGCACAACAGCTTGCATTTGAAAAGTCATTGTGCTTAAGTGCAAGTGGAGAATTGGCATATCTGTAAAAAAAAAAAAAAGAGCGTGTGTGTGTGACAAAAAATGTGTTAAAAAGCCAAATTCTTGGAATACATCTCCTAGATGCAATGCCAAGGCTAGTCCCATAGCTGGAGTTCACATATTTTAGATACAGACACCGCATGCTGGGCAGGCAATTCTTTTGCCCTTCCAGTTTTAGCGCCATCAGGGCAGAGCTCAGCCTGGTAGAATTTGATGGAACTGGCTCTGAACCAGAACTTGAATGCCTCTGTGGTGCCTTATGCCCTGCCTGTGGCAGGGGTGGTGGAACCAGATGAATTTGGGGGTCCCCGTCCCACCCAAACCATTCTATGATTCTAGAGCAATCAGAGAGGAGGAGCCGGCTGTGAAACAAGCCCAGATATTGTGACACCCATCTCTTTTTCAGGAGCACAGAAGAGACATTCTGGAGATGGCCTGAGACAGTTTTAACTTTATAATATACTATAATATTATATATACTTTATAATATACTATATAATATTTAACAGGATGGCTTAAAATGGTCAGAAGAGAAAAAACCATATAGAATCACAATTATCTTACTCTTTGAAAGCCTTGCTCAGCTTCTTACAATCAAGGGTTTAGGACTTTGTGAGATGGAGGCAGCATTTGAATAATCTCTTAACAGCCACTGATAAACCTGCCCTCCATACTAATTTCACTCTCTTTTAACCTTTTTTATGGTATGTTTTTAATCTATAATATAAACTGCAGCAATGAGTTCCACAAATTTAATAATGTTCTGTGAAAAAATATTTATGCTGGTGGTTGAAACCCACTTCTTGTTAGTCAAATGGTGCGAGGAGGAGGCATTACTGTGGTGAAGCTGAAGAAAACAATCAACAAGTAGCAAAAGAAACAGTAGTGGCAAAGAAGAGGAGCAAAGCACCCCTCTCCAAAAGAGAGGCAAGAGTCAGGAATAAGGGTAGTAGGGAGAAGACCTCAAAGATTCCCACCTGCCCTCAACAGGGCACATCCAGGAGTGTGAACAGCTCTGGCTGAGGAAAAATTGGTCAGGTTTTCACTAGTGAGGGGGAGACTCATGAACCACATCCCTAAGGAAGGACTAGGACAGGGTGTTGAGGATGAAAAAGATTATGAAGGTAATGGGAAGGATCAACAGTGGATTTTTTCCTGTTAAAACAAGTGTTAGTGCCTGAAAGGAATAAAAAATAACTGTGAGAAAGTGATATTAAAAAAAAAATTGGTTTAGGTGAGCTTTGGTAAAATGCTTTGAAAGGAAGGACAAAAGTTCCTGCAGATCAGTGCAGTCAGTGCAAGGAGTGTGAAGGAAAAGGCATGCAAAGGGGATTCATCTGAGGGTGGATAATGCTGAAGACACAGCTTCCTGGGATCACACTTAAGCAGGCCTGTGAGATGAAATCTAAATTAAGAAATGAATAAAATTGTTTGGGAAAGTAGTGAAATCTTTACAGCTATTTTTATAATGCAAGAAGAAGAGGGAAAGTGAGTAAAACTGCTGCCAACTGTAGTTAAGTGGGCAATATCAAGATCAAATTATTTACTTTTATATGGCTAGAAAATATGGTCAGTAGGACACAACAGATATGGTGTTCACACTAAGGACGTGTTTATTGCAGGTGTTGTTAGAGCAGGAAACTGAATATCATCATCAACTACATCAACTACATCGAGGTGGAAGAGCAGCAGTGATTATTACACGACAAGAGCAATCATGTTGGAAATGGGCTGTACAGAGATGATAGAATAATGATTTTAAAGGTATTGGAGGAGTAGAAACATTTCTTAAAGATGTTAAGAAAAAGAATGTGGTAATGTGGATAGCATAGATTAGTTTCCATCAAAATTATTCCAGGAAGAGATGTCAAATGAGGCCCTCCTGGGATAGACTGGGGAGTTGAGTTTGGATGCAAATAAAGAACTACTGAATGCTTTTAGAGAGTGAAATACTCCAGAGATTTGTGTCACAGGAAATTTTCTTAGTCATCCAGACTGAAAACCATTAGCAATTATACACCATGGGAGTGACAACAGAACATCTATTTAACTCCACAGTCAATGAACCAGGGGCTGGTATGACTTAAAAGTTTTGTTTCTGTGACTAACATCCCAACTTAGAGAGGATAGTTGTAGAAAAAAACCTTAAGTGAGCAAGTGAGGTTGATTTAGTTGGTGTGACCTGGAACATGGGTACATGATCTTATTCTTAGTTTAAAAAGGGAAATCATGCATAACTGGAGGGAATTAAATGGTGAAGAATGGATGAAAAACTCAAGATTTAAATGAAGCTAGGATTTTCTTTATGTTAAAGATGTAGAGATGTTGGGGACTTCTCTTCTAAACCAAAGGAAATATCAGCCCAGCCATCTCTGGAAAATTGTACTGAAATGGACATTGGGAACACAGAGAAAGCCTGCAACAATGGGGAAAGATGGTTGCCCTGCAAAAAGGCCGTTCTTAAGGACCAAGAAGCTCAGGAGAAAATGGGAATTGCCAACAGCTGTGCAATTGCACAAGCTAGTCTTGCAAAATACCTTTAATTACTAAGCAGGGGCTTCCTGAGTTTGGGGCAAGAAGAGCTGTGGAGGGACCAGCACCGAGCCCCAAAGCTCTCATTGCATCCCTGCAGTTTGGGAGAACCAGTGGATTTTGTGGGGCTGGTGTTTGGAGCCATGCACAGCCAGTGCTCTGTAAGTAGAAAAAGGGGGTGTGGGGGTAAGAACTGCTACAGAGAAACATTTGGAGTTTTTTCTGCATCAAGGTGAGTGTTCTGGTCCAAGTTTGCTTTTGGTAGCTGACCAGCTGGGCCAGAGTCCTGTGTTGGCCCAGACACTCCTGTGCTACCAGGCATCTGTTTGAGGTAGAAGGGGGTCAGTCTGAGCAGTGAAAAGCTTTGAGAAGTAATACCAACAAAATCTTTTATTGCAAAGTGTTAGGAAATTTTAATTATCAGTCTCATCACTAATATGATGTGTGATGGCTTTGCATCAGAGGATTCAGCAGGTGTTTGGGCAGAGATAGAAGAGAATCTGTGTTGATGCAAGGTAGACATTCAAGATGACTCCCATATGTTTTTGATGTCCATAAAAAGTGTGGGGGAATAAATGGACACACCAAAAATCACCATCTGCCTAAGGAGGATGTGTCTCTCCTCAAATCTTGTGGTGGCCATATCTGGATCAGAAAACTGCCGGGGATGGTAAGAGCCTGGCATCTGCTTGATGTTTGGAAGATCACACCCCTTCCTCAGGGTACCAAGTGGCAGCCTGAGGAGTCTGTGTGATGTCGAATGGACAGAGTGAAAATTTGATTGTGGACTTCCAGGCAAACCTGCTTAACATTTTTCCTACTGGCTTCACACAAAATTTCCTCATGTGAAGTAATTTTTCACTTTCCAGCATCTTTGAAAACACAAGCTGACTACAGCCTTGCTTGTTCTCACTGATTACTCACAGAGTCTCTGACGGTTTTTGCTTTGTTTTACCTTAAAATCCCACTTGTTTGAGTTCTCAGATTTGGTGTTTGGCTTACTGTGTGTTCCTGGATTTTAAAATGATTGAAAACCCAGTGGATCTGACACCACAGCTGTTAATGGCAAATTAAGCAAATCTCAGTTGTACTATTTTCTGAAACCCCAGCCATGACTCAAAATGTAAGGGTTAACAATAAAGAGACTAACTAAAAATAATAAATTTCTACATTCTTTTATTAAATCTCTATTCTAGACCCTGTGTTTTTATGTCAAAGGAGCTCCCTTGCTTGTTTCCTGACTTTAACATTTTATAGACTTTTAAAAATGATGTAATGAAGCCTAAGGAGAGATTCAATTAATGTCATAGTAAGTGAGGAGGCTTGAGCTTAATTCTTTGCAGCTGTTTTATTTTGTGATCTTGAGCAAGTATTTTCTCCTTCTCTGTCTCTCTCTGGTAGGATTTTTTTATCTCCAACTGAGGACACAAAACAAAGGAAACTTTCTTGTTTCTCCTGGAGATGCATAATTTTATTTACTATAAAAGACAATGAAGAGCTCAGACAATAAAGGAAGGAGACTGTGTTAAATACAATAGAGGAAAAAAAAAACCCAGAGCCACTCTGAGGCTCCTGACATAAGGCTGGATTGTTTAAATATTTCTATCAGTTTGTTGTGCCCTCTGTGAACATGGGAAGTGAGGACACCAAAAACATCTGCACCTTACTGGGTTAGAGATCTGAACTCAGCTGCCAACTCAAACCTTGGTCTTACTTTTACAAATGTCTGTTCAGCTGTTACTCTCCGATGTTGAAAAAGACTAGAAAACACACCCAGCTTTGAAATGGAATTGTAGGATGAAATGGGTTTTTTTGTTGTTGTTGTTTTTTGTTTGTTTGTTTTGTTGTTGTTGTTTATTTTGTTATTAAAGTAGAAAATAAGGTACTTAAAGAACTGCTCTTGTCCTACTTGGGTTTTGTGCCTAGATTGCTACAGCTTGGGTTTATTAACTCATTTAATCAACTTAGAAAAGGAGATTAGTTGATCAGCAAGGAAATGGCACATCACATTGATCTCTCCTGGCTGTTGAGACTGTCCACAAATGGTGTTGGCTGGTACCTTTGGATATGATGAACTTCAGGCAGAAGTAGTTGGAGGGAAGGAGTTTCCCTCCAACCTCTGGACAAAGAGGACAGGAAAACCTCTGGACAGGAAAACAGTTGGCTGATAGACATTCATCTGAATGACAGCACTGGTTTATTGTCAGTTTCTTTTTTTTTTTTTTTTTATTCCTCAATATTTTGGGGAGCACTCTTTAGCCTTTTGGGGATAAGGTAATATATGTACTTCTGTATTTGAAAAAAAACTCCCAGTGCTTGACTTTGCTCTTTTGACACACTTGGAAATGTCCAAATGGAAAAAAAAATGAATTTGTGGGCAGTAATCTTGCACATAGAAGCTACATATTAGACTCTGGCTGCCTTGCGGTCTGTGAAGTCTCTCTGAGCAGTGGGCCACCTGTGAAGAAGTGGGTTGTGGTGACAGAACATCATGACAATGGGGTTAGAGCAAGGAAATGACCACAGTGTGGGGGGATGCAGTGTGAAAGAAGAAAATACAAATACCTCTGAAGCCCAGGGAGAAAGTGATAGCAGCTGTGTCAGTCTTCTGCTGCATTAATAAGAGGATCATTTTGTACTTATGTTTTGGGTTACTATGCAATGCTTTAAATGTATAGCCAGCCAGAAAATGCAGATCAGAAAACGCAATGCAGAGGGAAGCAATACTCCTCATTTCATTCCTTGCAACAAAGGCCAGAGTTATCTGGAGCATATTCATGGTCTGTGTTGTTTCTTCAGCGTGATGCCAAGCAAAGTACGAGCTGGAGTAATTGGTCAGCAGGGGATTTCCTTGTATGAGAAAGGCCCTCAAAAGGCTCAGGAGTGACCATCCCTTAATGACAGCAGGCTGTCTAGCAAGCAGTATTTTTATTTGAGTGGAAGGAGTAAAGGGACACAGGCCTGTCGTCTTCCTGGGCTGTGTGTTTGGGCTGGCCTTTCCCTGCCTGCAGTTGCCTCAGCCCTATGGATCTGCGAGCCAGCATGTCCCCACACTGTCCTTCTGCAGCTGCTGCTGGGACACCAGCTCAGCTGAACAGAGAGACCTCTTGGGAAGGTGCTCTCCCTAGCTGCTGGGTTGTGGATTTCACACCTTTGGGTTGTGCTCTAAGCCACACTCAGCAGACTGGCACACCATCAGTCTTCCTTTTCCTTACCAGAACCTGGGGAAGGTTTCTTTATTTGTTTTAGATCATTAACTTGCTTCATTTTACCTTGGGGCCTTTGACAGGTACCTTGTGTGAGGCAGATCCCTTGCTTTATATCTGTCATCTCCTGCAATTTTTATGACAATGCCTGGACTTCCCTGCTATGGCAATGAAACTCCAGGAGATGCATTTAAGCAGTGAGACCCCCCAAGCCAGATCATTTGTCTGGATTTGTCACATACTAAGAGAATGAAATAAATTGAAATAGGGGAAAAAGAGAAGGAGTTTACTCCATACTTATTATATGGTGAACTGCTGCAGGTAGAAAGAGTCCCCGTGGTATTTCTGCATCAAACAAATGCTGAATATTTTAAAGAGCACTATCTGGTAAGAGATCCTACAAGCACATTTTTGGGCAATTGAACAGGAGGATGTGGTTTGCACCCCATTATGACCATGCTGAACGCAGGGTTACTGTTTGTACAGCTCCCTAAACAACCTGAAAATGTGACTTCTCTACTATATAACACTAGCTTGGCTTTAGGGTGTCTGAATATCTGTAATTACCAACTTTATAGCAATATATTCCACAGCAGAAGGGAATGAGATGGGAATCATACTGCCACTGTGTATTCCCTTGGAAATGCAGCATATTTAACTGCAACTGGCCTCACAGTTGTTATGAAGGATTTGGATTGATTTCTTTGAGCCTTGATTTTTTTTTCCCTCCCCTCCCCCTTAGAATCCAACAAAACTTGGAAAGAAATTTCCAGGTTTGTTGAAGTTGTTTGTGTGGGGGGTTTTGTTTGTTTGTTTATTTGTTTCTTTGTTTTGTGTCTGTATGACAGTGAAGAAAGCACATAGGACAGAAAAAAATAGATGTTGACAGAAGCATAGGATTCAGAAAATCTGTCATAATTTTTCTTTCTTTGCTTTTCAAAGCAGCTCAAGTGCTTCTGTGGCTTTTGTGCTGCCTATATTTTAAAAAAGAAGAAAAATAAAATTCAAGCTGCAAGTGAATTACATAAACAATTCTAGATTCACTTTTCCAGAAACTGGAATGGAATTGGACAGATGACAGGAACCAACCGAAGCACTTGGGTATAAATCAATGGTTAGACGATGGAAGAGAGAATTTCTTAACATGAAAAACTCCAGGGGAATTAGAAAGAGCCCTTTCAGCTCCTGAGTTCTTCTCTGGCTCAGAAAAAAATCTGCCATCATGAATCCCTTATATTTGGTAATTTTTAACTACGAAAAGAATTGTTTGTGACACTTTAGCTCTATGTTCATGTACAAATATTTGTGTGGCCTGTGTGTTTCTTTGTGTACTTGTTCTGGTCTCAGTTGAGACATTGAAGCTCCTCTCCTTGGTACCCAGAGTTTGCATACTGGCCCAGTAAGCCACCAAATCCAGACATCCTGTTGGTAGGATTTCATAGAAAACGTATGAAGACAGAAAGATGTCAATTATTCACACTTCAACATAGTTTTTCTTTCCTAGAATGAAATTTTGGTCACTGACCAGTTTAAAATTTCAGATTACAATTCTCCACTGCCTTATACCTTGCTTTTTGTCCTTGTGCAGTATGAGAGGGACTACAGATTTTGGAAATTAGGAAGTTTTGGCCACTTTACACAGTACTGTGCAATAGTAAAAGGTGGTAAACAGCAACTCTGAACAAAACTTCTACTCTGGTAACGACAAACAAGTCCAAATCAAAAATAATTATTATAATTAATGTCATTACTTTAAATAGAGAGGCGAATGGCAATTTCTGTAGTGCCTGGTATTGTTCATGGCTACCTGGAATTAAATCCTGAAATAAACCTAATAACACATCAGAAAGAAACACCTTTTCTGGAAACCACCTTAGAGACTTCTGCCTATCATTGAGCCCTTGAAGTGTTATCAGCTCCCCTGATTTCTGGTGATTTATAATTTCTCTCCTCTATGTACATTTTCCAAGCGCACAGATGTTCCTGCACACCATTTCAAATGACAGTCCTTTCTGACCTTTGCTTGGGAGGTTGTACAAACACTGCTGGACTCCCCAGACTTGCCAACTTTAATTGGAATGCCCTGGAGTCTAATTCAGCTCACAAAATGTTACTTACTGTGGCAGCCTTGAAGCAGCCATGAGAGGGAGCAAATGTCATGTTCCCTTTCTCAGAAACCTCCATTGCCTCTGGCACCTGGTTGTCCCAGGAACCTCATGCTACTGAAGTATTAACCCCGAGAAAAGCTATATTGCAACTCCCTTGTTCACCAGGCCAGTCTTCAACCTGCTCTGTGCTCAGTGGCTCTTCTCAGGTTAGTGTCCCGGTAATGATTCCTTATGTGAACCAACCTTTCAATGAATTTTTTCTTCCTTTTGTGTGTATGGTGCATCAAGTCTCTAAATGATCAGACACTGGGGTGCAGTGCTGGCCAGCTGAAGGAGGTGATTGCCCCACTCTGCTCTGCACTGGCATGGCCTCAACCTTGAGTGCTGGGGGTAATTTCAGGCACAAAAATATAAGAGGGGTATAAATCTGTTAGAGACCATCCAAAGGAGGGACATGAGGATGGTGAAGGGACTGAAGGGGAAGCTGTGTAAGGAGTGGCTGAAGTCACTTGGTCTCTTCAGCCTGGATAAGGCTAAGGAGACACCTCATTGTGGTCTTCAACAGCTTCATGAGTGGAAGAGGAGGGGCTAACACAGCTCTCTTTGGTGTCCAGACCTGAGAAAAGGGCACGGAGCTGTGTCAAGGAGGAGGGGGTGGCCTGGATATCAGGAAAAGGCTCTTCACCCAGAGGGTGATTGGGCACTGAACAGGCTCCCCAGGGCAGTGGTCACGGATCCAAGCCTGCCAGAGTTCAAGAAGTGTTGGACAAAGCTCTTGGGCACCTGGTGTGATTGTTGGGGTGTGCAGGGCCAGGGGTTTGACGATCCTTGTGGTTCCTTTACAACTGAGGAAGCTTTATGATTCTACGATGAACCCTACTGAACGGGGGTGCAGGTAGACATGGGGGCTCTGAGAATCTTACTGGGCAGGGGAGGATCCCATGCTGACTGCTCCCCAACCTGTCGGGATATTCGTTCTGCCAGGTGATGATCCCCCCGCCAGGGCTGCCTNCAGGTGCCGCTAGAGGGACCCGCCCGCCCGGAAAAGGCCCCGGCACGGCCCCGGCCCTGCGGCCGGGCTCCAGCGGCTCCAACAGCCCCAGTCGCCTCTCGTTCCTCCCGTTCCCAGCCGCTGGTTGAGTACTCGTGGCTTCTTGCCCGCGCAGCGAGGGCTGCGGTGGCCTTCTCACGAAGTGTCCGGGGGCGGAGGCGAAGCTGCTTTGTCCCGTGAGAACCCAGCCCTCGGGGAGAGGCTGCTCCTGCCTCCTTCTCCCTGGCACCCCTTTCATTGCTGCTCTGTTTTCCTGTCTGCACCTGAGTCAATGATCCCTCGCTCCTCTTTTAGTTTTCCTTGTACAGCTGTGGGCGAGAGAAGGCAAAGCAGGTTATCATTTCACGGCATCCCTCGTTCCCCTGAAGGATCTTTAAACGGGAGCTCTTTAGCCCGACTATACAAAATAAGTCAAACCTGCTGCTGAAAAACTCTTCCCCTTCCCTCACAGTGTGCAGTGTATTGTGGGCGAGAGCAGAGTGGAGTGGGGAAGAGTAGAAAGGGTGGTTTGGAGGAGTGTCACTTGATTTGTTTTCTGTTAAATCTAGACTACCATCTATTTCTGGTTTATGCCCTATTTGCAGGTTTCGAGCTTGGAGGGTGTTTCAGTTGCTTTTTTTATTCTTCTCCAGTCAAACGAAAGAGAGGAGTGGCGGAGTAAATTGTTAAGGAGTGCTTTAACACCATGTTCAGTGAGCTGGAGACACAGGCAAAGGCCAGGCTGGCAGGGGCTTCGGAGGATTGGCATACACTGGGGTATTTAACTAAGAGAAGCAGGAAACGTGGTAGTGGTTTGACTGCGTAAATTGTATTTTTTTTTTTTTTCAGTGTGGCTATAGCAGTGATTTTCTCTCCTGCAAGGGGAATCTGACATGCAAAGGTCGAGTAGTAATGTGTACTTGCCTAGAAATAATGTGCTGAGTTTGTAACTACTGGAGAAAACAATTTGGCACTGAGCCTCACTGGCTGTGCACGGCTGGTGCTGACCAGAGTTGTCACACCAGTCTTCGAGGAGGATCACATGTGCTCAGCTGTACAGTGCTGTACTGATCCTGTGTGGGATGGAGATGGCAAAACCACTTCCTCTCCCTCTCTCGGCTCTGCGAGGTGCCAGGCAGCTCCAGAGTGAACTGGCATTTTTGTTATTTGGAACTGAGCTGTGATGAGTTCAAGCAAGTTTATTTCAAGGCTGCCTTTCTCCATAAGGAGAAGACTGCTCAGTCTTTCTCTCTCCCTGTTCTCCTCCTTCCGCTTATCCTGATTTGCTTTTCTCCACATCTCTCATTTTCATCCCTCAGACAGTAGTGTGTGATTCCTTGTGCTGTTAACAAAGGGACTCCTCTCTTCCCTTCCCCTCTCTCCCCCTCATTTCCTCTCCTGTCTTCCACCCCAGGACCTCAGGATGAGAGGTGCTGGTTGCCTATTTCCCTTAGCTTTCGGTTTTCTAACTGTAAAAATGAGATAAGACCTACCTGAGATAATTAATTAATTAGTATTTCTTCCACACTTTGAAACCCAGATGAGAGAAATACTTGTCAAAATGCAGGAGGCCATCAATGAATGGGGATAGAAACAGTCCAATAGTAACATAACTTACATTTATGTGTGTGAAAAATGAAGCCATGCTTATCTGTTATAGATATATCTGGCTTGGGAAACTGTTTTGTGTTCCAAACAGTTGGAGTTTGCAGTTTACTGGCTTTCAAAGTTGATGTGGAAGACAAATCCCCAACCTGAAAACACTTAGCTTGAATTTTTCTTATTATAAATTCCAGTATTCTTGCATATATCTAAGCTGATGGATCACTTCAAGCTTCAGAAGTGAACTTTTAGATGGCAGGGAATGCAAGCCCTGTATTGACCAGAGCTGCTGAGGTACTTCAACACTGATTTGCTAATCACTGGCATTCTCCTTGAAGGGATCTCTTTTTGTGTCTGGCTGGGGAGCAGAGCTGCTCTGTGTTGGGCCCACCTGGCCATGAGTCAGTTCAGGCTGCCTCCAAAGTAACAGATGAATGTGAAAGATTTCTTTTTTTTTTTTTTTTTTT